>CM055968.1:36837500-37432500 GCA_029531755.1 Holothuria leucospilota
TAATTAAAACCAAATGGCGACCTCCACTAATTAAATCTATTGACTTTTATAATGCACTGTTACTGAGCTTTCATCTAATGATACAAACCTTATTGTCGATGTTTTGGGCACGTTTACGTCAATTTTCTCAGAATGTAAGTACGGTATAAAAAATAGCCGTCATGTCCTTTATTCCCTAAACAATTACATTGGAGGAAAATTATAATTTTTATTTTTTTCAAGATGAGGATGCGACCTAGCCATAATAAAAGAACATGCATTTGACAAAAATTCAACTGTATGCCCTATAAGGACGAGAATGACAAATTTATGCCTGCAAAGAAATGGAGAATGGGAGAGAATGGCATATAGATCAAGTCCGAAAACTAGAGGTCACCGATACTTTTCGAAAGGCCACGAAAAGACGTCGGAACGGCTGAATATGCCGAGCAAAAAACAATGAAAAGGGTTTACAGTAGGTGTGGGGCCTGTATGGTGGATACTCATAGCTGGAACCTCTTACTAAAAAGCTTTTAGCCCACTGATGCATGTTTATCAAGAACTTTCCAATAGAGGAAGTGGTTATATGGACTTGAACAGAATACTGTTGCTCTCCATATGTTGCTTTTCTTCGCAGCTGACTTGTAATGTTTCTTCCGAACTGAAACATTACCACTGTGTCTCCGCTCTGTCCGTGAGTAGACCTAAGAGGCATTCATGATAACGTTTCAATTGCCTTCAGTTGTAGATGTTTATGAATGAAATGACTCTTTCTACTATTTTTGAGTTTGACTTTATTAGATCATCCATTATAATTAGCAAGAGAATTGATTATAGCCTATGCCTAATGTGTTTTGTGGTTTTGAATGTGGTTGAATGTGGTTTTGAAAAAAATGGGGCTACGAATGATATGATATTCCTTGCAATTCCGGAAGTAGGGGACATATCTCCCCTGTGCTCCACAAGATGACGTCCACGCACAAATGTAGAAAGTATATGGTATGATGTAAATTTTGTTAATGTGAATGCCAGCTATCCGTAACACTTCTCAAGGTTTGAGGTTAAGCAGCGATGGACGTTTTTGAATGAGTGTCTCTTTGTCAGAATAAAGTAACGTAATGATACATGACCATTAAATTTGTTTCCTTACGGAAGGTGTGGGCGGATCCTGAACGACGAGTTTTCTCTGCAAAAAAAAAAAAAAAAAATGTAAGAGATCAATGACGTGCCACCACATACCTTAGAGTCACATTTCTAAGAAAACATAAGTTTACTTCATTTAAAGATTGTTCTTTAGGGAAACATGAGCTTGTAAATCATGGTATGTCATGTTATGTCTCAAAATACAAATAACTCAGATCCTGCGGGATATAAAGTTTGCTTGAACGAAATCAAATAACTTAAAACATTAAGTGCAGGTGCAAGTGCACAAAGACACTAAGTGTAAGTACATTACATGATATTGACATCGTATTTATTATTATTTATTTATTGTTTCCGGGACCACCATTTCACACCGTTATCACCATCAGGGTTTCCTCAGTCTTAAGCTATGTTCCCATAGGCTTGAGGGTGGCAGACCCTTCACACTGCACCACGGTTCAACAGCTGAAACCAGCGAAGGCCTGAAGCGGACGACTTTCGAAATCTGAGAACTCCCTGAGTCTGACTTGCACAAAGCCATTTAAATATGTCAATTAGAAGGCCCTATTAGCATAACTGCGAAAAGCCACGCTGAACAAGCAATTAATAGGCACCAAATACTCCAGGTAGTTTCACGGGCGTGGATCCAGGCACTTATCGAATGTGGAGCACACCTCCCGCTGTTACATTCCTGCAGACTAAGACACTAAAATGAAACTGAGTAAATTTATTCACAATACTGTGAAACGTATAAACGCAATAAGTAATTTTTACCTTCACTGTAGGTGCAGTCAAAAAGTATCTTTCAGGTTCTGACTGCAAAATAAAAAAGCCATTAATGACAAATTACTCCCGTCATCAACAAAAGTTCATTGGTAAATATAAAACATTGTTTTTGAGCTTTAAATACTGATGGAGACTTCATTATGAAACTTTAGAGCAGAGAAAATGATTCCATATTCAAGTTATAATATAATAGCGATCTGAAGCTTGCAATAAAAATGGAGGTGATGCTTAGCTTTACTTTAAAATGGAAAAAAGGAATTTTTACTCAAAAGAAAATTCATTTGCCGAAAAGCTATACATTTAGCCTATTCTGTTACGGTCGATAATGCAAAATTGGCTAGAACAAAGGGTGTGTGTGTGTGTGTGGGGGGGGGGGGGTTGGCAAAAGTCTACTTTCTTTTGAACCTTAATGAGATACCGAGAAATGCAACAATATTTGGTAAATGCTGAAAAACTTGTCTATCTGTCTATAGATATACGTTTGGTTCTGTGCAGCTGACTATATTCCTTCAATGCATGGAATAACCTGCGCACTATGTATGTTACAAGGGTGTGGTCTAGGGTCTGAGCAAAATACCAAAGATAATTTCAAGAAACCCCTTCTCCAAAGCCTGTTCAAATATAACTGTAGGAAGCTCCCAACTTTCCCTCTAGAGTAAGTAAACTGTTCCAATTATCTAAGCGAGAAGAAACAAATGCATGCATCAGTAATTCGGTTGTTGGTTGATGCAATGCACGGCGCATTTTACCGTGGAGTTTATGAAGGGCGATGTGGGCTTACCGGCAGGAAATAATGTTATGATGGTCATGCCTGAAATGTATCCACAAATAATTTCAAATTTCCAATATTTGTCACTGGCTTTGAGCGGATGTTGCCATTATTTATTGGCGAGATTAGGACAGCAGAAACAAAATAGGAAGATATTTAAATTATCTCTGTGTTGTAATTATTCAGCTAACCATTTCCTGATGACAAGTTTCCAATTTTGAAAAAAAATTGTGACCTTTGAACTGGGGTTTTATTTGCATAAACTTAAGTTTTACAAAGACGTTTCATTCTACTACGGCCCAAAACATCCTTTTGGTACTCCATTATTAGGTACGCAAACAGTTGGTCCTTTGTCATTTATAACTACGACGTGATATCTGTTTGTGAAATTTATTGTGTACCAGCATATTGCAGTGCTAGTCATACCATTAAGTAAGTCAAAAATCAACTTTTCGGTTAGATTAAATCTCTACCCCCTTACGCAAAAAATTGCAGTGTAGATCTAATTCGAGTGAACTAATTTTCCGGAAGATTTTTTGATCAGGGGGTAATTTGAGCAGGATGGGATACAGAAGATACATTATAAGATGTTAACTTTCTTAGCCATATTTTCGGCCGTCTGTAACATTTTCATCTCATCTTTCTACATAATGTACACTGAGATGAGATATTGTAGTTCATCTAACATCAGAAGTGTGTAGCTGTGAGTTTGTGTGCATGAGTGTGTTTGAGCAAAAGGTGTGTCGCGAACTCCTCCTAAACCGTAAGTCCGTTCAAGTTCAAATTTAGTAGGTATGGTATCTGACCATGAAAACTTGTGAATGCATAATTGACGTCATAACACAAAGGTTAAATTTGCTTAAATTGGTTTTTTGCTGTATTTGCCTATCAGTATATTATAAAAAGTAGTAAAACCATATAATATGTTAGGACCGATGATATTTAAAATGCTTTGATGTGGGGGTGGGTTGGGGCCAAAGGTCAAAATGCAGGTCAAGGTCAAATTGCCTAAATTTTGCGAACTTTTCCTAAACCGTAAATCTGATCAAGTTCAAACTTGGTGGGTAGGTACCTGACCATGAAAACTTATGCATGCTTAAATATGGACTTCACAGGTCACAAGTGAGTGTTCAATGATCAAACTTGCTAAAAATGGTTTTTGCCATTATTTGCCTATCAGTAAATTAGAAAAGTAATAAAACCACATGATATAAAAGGAATGATAAGCTTATGTTTAAAATAAGACTTTTGGTTGCTAAGGGTGGGGTGAATAGTCAAAATGAAGGTCAAAGGTCAAATTCGCCTAACTTAGCCGAAAGTGTGTGGTGAACTCCTCCTAAACTGCAAGTTAAGTCAAGCTAAAATCAGTGGGTAGTTCAGATGAGCTAAAATTATTTTTTCCCCAATAGGATATTTTCATATCAGTATTCTAAGAAAAGATCATAAAACCACATGATATGTAGAGAGTGATGACTCATATTTTAAATAGTGCATTATAGCTGCTTAAGTTCGAGATGAAAGTTTAGATGACTTTTAAGTGCTCTTTTGTAATTATTTACTTATCAGTATGTTGGGAAATTTCTTTAACCCAAGGTACGTAGAGAAAATAGGGAGATGAGATTTGCAACTCCATGGATTGCCTTCTTGTTTTCCTTTAAGCTTATGAAGTAGCGTGACACTTTGAAATAAGAGACAGCCACTTGTCAGACTGATGCAACTTAATAAAACAAACCATTACATCTACTACCTTACCAAAGGCTTAGGCGGATCCTGAAAGACGGGCTTTTTCTGCCGAAAACAAATATATGTTCGTAAGAATTACTACTGACAAGGATAACTTAGAGTCACAGTTCTTAGAGAACACAACTTAACTTTTCTTTAAAAAATTCTCTTGAGGAATAAAAAATGCTTGCAAATCAGTCAATGTTTCCACTCTAACAAAGCAAGCTAGAACACCAAGATGTACAGAACCTCATACCAGATAAACTTTTAAGAGAAGTCTGTCTCCAAATTATAGAAGTGCAACCCTTTATCCCAACACGTGGATTAAACTTTTAGTGGCGCACCACCCTGTACTGTAGCTGCACCAACTCAGTTGGTATAGAATGCACAAATGCGTTATCTCTGAGCTACTGGAGTTAACAAATTGAACAATCTTTAAATTGGCACTTTACATAAGGACTTAATGCTCTCAAGCTCATTCATTTGTTCAAAATTTCATCGTAAATGTTAATAACGATGTCGATGAACAAATGCCATCACCGTCACCGTCACCGTCACCGTCACCGTCACCGTCACCGTCACCGTCACCGTCACCGTCACCGTCACCGTCACCGTCACCGTCACCGTCACCGTCATCGTCATCGTCATCGTCATCGTCATCGTCATCATCATCATCATCATCAACACCATCACCATCACCATCACCATCACCATCACCATCATTATCATCATCAGCATCAGCATCACCATCAGCATCACCATCAGCATCATCAGCATCATCACCATCATCATCACCATCATTACCATCATCATCACCATCATTACCATCATCATCACCATCATCACCATCATCATCACCATCATCATCACCACCGTCACCACCATCACCACCACCATCATCATCATCATCATCATCATCATCATCGTCATCATGAAACTTGTAAAAAAGGTTCCAAGTTAATCTTTGATCTGGAATCCGAATGCGGTCAACAATCTTTCCATGGTAATCGTACTTCTGAGCAACTGTGATAATAATTCAGTAATGTGTCTAGGAGGAGAGACTGTTCATAGAATTTAAAAAAAAATGGCACGAAATGAACCTTGGATGACCATGCATTTGACCTAAGTTTTTTCACAACCTTTAAAAAGTCCCTCACTCCAGGGGTGGGGCCAGGATTTGCCCGACAGGGGGCCAAGCTCCACGTCGTTGGGGGGGGGGGGCAGCAACCCAAAGCCCCGACAAAGGCGATGAGTTGACAAAAGGAGGAGGAACACAAAATTTGCGCAATGCTCGCAGAAAAAAAATTGGCTTCGTTTCAAAAATTTGAACATTTGATAATTTTATTGGAGAAATTTTGAAAAATTTCGATTTTTATGGAAGAAAACTTGAGAAATTTGTTTTTTTAAGAAAATTGGAAAATTTGAGGTCTTTATTGAAGAGTACGCCCTTTCTATGAGCAAAATCAAGCAGATCGTCCAGGCGACTGAAGGTCATTGGGATAACATATTGGGATTACATATTTTATCGTACGGATTAAGGCTCCCCGACGAAATTGGAAAATCTTCCCGACGGAGGGGGGCAGTCTTCCCCGACGCCCCCCTGCCTCACCCCAAGATAATTGTGAAGACCTTCCAGATAAATTCATTACACAATGATAAATTTTATTCAATTTTTATGCCATTGTGAACAGACGGGCGGATGGATGAACGGACGGACAGACAGACAAATAGGATAGATAGATTGATATATAAATAGGGATATAGATGCCCACTTTGCTGGTAAGAGCTAAAAATGACACACATACTATGAGACATAACTTTTCGTTAGCGATATAAAGTTCTGTAACAAACAAACAAACAGCATGATTTAATAGTGTCACCATATTGATCACAAGTATCGCCTGCCCAATAACAGAAATGTAGAGCACAACGTCCGTAGATCATATGTTTGCAGATTGAAACGAAGAATAATACTTCGTATAACTACGTCAAACGTGGCAAATTAAGCAACTTTATTAAGAAAAGTGACATAAAAACGCCGTGCGATTCTTCGTTGTATAGATATCTTCTCATGTGTTTGAAAAGTTTCGCAAAACCAGGGACAAACAAAGCCATGATGACACTAAAGGTGAGCCAAACTATTATTTCCTATACTTGCCAAAATAGACCTCCTAAAGGGTTCAAGAGCTCATGGGTCAACGTGATAGGCAAGCCATGCCTTGAGGCAATCGTTTCGCCAGGTGATGAATATGGGTCTATTTTATTGTTCACCTGAAATCAATGAATCACACCTAGTAATGAGTTGTACGTTAAAACCACAAAAAACAAAAAGACTTCAACATTTAATTCTTCTAGAGACTATTTGCACAACTTCTGGAAAGAAGAATCAAGTACTTTCACAATTTATAGTAGATATTTCAGACATCGATGTCCGTTAATGTCGGTGTAGTTTAGGCATGATAACTTTCTGTAGTAGACGCCTATCTATTTATGAAAATGTCCGTCCAACCTGTCGACAATATTCCCAGTATATATTGCATCATTTTCACCTTAGAACCCTTCCTTACACAAAATTTGAGTTCTTCTCTTTAGAACCCTCTCCTACCTGTGTCAGAAACTAGGAGCATAAAGCATATAGTCTAATGCTATGTATTTGGTAATAACTGGTACAATATAGGGAAGAACTCACCCGTATAAGGACTCTTACGATGAAATACACATTCAACGTGAACATCGCAATTGAGAGCACAAGTATACTACAATAGTCAAAGATTTTAGATGTGTTAGATATGTCTATCAAATTCGTAAATACGTTTCCCTCCTGTTCGTTTGGTGTATTTGGTTCTGCAAATATGACGGCTATCGCATTTTGCAACACCACAAGGCATTGTATTATCAAGCTCCACAAAACGTATTTGTCCTAAGAGGAAAAAAAAATAATGATTTCACTCATTTCGAAGTAAAAAATACATTTCTTTGCACAGAGGAATAAACAAATGTATTATATCTACGCACATTGCTTATCCTTCATCAATACGGGATAAGGTTTCTCAAAAAGCTAAATTTAGCTATAGTATAAAAGGGAATTCTTTCCAGCAACGTTGATATGAAAGTCCTAGTTGTGAAACACAACCGATTTCCTTTGATCATCTCCTTCAGCAGTTTTTTTCATTTGATTTATTTTATTTCTTTCTTTCATTGAATATTCTACATGAATTGTCTCATCTAACTTAAATGGTTACATTCGCACTAGACATTGAACCTTGGGAATACTTGTTGCATTTTATACATCAAAGAGTTGATAACTTGAAATTCTTTCTTTTTTTTCCTTTAAAGTCATCGGTGGAAAATATCGCACGTCTTTCATTATTATGTAAGTAGCACTGAACTTTGACAGCAATTTGAATTTATAAAAGAATTCAGCAATATCTAGAATATCTAAAACAATTTTTTTGGCACAAATGTAGTACTTAAGGTGAAGTATGAGAAAATTATATGGATGCCTAGACAGAAACTTGTAACCAAAAAGATATCCTGTTTTGAGAAAAGAAATTGATTTGCAAGAAACATCTGTTCGCAATCTAAAATAAAACTCGAGGTGCTATCACAATTCCAGAACAAATGTTCTGTCGTCTCATTTTCTTCTTGACAGAACATAAAAGATTTTCAGTCAACTGCATGCGATGAAGTGAAGCGTACAAAGAATTCGATAAGAACTTAAATTGGAAAAACTGTAATTTGCTCTCATTGGCAGACTTGAAAGGCATTTGAAAGATAAAGTTCCATTTATCGGCACTGCTAGAGAACTCATAGTTCCATTTAGCTATTGCAATCTGGACGGTGATTAAGTCATTAATCAAGTTATTATAGACTATTCTAGATATGAAAGGCATTTGAAAGTCGACTGAAGGGTTTGGTTTTCAGCACACATGTAATGAGACAATGCGTTATACCTCCAGTGGTGTGGAATTGCTGAAACCAAGCCAAAGTACCTAGTGATAGGATAACACTTAATTTTGTACTTACTTAGAAAATTTTGAAAGGTCAGGGGTTACCCGTTTTCATCTAAAACATTTCAACATACAAAACATTATGATCGAATAGAGTTTTATCAAACGCTATTTCATTACTGATACGGATATGTGTATTATTCCAAATAATTTTCTAAAAATTATTATCCGGTTTCTTATAGTGATAACCCGCCCAAGCATGACAAACGTTGTCTATGAAGGTATTCTTGGAGAAAATATCCTTGGTAGTGAAGTTGCAATGAAAAAGTAATGTTTTGCCGTAACTGTGCAGGAAAAAATCAAAGAAAAGCTTCCAGTAGGCAAAAATATCATTGATATACGTTTTAACCCAGGAACATTTTAAGCTGAGGAGGAAACTTCGTACGTGAGGAGGATTCAATCCTCCCATCGAAACAATCATGGCCGTTCGCTTGATTTTGTTTGGCTTACCAGACCAAATGAACTTAAAAATAACATTTTCGACTTGGCCGATAAAATTATTTGGGGGATTTGGTGAGACTTGAAATAAATAAACCAAAGTTGGAAAAGAGCGAAACTTTTAACGATTGTGATTTTACCAACCGCGTCAAATCCCTCTGAGACTAAATATTAAGCAGAGATTTAAGTTGAGAGAGTTTAGGTAGAAATTTAAGGCGAAACAGACAATCCCTAAAATATAAAAAATAATACCTACAACCCTCACAGGACCGAAGGTCCAACTAAATTTGAAATTGCTTATAGTACGGCTTTTCATGAACAAATGAGCCAAGGGGGAAAATGTTAGTTTTATCCATATTAATTTTCAGACCAGAAGCTCTTTCAAAGCTTTTGAATGCCTCAACAGTTGCAGATAAAAAAGTCATAAGATCCATCTAAGAAAATAGTCGTGTCATCCTCATATTGCAAGATTTTTACTTCATATCCTATAATGGAGATTCCCTTTATGGCATTATTACTGAGCATCTGGATAGCCAGGACAAATTATGAAAATGTAAGGGCTTAAAGGGCAGCCTTGTCTGACCCCCTCTTGTATTTTGAAAAAAAAATAGAGGAAAATAACCATCATTACAAACGCAAGCCTCCGCTTTAAAATATAAAGTATGAACCCAAGACATGAAATCAGCATGGAAATTAAAGAACTTTAGACATGCAAATATGAAATCCCATTCGAGCCTGTCAAAGGCCTTCTCAAAGTCAATTGACAGGAGTAACCCCTTGGTGTTATTAACCTTACAATAATCTATCGTATCTAATATAAACTTTTCTTACTAATAAATATATATTTTACAAAACCCGTTTGATTTGCACCAATTATAGAGGAAATTACCTTCTTTATTCTAGGAGCCAGAGCTTTGGAACAAAGTGAAATGGGAAGATAATTCTTTAAGAATGTGATTTGCTTATCTGGTTTCGGTATAAGAGTAATTAAACTACGACTTTGTTCAGCAGAATGTTGAAAACCGTAGTTTAAGGAATCAAGCACAAGGGTCCCAGTCTCTGGCCAAAAACACTTGTAAAACTCAGCCGTTAGACCGTCGCCGAGGGGGCTTTGTCCATTACAAAGGGCGTCTAAGGTGCCTTTTACACTCTCCCAACGACAGTAAACCATCACAATTATGAGCTTCTTCCTGGGTAAAAGGTCTTGGACAACACAAATTGTTCATCACAGTGGAAGGGGTACAATTTTCAGATGAATAAAGATCACTATAGAAGGTACTCAATTCGGCCAGAATGTCTTTCTCCCTAGTCAATTCTCTGACATTCCTTACTTTGATTTTTCGAATTACACTATGACTTTTATTGCGACGTTCGAAGTTTAGAAAATACTTAGTACTTTTCTTACCCTTCTCGACCCACCGAGCTCTCGCACGAGTGACAATACCTTGAAACTTATAATCATAAAATTCTTCCAAGCGTTTCCTAGCATTGTGTAACCAGGTAGATGTCATTTCTAAATGACAACTCCCTGGTATAACTAGCTCAGAATTTCAGTAGATTTCGAAAAGAAGTAAGAGTGCTCTAATGCTGAGATGATATTAGCCTCCTGTAACCTTCTTTCCTCGTCCTTGTCTTTACCAAAATTGATATAAGCCTCGCGGATAGAATACTTGAACAATTCCCATCAAACGGAAGGAATACAGTCATTATAATTATAGGGCTCCTGAATTATAAGGTTTTTTGATCGTAGAGACGTACCCACATCCCTCATCTCTGCAAAACAAGTATAGCATTTTCAAACCTAGGTTGTACAGTTGTACTTGAATCTGTTTTAAAGTGTAAAGGTGCTTTTCACCCCCAAGTTTCATGCTGGTATTGGAATTAAAGCTACAAACACAATCTCTTACCATTAAAGTAAGATAAGGAATTTTTGGCAAGCTGGAAGAGACGACGGACTTGAAGGCCACAGCTGTCAGCAATAATGTAACAGAAACACTCAGTCGATCTTCTGGAGCAGATGGACTCACCGCAAACGATGTGAAATTTGATAAAAGAATTAAAAGCTGTGGGAAGAAAATGATGGTAGTAAAATTTTTTTGACTATTTAAATTGCCCTAGATGCAAAATGCTGCAATATTTGACAAACTGAAGTAATTTCATCCTATTCAATACCATATTTTGGTAGCATGTCATCCAAAATGGGGGAGCGAAACGAGGTTTCCACCCCCACCAATCAGAGTGGGGATAGTCGCTTCCCCTGTCCCCGTTCCTACGCCTTTGAGTATCTTGTAACTCCAGATTTAATTCTTGTTTTTTGGAACTTTCTCATTGATGAGTGGAATTACAGAAAAATATGGTGATGGCAGCATACAACTTTATGACTGAGGGAAGGAGCACCCTTCTTACACTTTGAGGAATAATGACCAATGCCACATGTTGATTAAAGCAACTATTGTATATATATATATATATATATATATATATATTTCGGCTGAGATTTAATAACCATAAACACTCCAGTAGATACAACAAAACAGGCTTTCTTGTAGGAGCTCACTTTAACTTACCGAACCACTCTGTATCCGACTTACGATTTCTTTTACTAGCAGGTAATTTTCCTTCAGCTGACAAACGCAAACAGTATGAACTAAGAACTATTCTTAAGCTTA
This sequence comes from Holothuria leucospilota, assembly GCA_029531755.1. Taxonomy (NCBI): domain Eukaryota; kingdom Metazoa; phylum Echinodermata; class Holothuroidea; order Aspidochirotida; family Holothuriidae; genus Holothuria; species Holothuria leucospilota. The sequence continues at coordinate 36,849,017 of CM055968.1, forward strand.
AGTCACATATAACAGGGTTAAATAGAGATTTATCGATTTTGAGTAACTACTCCTGGGTACAACAAATGTAATTTCCATGTACAGTAATCCAATTTTAATCTCATTAGGCCTTGTAATCTGCTTGTAATCCTTTTCGCTATTTTGTTATCCGTTTTCTTCACTAGAACTTTTCGGGCTTGACTCAAGTTTAGCTCTTATCATTTTGTCGTCCGCAACTGACGAAGAGCGAGGCAGCTCGAAATATATTGCTTGTTTCTCCTATACTGGATGATATGAAGGCGTCACCCTGTTGTCTTTTTTTCCTTATATATATATATATATATATATATATATATATATATATATATATATATATATATATATATATATGTCCGTAAATTGTCCGTAAATTTGACAACTTTGAAGTAATGGCATCTAGTTTGTAAATCTAAGAGGGCGTCCTTGTAAGTTTACGTATTCCTATAGAAAAAGTGTGTGGAAACGTTAAGGCGAAACTTATATTTCACCCGAAAATTTTTTTCCCCTTAAGGTCGACTTTTCAACAACAACTTTCCCCCTAAGTGCCGAATTAGAGAAATATATATATATATATATATATATATATAAATTATTGGTTAGTGCCGCATTTTACCCTATCGAAGCTGCTTAATATCGATAAACAATATGATGAACTAATCAATCATAGCATTAACAAAGTGCCTAATAGTCTTAAAAGAGTTTACGGCAGAGCTTTACCACAAAATTCAAACGTTTAAGACTGGATGATGCAAAGAACGTAGGCTATAAAAGTACTGATGGAGAAAAGTTGAAACTTATTTTGTTTGAGAGTTTCTTTTCATTGCCAAGGGGATCTGCAAATTTATGTCTTTAATTTGGGAAGACAGTCCCAGGTGCCATGTGACGAGAAAGCTCGATCTAAAAATGTGAGCTGGGTGCGATCGGAAGATGAGAGAGGTAGTCTGGATTCAGAAATTGAATCCTAAGCGCGTTGGATATGTATCCAGAAGTTAGTTGATGGATAGACGTGTGAATCAAAAACAATGACCGTAGAGTCGAATTGGTGACGAATGGGAATACAGTGCAAATTGATAGGATCAGGAAGAACGTGCTGTCATGTTTGTAGAATTTGCAGAATTATATCGAGGGGCGATGCTATCTGCATGGCATAAAATCACCTTGTCCTAGTTTTTGCACTAATATTGAGAGACGATATGCAGATTGTTGTGTTAAAGAGTACAATCAGGGATGATGTTACCATAGGGGAGCAACTAAGAATGATCCTCCTCTAGAACGAGACCAGAAAGCCCAAACGCTTAGTGATTCCTAGCCGAAAGGAAATACTTTGTTACACCGAGGTTTATCCCTCAAATCATCCTTCTTGAAATATCATGTTTTACGACGTTTTCACATTTTGACCTCTGGTGACCTCACATGACCTTTGAACTCTACCAAAAATTGAACAACCCCTCCTCCCCCCCAAAAAAAGTTATGGAAAAAGGACCCCTTGTCATAAATGGGATTCGAACCCGCACCGTCTGAGAGAGAAACCGAGCACTTTCTACACACCCCCAACAAACTCGTTATATGTATGGTACTTCTAATTAGGTTATAGTCACAACATCTTTCACACGTTTTCATAATTATATAATTAAAATTAGAATTACCAATTATTGTAAAAGTTATGCTTCTGAAGAACTATATGCTGTTCTCAATAATTTTGTCTTTGAAATGGTAAAAGAAATCTGCACTAACTTTTCGGTGGTCACGAAACGGCACAATTCGTAGGTACCACCCACTGTCTATTTAGTTTACGAGGTTTTCATATTTTTACCTCTGGTGACCTAAGATTACCTTTTACCTTCAACAAAACCCATAGGTTCTCTCTCTCTTACAATTATGAATCTCTATACCGCGTATGAAAAGAATCCATTAATCCCTGTCCTGAAATATCGTGTTTTTCAAGGTTCTGGGATTTTGACCTCTGATGACCCCAAATGGTCTCTGATCTCCACCGAACACAAAAGGGACCTTCATCTCAATATTATAACCTATATACCAAGTACGAGAAGTGCCCATCTTTGTTATTTTGAGATATCGTGTTTACAAGCAGGTTTTACGAATTTCGTATTTTCACCTATGGTGAAATAAGATAACCTTTGACCTCTACTAAAGTCAATATGGTTCATTTCCTGACAATAACGCATGCACATGCAAATTATGAAAAGTATTCATGTTTTCCACCTAGAGATATCGTGTTTACAAGGTTTTCGGTGTATGACCCTTGGTGACCTCACATGACCTTTGACCTCCACCAAATATAAAAGCAATCCTTTTCTAAATATGGTAAATCCATATATCAATTATGAGAAGTATCCATCCCTGCTATTTTGAGAGATCGTGTTTACAAACCAAGCGTTGCAAACACACATACACACGTACGTACACTCACCAGCCTGATTGCATAGATTCCTTCCATCTTCGGCAAGGAATCAAAAGGAACTTAGAATGATTTAACAGGTACGGGAGGAATGGTTAATGATAACTTTCCAAATTTGTAATGATTTATTTGGTTTATAGGTTGAACGTATAGTGATATAAAAATTGCTGTTTGATGTAAAAATTACAAAATAACCAGAATTCTCACCAAAATTCCTCAAAGTTGACCATGTTACATGACCATTTAGATTAGTATTAGGACTCACGATATACGTCTTTTGTTATTCTTTGCTTTTTTGACCCCCATTTCTAAGACAATGGTAATACTGATATGCCCTGAAGTTTTTTCATTTTAGAAGTGATAGTTATCTCCTTCAGAAATACCAATATCACTGAATAAACTGTAAACTAACAGGAAAGTAACTGAGAACGTTTGTATAGAGTTAACAAAAAGGTTCTTTTCGAATAGGTAGTTATTTACTTAGGTAATCGTTAAACTTTGATGATTACATCTCAAGAATGGTAACCGATATTCAAATAATACCAGATCAGCTATAATAAGAGAATTTTGTTCTATATTTATTGGGTGAAATAGCTTTTTATGATTGCATGCCCCCATACCTTTCAAGAGTCTAGGCAAGTTAACAGTTGTTATCCTCAGCTAGTAGAGCAGACATAGGCAAATTTGTGACATGCTCTTGTACCCTTCAGTTCTAGAGCTGTCTCTTGAAATATTCACTGAAGTACTTACAGTCACAAGTGCTACATTCCACATGTAGTATGAAATTTTTCTCGTCACATATATTTGTATGATGTGCATAGGATACCCATATGTTTCCTCATTATTTGCAGAATCAACAGTCAGGCGATTGTGCAAAGTCCACTCATGCGTTTCTGTGAAATTGAAATTAAATGGTGATTGGAATTCATGCAAGTGAAATTTAAACTTGTTTTGGATATGGTGGAGACTTAGGCAGAAAGGGGGAGCAGGCTCATACATAAATTCACTTAAGAGATAATGACTGCACGGTGAAGTAAATGATTCATTTGTATTTTATCAAGATAGAATAAACAAGGGAAGGTGTTCCTGTTGAGGGTGAGACAAGTTATCCTTGCAAACAACGACTTCGATCAAGGAAGTAGCTAATAATTAAAATAAAATTATACAAATGTTAATATGGTTTTATATGATAGAGAAAGGCCGGGGAGGAGGGTTGAAACTTATCTAGCAAATTAACACTTTGTATCAAGTCAGACTCTTCTAACACATCGAACGCTACCACCGTGGGAATGTTTGGTTACATTATGGAACGACCGTCACCTTTTTGTACGAAAGATCAAAGGATAGGCAAAAAATTAAATCGGATGATGTAAAATTTATTATCGGGAAATATTATACTGTAAAATAAGTGAAGGGTCTTGTGTTATGGTAAAGAGTTACGGAAGGTATAAAGACACAACATGCCATGCATAATAAAGGTGGATGTGCTATAACCCTAAAGATGGTATTTGGGTCTCTGTAGTGATACGATGGGAATAATTGCTAAGGATTAAAACTTCATAAAGTCGGATGGTTGTATTCCAACGTATGAAAGCAATGATTTTCTGTAAGTCATACATTACGGTCTTCAACTTGTGGACTGTATAAGAATTTTCCAAGGTGCAGCAAAAGTATCCTTGGTCTAATATGATTGGCATGGTATACCTTACTAACGGGGTCACCCGTTTCAGGTATTCGATAGCAAGGAGTTAGTTCCTTGATCGTACTTAAATATTTGTTTAATACTTGACAAAAGTTTAGTGCATGGAGTGAGAGCACATGTTAGTAATGCCCTAAACGTAAAAATTAAAGACCACAAACCGTCACAGAAAGCTCTATGTGGTTGTATATTTGTGCTTATTTTTAGCTACGTATGATAGGGGAATCAAATTTGTTACAGAGACCCAATGCAAACAGTTCTTGCCGTGTTATTCCATTCATATAATTTCTTGCAATAAGCATAATGAGATGCGTTTTGGACGGAAGTTGAATATATTGTATGACTAGCTACCGCGAAGGATGATAGCATGTTTGTCACATGACTAACCTGTGAATGAGCTTGTGTAGATGTTGTTTTCGTCTTGGTCTACCTGCTCAAATTGTATCATACTTTCTGGCCAATTTGACATCACTTTGATGGTCAATACCTTAAAACACAATATAGATAATACTTTAATACTTGTAGCTTTCCTCTTACAAATGTTACCACGAATTGTTCTTTGCACAGAAGTAATGTGTGATAGTGTAACCCATAAGAAGCAGGTAGTGGAGGATCGATTCAAACACGTTTTCCCATTGCGACATTTTGTTCGCTACCGGTACTTTATACATCCCTAAAGGCACAATTCAATAAGAACTCTTATGGATGTAACCTATTAGGAAGAATAATTCAAACAACGATTAATAAAGAAACGGAAGAACCATTTCAACCTGCTAGATATCAACATTGAATCATTGATAGATGTATCTGGTGATTACTGGACTGCATCATACTTTCCTCCAATGAAATTTGCCGGTGAAGGCTTGTTCTCATTGGGAGTTTGATAGGCCATGTAGCGATATGTGAATATGATACAAAATTCAAGTTCCACTTATCAATTTCTTATACCAATACCTGATGGTCCAATGGAAAGTTTTGCAACTGCATTACACTTTTAAAGGTCGCTTTCATTCGAATCGAGAGATATGCATACGGTACAGTCTCATCGTCGTGGTATTGAATGAAGTGCTTGCGCTCCCTTTCATCGATAGTCACAGCATTCGGAAAATATATTCGAGGATCCCAGTATTCATCCAAGGCAATGTCCTTGGGTAAAGGAAATTGATTAAATGTTAATGACGTTAAATGATAATCAATCGTGAGTAACAATGGCATGAGAGCAAGTCAAATTGATATCTCAAGGAGAGGATTGAAGGTGCTCGGAGACCTAGGCCAGTAGGAGCCCCGGGCACCGAATTACTCGCTTTTAGAAGTCCAGTTCAAATGTTCCCCTCTTTTAAATTACGTTTTATTGTTATCAATTCACAGAATACATTATTTATGACGTAACAGTGATCCAACATAGAAAAGGACCTATCATCAGATTACTATCCTCGACAACGAATATATTTGAAAACGTGTCAAGTGTTAATCCAGAAATGGCCCAATGATCGTTGCAAATAATGTTAAATGTGTATATTTGATACCTGTTTGAGTGCGGAACCCCTGTGAACTCAGGGTCCTAGGCTTTGGCCTACTCGGCTCCCTTGTTAACCCGCCACTGAGTGTCTCCGAATGTGGATAAGGGTAACGTAAAAAAACACGCCTTTCCTATAAGCACTACGTGTACAAAATCTGACAGAAGCAACAATGCTTAACTTTGAAATCTACAAGTATGACCACTCGTACCAACCCATTGCAAGAATACAAAGCAAGTTTTCAAATTGGTACCGTAGTACAATTACGCAACTTATAGCATTGCAAGCCTGGTAATTGCTGTAACATCTTTGTTGCATTTTTTAATGTGTGCTGGTGACGGATGAAGACCAGATGTAATTAAATAATATCATGAGCATGGTAATTAAGAAAATATTTTATGCAACCACTGTAAAATAAAAACAAATTGGTTTTTAATTTTGTTATCTTCGACGGAGAGAGGAACTTTGACAGTTCAGCTAAATGTTTTGAGTAAGTATCGTTTTTGATCCTAGAATCTTTTCACACCAACAAAATTACCCCAATAGTTGACCAAATTATTTTTTTTTCTAAAAGTAACAGCATACTACGAGCTTCATGTTTTCTTTTGCAAAAGCAAGAAACTGTTTGCAGAAACGTTTACCTGACTTTCTCTTCCTTGGAACTTTTCCTCTCTCCATCCAAAAAGAAACGATACCTCTGCTTCAAACGTCTGCTTTACTGTATCTATTTCCCCGACACTTCTAACAACACACTTTACTTTGCATTCAACCTAGAGGAGCATATGCAAAAACAAAATAGGGTAAGAGCGGTTTGAGTGAAGGAAAAAAAAAATCAAAATGCCTTTCATCTACAGCAAAAGATGAGAAACATGAAACAAGAAATAGGATCTAATTCTGGGTCAAGACCAAGATCGGCGTAATTCTGGTCTTTTCTCGTAGACATGGTCTCGAAGCCCATGCAGGCAAGCTATCTTCTAACATTCCAAATCCCCGAGTAGTACATTTCAATTTTCAAAGCACTAGCGTAATTAACAGGTTTCTGTTTTTCTAGTGTCCTTCAAATGATTTCTTGCAATTTTGTTATGTGTATCAATGTTGTTTATGTACTTTTTTTAAATCATTTGTGAAATAAACTTGAATTAAATTGAATTCGACTACGCTAATACTCTCTATGTACACTTAAACTCTACGGTACTTACTTAGTGATCGAGTGAATTGGCTCCAACCAAAATGCATTATGGTGTGAAACTCATGGTATTTTTTAAAAAAAATTTGAACTATTTGGTTAATGGTTAAAGAAATTACCTTCCTACTTCAAACCATACCCTATTCCGTGGGCAGCCTGTTCCGTACATGTCAATAAAACACCTACAAGGCCATTGATCGACAAATAGAGAACTAACTCTACCCCCAATCAGTGAACAACCACATAAAGTGGGCGAATGTTCTGCTGTTCGATTTAACTTTTGTGTAACCGTGAATTCACTGAACTATAACTGACAAAGCTATAGGAAGTCTCTATAAAAATTCACTGACTGGACTGCCACCCCCATTTTGATCAACTGGGTTATACGCAATATGAGATTTAAGCGGGAGTGACAAGGTATGAAGAAAATAGAAATAAAACTTAACTTCCTTAACTTAATTAAATTGTCAGCCAGCCTTTTCTATTAGTCACTTTGAACAAGAATTCACATAAAAGTAAGCCTCAATCACAGTATTAAAGTGAAATTTGTCTTGCACTGGAAAACATTCGGCATCGTTTTAAGCTGTTATACGTTATTGTGTAATTGGTAAGTGGGTCTTTTACTGAAACACTTAGCATATGTATGATTGATCATGAATATGATTTTCAGATAGTTGTCTTATTGCGATTCAATTATTATGACTACACCAAGTACAAACGTACTTAGTATACATGATAAGTAGTCTATATAGTAAGTACACTTAGCATATACTTTTTCATCCATCTCCCTTGGTTGATGCCAAACTTCAGATGCTAGTAAGTGACTATTCATCTCAAGTTGTTGAACGTTGCCTTCTAATCTCCTCAGCAGGGACAATGATTCTGTTCTCCATTTGTGTTCGCTGAGTCCTGGCATTTTTGTAGCTTTTCCTGAAAATCACAATATGGTAGAATAAAACTGTGGAGTAGTACTCAGGAGCGGATCCAGGTAGAGGCGCACCCGGCGCACGCCCCCTTTTTTCGATGACCAACCTATTTTTTTTTTTTTTTTTGCCGAAAAAATGGGCAAATAGATATGGAAAATATGCTCCCCAGATGCTGAGAAATCGTATCTGTAAGCGCATCTAGAATTCAAATTTTCTTGGGGGAGGACCCCCAAACCCCCCGCCGTGGCTTCGCGCCTTCGGAGCTCGCTGGTCGGCCTTGGGCCGACGGTGTGTGCGCCCCCTTTCTCAAAATAATGGATCCGTACCTGGTACTCGTTACTATCTTTCTTTGGTTATACATCATTCCACGAAAAATAGTTGTATAATATGCCCATTACATTAAATTGCTTTGGAAGTGATGTAAAGAACAATGTGATAGAAATAAACACTATATTACAATTACTCTGAACGAAAGACTCTAGAAGGTTACAAGTAGCGTATGGAAGATATCTACCAACAGCTGAACGACACATAATCGTCACTTTTGCAGTCACGAAAAACAACTTTCATCGTGGCAACAAATATTAAAATTATTAAAAGCGGCAGTGTTAAGTGTTTGCTTTATACTTACATGGACAAGGTGAGACCATTGTAACATCTACCAAGCTTTTATTTACAGCTTTAAAACAGAAAAGGGATGACCTATGATGATGCCAAGGGAAATATCTAATGGTCCAATTGTAAAGAAGTCAGGAGAGAATCTCGAGGAATTTAAATGGATTACGTTAATAAAATTAGTCCATGGCCGTACCCAAGTTTCAATTCCATTTAGATCATGAGGTTTATGCCCCTCTTCAATCCAGTGTTTACATTCCAGTTTCCCCATAATTAGTACACGTTCCCAGCTACGCCAAACTTGTAATCGAGCTATTCTGTGACTCCCAAACAATATAAAAATCATCTTTTACACAACCAAACACGCACACACACCTGAACGCACACGCACACACACATGAACGCACACGCACACACACACAAAGACACGCTCAGGCGGTACAATCAACCTTTCCTACATCTGCGTGGTGTATCCACAATCAAACAACCTGAAGGAAACTAACTCTGAGGAGGGTAAAAATTACTTTCCCGTGTAATGATTATACTCTGTTTGCGATTTTCGCATTAACATGTAGTAGTATGACACTAATATTTTCTTCGTATCTCTTTCAGACAATATTTATTGTTTCTCATATGGGACCTTTATCAAAAAAAAAAAAAAAATGACGGCAAAAAGACATTGAAAGTCTTCAATGTGAATGTTTTATAATTCATCCCAATATAGGGAGTTTCCAAAATGCTTAAGATTTGGAAAACAATGAGAGGCCTATTCAAAATGCTTTTGTACGGGAAAGGGGAGCCACCAGCCAATATGACCTATAGTCCAGACAAACTAAGTTGGCATTTGCAACAAATTGCAACAGAATATTTCACCACGACCCTAAACCATGGAGTTACCACCTCTCCATGCCTAAACAATATATTTAAAGTTATACAGAATCGTGTTGATAGGGTTTTAGGTTTTTGACCTCTGGTGACCTCAAAGGACCTTTGACCTCTACTAAAAACGATAGGCTCTATTTTAATACAACAATCTATATCTCAAGTATAATAAGTGTCCATCATTCCTATCCTGAGATAACGTCTTTACAAGCAATTTATAACATTTTCGTAGTTTCACCTTCAGTGACCTCAGACAACCTTTATCCTCTACCCAAAACGATAGCGGTCTTTTATTGACCACAACGCATCCACACTGTAAGTATAAAACTGTCCGTGCTTCCTACCTTGAGATATCGTGTTTACAAGGTTTTCGGTTTTCAACCTCTAATGACCTCAAATAACCTTCGACCTCCAACGTAAACAACACGATTCTTTCGTTGAATGTGATAAATAAATATATATATATATATATATATATATATATATATATATACATATATATATATATATATATATAAATATATATATAGATAAGGTCAAAGTACTGCGTAGCACTTATGAATTAGGTAGGTAAAAATGAAGTAGTAAATAGTGCCTCCAACATAAACAACACGATTCTTTCGTTTAATGTAATAAATATATACATATATATATATATATATATATATATATATATATATATATATATATATATATATATATATATATATATATATATATATATATATATATAAGGTCAAAGTACTGCGTAGCACTTATGAAGTAGGTAGGTAAAAATGAAGTAGTAAATAGTGCTAAAAGTTTGTGAAAAATTCCACGACGTTTCGGGTTTAAACCCTTCATCAGGTGGCAAAAATGCAACTGATCGTTGACACGGCCACACGTACAATTTAAAAAATACACAATAAAATTGGGCACGGTAAACCTCGGCTAGGAAAACAGACAGTGTTAAGTGGTTACCACAAGTCAAAACAATGCAAGAATTGCTGCGTTATAACAGTTCAAGTCCTACGTTCAGACCATGTGGGGACAGGGTTCCAAGTTTTATGATTAGGCGGTTTTCGGCAGCTAGGCGGTCATGATCGGAACCTCGACACGAGATGGCCGCCGAAACCATCAAGTCACGGATCGAGCATGTTGACGGGGGATTGAAGTGTGTGGCTACCGGGAACCCTGGGAGGTTCTTTTTGGTTGACCTCAGGTGCTCCGTGACTCGGTCAGCAAGACGACGTTTTGTTTCTCCCACGTACAGTATATTACAGCGTTTACATACGAGAACGTAAACAACATTGGCTGAAGTACAGGTAAAATGCTGATGAACGTTAAACCGGTTGTTGTTGGGAGGTGTTAGGAAGGAGATACAACGTTCTTGAGACTCTTTGAAGCAATGTTCGTTTCCGACAGTAATCTTGTTTTTCTTCTCAAAATTCTTATCTCAATACCTAGATCAACAAGGATTAGTGAGGCATTGTCAAAATGACCTTGAGAACACACACTCCTTACGTTGAACTCATAAACTTTGCGTTGCCAGCCGTCATGCAAAAATGTAAAATTTTATCCTTTCGTCGTTATTCGTCACACTAAATATCATTTCATTAAAAGTCAGCTGAGAATTCCCTTACGATTAACTTTTCGAATATGTTTCTTAATGATGGGAAAATTTGCTAAAAACTAAGAGAAATGTATAGGCTTGAACAATGTTTCCAGCAGGTGACGTACTAAAATTGTGGTGACACAATTGAAATACATTTATTTAAACGTTTGTTGCCAGTCGTTTAACTGAAAATCCTGATTAAAGGTTATTCATTGGTGGAAACAAACCTTACTTCAAAGCATGTATAGACAATGCCCATTGTCTCGAGATTACTTGGGAAAGAAAGGAGGAGATCATCATTAAAAGGAATTAGTCAACAGAGACTTAACAATAGGAACAAAGAGACCTGTCAATCAAACGGCAGTGCCTGAAAAGAATTAAATCATTTTCAAGTACATATTGTCTGACAGATTTGGTTGTTGTATCTCCTTCCTACCAACTCCCTGGTTTTACTAACCATAAAATTCCTCTAGTGTTGACAAGATGACATCTATTAAAGACCTAATAGGCCTACTTACCCCTTATTGAAATAATGGGCACCAACTGGAGCCAAGATCTTGTGACAATGAAAGACCAAATCACAAGAAAAAGAAATCAGAAATGGGTAGTGGCAAATTCTGCGAATAAAAGAAGCTGTGCACTGATCTCCGTTTGCTTCCCATGTACAAAAACAGTTTGTTATACAGTAATTATTGGACGAACCCATTCTCATTCTAATGATACCTTTGGTTCTGTCTGGTGAAGCCTAAGGTAAAGTATTAGAGGGATCCATCTTGTTTTCGTGTAAAGGCTTCACGGCACAAAACATAAACGTTTCCCCTCTCAATTAACGATCACTTGTTGTAATTAGTTTTATTTAGTTATCAATTAACTTTCGAAAACAACTTTGGAGGCTTTTTGAGGGGGTATCAACCTTCCCCCTCTAGCCACCCACCGGATTAGACTTAAAGTGTACGTTATCTTAAGACTTCCTTAATAAAAGGACTCCAGGGATTCGAACAAACTACTTGAATCTACGTCACTTTTCAACCAGAGTTGGATTGGTATGACCTGTTTATTTTAGAGTTCACGCTAGTTTTAAGCCATATATCACCTTATTTCAATGTTTACAGATAAAAAGTATTTGTTTGAACGCCATATTTAATCTACATTTAAAGGCAGGCACTCGTCACCTCAAGTACATTTTGGATGGGGAAGCGGAAATCCTCAATTGGTGACTGTTCTTGATTGACATCAAATTCAAAAGATGTTCACATTACACAGCATTTACGAGAGAGTTTTGATTACACATTAGGCCCTTGAATGCTGACCAAGATATGGCCTTAAGTAATAAAATAGGTTTTGTCTGCACAAGTAGGAGTTTAAGACAGTTTTGGCAGGGGCTAGAAGTAACTTAGTTGGGAGAATTGGAACTGCCCGCAGTGAGGAGATTTGCCTTTCAATCAATATTGTGCGTCATATGGCACAAATGAACCAAAATATTGCACGGCCATACAGGGCCGTAGCGAGCGGGGGGTGAGGTGGGGTGGGGGTGGGGTGTCACACCCCCCAATATTTGGTCGCCCTCGGCAAATTTTCGGTCTGTCGGCAAAAAGGGGAGAAGGAAAGGAAAAGAAAGAGGAAAAGAGGAAAAAAGAGAGAAGGGAAAGGAAAGGGAGGGAGTAAAAAGGAAGACGGAGAACGAAAGGAAAAAAGAAAGAGAGAACGGGAGCGCGTGGCCAGTCTGTTATCGGCTATTTCGATTTTCAGCTCTTCATCTAATTGGCCCATTCAAGTCGAAAGCCCGTCGGCAAATTGATTATGTATGTGACGGCCGTATATGGCCGTATCAAAGGCCGTCGGTAAAATTGGACGAGTGACTGAGTCCGTCGGCAACTCGGAGAAAGAAAGGGAATCAGTGGTGGCGTCAGGTGGGGGCAGGGGAGCCATGGCCCCCCCGTCGGGGAAGGCTGCCCCCCGTCGGAGAAATTTTCCGAATTCGTCGGGGAGCTGTTATGTATACGATAAAATATGTAGTCCACGATAGCGGCCAATCGCCGGGACGATTTACTTAATTTTGGTCTAAATTAGGGCAATTTCTTCAATAAACCCCCAAATTTTTCAATTTTCTTCTCCAAAAAAAATCCAATTTTTTTTCAAATTTTTCATATTAAAAGCCCAATTTTTCAAATTTTCTCGAAATAGAGCCGAAAATTTTCGGCGCGCTTCGCGCGCCAAATTTTTCCTTCAAGCATCGTTTCGGCACTCTATTGGCCTCTTTGAGGCTTTGGGTTGTTGGCTCCCCTGTCGGGCAAATCCTGGCGCCACCCCTGAGGGAATTAAAGGCTTCCATATAGGCGTACTATTTCGGGTCATATGAAATTCTTGAAAAACCACTTTCTGCACATTATTCCTCACTTTTATCATCACCATGGGGAGCAGCACCCTATTACCCATGGAGTAGGCATCCTTAGACTGTTTTCTAAACCCTAACCTTGACTTCAAACACATTTTGCAAACTTCTGAGGACCCGGTTTACCCACAAACATCCTGGGAAAAAATAATGGACCCTGGGAAAAATAATGCATTATGGGAAAAAAATAATGCATGCTGGGAAAAAAATAATGTGTGCCGCGCGTGTCTTCCCTTCACTGCAATCCCAGGTTTTAAACTTTTGAACACCAAAATGAAACGGATGCAGGACCCGTCCTAGCGTTCAAAGCATATTTTGAACGCTTGTGTCAAGATTCTGAACACTTTTTCTCCATTTTTGAACGCCGGAAGCCTATTTGAACACTTACCATATTTGAACGCCTGACGCGTCTAGTGTTCAAATGCTGAACGCATAGTGTTCCAATTCTGAACGACAGGTCCAGCTTCTCAAGTATAGTGGCATGACGGGACGAATAGCCTAACATATTAAAATTATCCGGAATCTTTGCATTGGATAATGTATCATTATGTATATTACTACGAAGGCTGGACTGCCTAAATACTCCTTTTTGTGAATTTGTGCTAAGAATGCGATGAGTAAAACGATAATGCAAATAATGAACCTTACTCTCTTTGCAAAGCAGGTCCGTATCCACACAAAGTCCTGAAGTCGGCGAAATAGCTTCCAGGGGCGAACTTTTTCAGGGGTGCCAGACATAGAAAAAGGCATTAAGGCAATAGTAATTTTTGATCCCTAGCGGGCATAATATTTGCGGGGGGCCCTTCGTCCCCTGGCCCCCTTGTTGCAAAGATGTAGGGAATGCAGCAAATTGTGTGCCATTGAGACGCCGTTAAGAATTGAAAATAATTCGCTAACTTTACAAGGTTTGAAAGTCATTCAAAACCTCTCATCAGACATCGCTAGCATTACAACGAAGTCGGAAATCACCATTCTATAAATAGCCTACCAAAACTGTCAGATATGCAACAAAGTCCTCAGACAGTTGCTTTTTAAGGACATGTATGGCATGTTTGACTTAGCTTTTGACATTGTTCAATCCAAACTCAAGAATGCCGTTCTTTTTTCACCATACAAGACGTCCAATCTTTCACAAGCAAATCTACATTTGCATGAACCACTTTTCACAGCCTGACAGCGGTTACAATGTAAATATGCCCTAGCTCTCAATGTTACTTAGAAAGAACAGAGCAATTGCAATAATAACCACCGAGTACTTATAAAAAATTATCTATGTGAACGTACGTTTAGCCAACTACCTGTAAGGTTTTTGCGACTTATTTGTGATACAACTGTAGAGGCTTAAAGGTCGTTTTTCCTAAAAGTAGATTGTTATGTTTTTCACCGGGAGCTCTAAGAATTCCCTGAGTTTCGCAGCATTTGTTTGAGCAAACAATTTATGCTTGTGCATTTTAAATATTGCAGCTACACCGCCAGTTTTATGTTGTAAGGCATAGGATATCAGAAACGATATTTGAATAGAGCATTAGAAACGAAACTACTGGTGAAGTTTTTGCCGAATGTGTGCTACGGTGATGTAAATCCATTTAAACTTAACATTAATGAGCTCCATAATAGCTACGTACACATTATACTACGTACTCTGATATTAATTAGACACTATAAGCTTAATTTATTGTTGCACAATTTCCCAAAACCAACTACTTCACCGATAAGATGTAACCCTGCGCACTTTTTCAACTTAAGAAACAATCATGCACTGCCTATTCAAAGCTGTGAATTTGGATTTTTTGATCAAATCCATATGCTGATGAACATAATAGAATAAGTGACACCAGTATAACATTTGAACAGACTCTAAAGGTTGCCGCACTTGCAAGCCCGTAACTAAAGGGGGATATATTTTTACCCCCTAGAAGATCAAAAATTACCATTACTTTAATGCATTTTAATATTTCTTTCCCCCCGGAAAACTTTTCTTCCTCCTAGGAGCTATCTCGTCCTCTTCAGTACCTTGTGTGGCTACAGGTCTGGGTAGTTGACTTGGCAACAAACAATAAACAGACAATCAAAAGGTGCAAATCGTTTTCTATCAAACATTTTCCTTGCACTAGTTTGTCATCCATAAATTGAAGTTGTATTATAACAGAAATTTTACTGCAATTCAACGTCCCAGTTTGCCCATCACTGAAGTCTTTTGTGTCTGTTTGTTGTCATTTTAAAGTAAGCCTACTATTTGTTTGCAAATATAGAAGTCTATAGACCATTTGCTCTTTGCCTTACACAGCAGTTTTAGTGGGAAAAGGGGGTAATAGTAAATGAAAGAAGATTGTTGGTTTATTTAAGTCTTAAAAACAAGACTGAATGGTTATTTAGACAAAAAGTAGTAAGGCAGTAATCCCTAACCGTTTGAAAGAAAAAGGAGTCCTCCTTTTTTGAATTTTTCAACATATCAATTCAACCTAAAAAGAGATCCCCTTCCCATGCCTTCAGTTCAGAGCGCAATAATGCTGCCCTTACGTCTCTACCCTTTAAATAACTATTGCAATACAGTCTGGAGCTACATACACACTAGGGACATGTACAATGAATGGACATTACCCAATCTGGCTGTTAACACTTGTTGTGCTTTAGAGTCTCAGACCCACTGTTGAAACTTTTATTTTTAAATACTCAGTTGACACCAAGCAAATTCCTATAGAGACTTTTGTGGAAAAATAGGTCACTGCATTATGAAAAAGAAAACATTTGATAAAGATGAGGATTTGGTAAGACACTTACCGCCACTCTAGGCACAGTTCGACTTCTTTGAACAACTCAACAAGCTGGACTCTACGCCTGTCTTGACAGGAATAAGGTGCACTTATGATGTCGAGGTATTTTCCATGCAGAAAAACTATTTCCTACGCGCATGCGCCTGAGTAGACCACAAACACGGTTTCGTTATATTAAGACCGTTGAGTCAACAACTGTTTGTAAGTTAAAATGACAACTGACAAGTCCATAGCAGGACTGGCGCCAGGATTTGCCAGACAGTATGACCCCCTGCCCCTCTCAGGGGCAGACGCTTGCCCAGCTTTTCTTGTGTAGCGCAAGAACAAATTTCGTATTCATTTAAAGGTTCCGAGGATTAATGTTTCCATGTAGGTTTCTTTGCCAGATTTTGTGATTTACATGACTTTACATTACTGAGAATGTGTAGGCCACTTTGGACTGTTCTTCGGGTCATTGACACTTGGAGTCGAGAGGGGTGCCAAGGAAAGCTTTAAGTTGTAACATACAAACTATATTACAAACAGTTCACAGCGAAACTTGGCCACACAAGCCGAATAAGCGACTAGGGAGAAGATGACGAAGATGACAATCGGACAATTACAATGATGGCCATAATAATAACGATAATGATGACAATAATTATGGTAGTATATGATGATGATGATGATGATGATGATGATGATGATGATGATGATGATGATGATGATGATGATGATGATGATGATGATGATGATGATGATGATGATGATGATGATGATGATGATCATGATAGGGCCTATATCTTATTCACACAACGCTCGATATCAGTAATGATGAAGAGTGCAATGCAACAAAGAGTAGAAAAGGAAATAAAATGGGCATCATTACTCTTTAACTGTACAGGTTTACTTAGCAAGTCGTAAATACTTCGTTTAACTTCTTTTTAAAAAGCATGGTTAAACAGTGCCATACGTGGCATGGGCAGTGCGTTATTGAATATTTGTGAATCATTTTATTTCAAATCAACTTCAAATAAATCATCAAGTACACTCGTATTTTCAATGCATATTTTAATTTTTTGGTGATGTACAAATTTGTGTACATAATCGATAAAGCATTTTAGAGATATATTCATTTCTCCTTTGTAAAAGACTAATGAAAACATATAAAAAAACCACATAAAACTCAGGGTTAAACTTATTAACGAAAAAGCCCCCTTCACAACTAGGTAACACATCTGTTTTGATGGTTCGGAAATGACCAATCTGAATGTACAGAACTTACTACCTCTAACCCTACCTCTTGTTAACGGTACAAAGTTCGGTGTAGTCTAGGCCTAGCCGAAATTCTGTATGGGTGTTAATCGCCAAACATTCGAAATATGATAGAAAGTTTTTTTTTTGGCCAGTATTTTACGTGCAAAATGATACTTTTATATGTCACAAGTCAGTTGAAGGTTGAAACGTTTTAGAAAGACACAGTGTGCATTTTGTCAATGGAGAATACACTAATTGATAAATTGCAAGTAAACAGTCGCTTAGAAATATGTGTCACCGGATTAATCAGGTCATAATGCATTATGCCAAATATTTGAGAGATACATGGAGAGATATATTTTGGCCAGTATTTTACCTGAGAAATGATACTTTTTGATATGTCACAAGTGAACTGAAGACTGAAATGTCTTACAAAGACACAGAGTGAACTTTGTCAAGAGAATACACCAATTGATAAATTGCAAGTTAACAGTTGCTTTGAAATATGTGTCACCAGATTAATCACGTCATAATGCATTATGCCAAACACTAGCGTAACTGAAGGGGCGGGGGGGAGCGGGGGGGGGGGAGCGGTCGCCCCCTGGCTTCTTGGGATGGTCTGTCGGTCCATTTGCTAATCTTGTCAGTACATCCGCTAGGTGTGAACGACGACTAGTCTCCCCGACGGTTTACCAGTCTTTGCTCTCAAGAGGACAATTTCTCTTATAAGAACCCAAAATTTTCGACGGGCTACGCGCGCTTTAGGGTCACTCCAGTTTCTTCAATAGTTCCTTTCCACATAACTAGATAACATAAGTCCTGTCACCCTTACCAAGTAACATGTAGGCAGAGCACACAGGTTATGTAGAGGTCGTAAATTTCATCCCATGTCGCAAAGCTATTTGCTGTTCTCTAGTGTGTCATGCGGTAGGGTTAGTTGGTGAGCTACTAACGGAGCAAAGTTTGGCTATTGCATCGGGCAGTCCAAGTGCTTTCAACACAATGTATGTTATCTCCGATACGGTCTACAACCCCTACAGTTTTTATTTATTTTTTTTTTTGTTCTTAATAATTACATATGTTTTTTAGTGTAAGCCTACTAAAAATTTTCGCGCGCTTCACGCGCCTCTCAATTTCACGACTCAGACTCTAAAAAACACTATTAGTGCTCAAGTCGGCTCTTAAAGTAACAAGTGATATTGTGCAAAACATGCCCTGCAATGGCATTGAATAGTCAGGCACTTTCTTATCTACTTCTCACCACCCCCTCGGTAAAGGAGCTGACGGAATTTGGGGTCGCTGGCATGGTCCCGGCCCCCTGTCCGGAAAATTCTGTCGTCAGATATGGTCAATTTATTTATTTTGGCTTTCCATAAAGGGTCATTTCTGAGATAAACCCAAAATTTTCGACACTCTTTATCCACTGGTCCTCAGTTCCGTAATTTATAGCTAAATATAGTAGGCGACAAATCCTTTTAATCTCTTCAAGTAACTTTATAAGTAGAATACATGGAATTATGTAAATGTCGGGAATTTCATCTCATTTCGCTAGACTTAGTTAATGTTCTCTTGTCTGCTTGTATCTGTCTTGCGGTATGGCTAGTGACTCGAGGAGGGAAGTAAAATGTAAGTTGTGCCCGATAGCGCCCAACTGCCAAGGCAATTGACCTATGTAAGCTTTAAAGTCCCAATACGAGTTCCCTGAAAAATTTCAATGGCAACTTCAGGCATGTGCTTGATGCACGAAAAATGTAGCTATAGGGCCGTAACACACAAGCAGTCAAATTGCGTGACATTGGCGGCCGGGGACTGCGGCTGTGCATGTTCGTATAACTTGCCTGTAATTTGCCACGCTGTGCCAGGCAACGTTATCTTGCTTAGGATTCCAGGTGAGGTTTTCCTCCTTTTTCATGTTAGTTGTGCAGCAATTTTGTTGGCGTGGGTAATTATTTCTAACTATAATTCAGTTCTAAGCCTTCACTAACCTGAGTATAGTCCTAGGCTGTTTATGTAGTCCATCCGTCGAACATACAAGCAAATGCTCTGCACTGTTTACGTGCGTACATTTCACTACAGTTGAGCATGTAGGCATGGTACCTATAGTTGTTTGTTCATGAATAATCATAAAGAAACAGACCTTCATTGGTTCATACTCCTGACTGATAGGCTCATTACAAGGAGAGAACTCGAATTTCAGTTGGCAATCCGAATTCAACATCTGCATTTCGGACAAAGATTACTCCCGAAAGAAGCTAAGACTGTTCTTCTTAGTATGTTAGAACCTCTTAAACTGTTACCAACTTCATATATCTGGCTCTCGTGCTATCACGAGTTTTGGCGGTTTAAGTATTCCTTCATACAAAGTCGTATTGGGACTTAAAATAAGCACAGATTCTTTTTAGTGTATAGGTTCACCCAAAGTAATTTCGTATGCTTCGCGCGCTTTTTCAAAGCTTAGAGTCCGGCAAAACATTAAATCGGCGCGGAACTATTTTTCTCTAGTAAATACAAATTTATGCAAAATGTCGTCAGTGACCAGCAATGGCATTGTATAATACACAAGTTTTCTTCAAATTCTCCCTCATCAACCTCCCGACGGGATCGGAGCTGTCCGAGGTTTCGGGTGTCTCTGGCCCTCCCTTGGGAGAGTCTGTCCACCCATCGGATCGGGCAAATCCTGGCGTGACTTTTAAGTGATAAACCGTTGACACTAAGTGTCGGTACATTTACCTTATTTTCATCTCTGTCCCCACTTCAAGCACCCCAGTTACGCTACTGATGTCAAATATTTGCTAACTTAATGATGACTATCTTTTGCCCTCAGAAGAATTTTCTGCATCAGTTTAAATTGATTTGACCATTTATCACAAATGCTTGAGATCTTCAGGCAACAACCGGGCATCCTGAGTAATACCATTTACTATATATGTTGTATCTCCGCATTTAAGTTTCTATCCTCTCACTTAAATTACATTCAAATGCATTACGCAATAAAAATAATTAAGGGCACAGGACCATTTTACACAAAGTATGGACCTTCAGTACAAGTTATAACTTTAAGATGTTAGAAATTTGCATAATATGCTTATGTGAAACCTAGAACTGTAAGCTTTCAAATAAAAGTCAGGCTATAAAATATCAATTTTAGCCTCCTTCCTTCTGTCTTCCAGAACCTGAAGTTTCTTTTTAGACTGACAGCTATTCGGTTTTGGCTCAGACAATTGGGTCATTTCCTTTGACTCAACTGCCTTGGCAGTAGAAATTTGACCCAGGTACTGGTCATTACCTGAGTCAAAAAGTCCTGGGTCAAGATAGACTGGGTCAAAAATGACCCATTCCCTGCTCATATATAGTTTGACCCGGACTTGGGCTAATGGGAATTTGACCCATGTCCTGTGACCCAGGTGTTTTTACAGTGTAGAAGTTGCCTTACTAGTCTATAATGCTTTTTATTGCTTTGGCTATGGTGGGAACCTCAACACTGAATTCACTGAAACTTCCATTCCGGTATTTAAACAAAACCTGCCTTTCCCTTTCTAAGGAAATCCCTGGATGACTAAACGTTGCTTCGCTCGTGTCTTTCCCTCTCAATAAATCTAATCTGTAGTTAGGTGGGTAAAATTGTTGCATCTGAGCCAGTCTGATTTGTCACACCATGGAGCTACGTGTGGTAGCTCCATGGTCACACCGACGTTTGTTACTTGTCAAGTCTGGGTGACAGTGGTTTTTATGTGAATTTTTATTTTTTTTTTTATCTTCTTGATTTATCTCAACTTTAGTTTGAAGGGCCTGGTAACTCTGACAGCTCAGTAAAGCAAATCTTCCCAGAGTCCCTAAAATGGTAAAATGTAGATTAAAGTAAAAAAAAAACACAAAAAACAGTGATCTAAACACGTTCTATGTACGTTCTAAACAACACCTGCATCATTTATAGAAAATTAAGCCTTGTGAACAGACAGAACAGTAAAAACAATCAATAATAGTGTTTATAAAAAGTTTACTTAAAAAGGTGTGAAGCAAGACTCACGACAAACGTATACAAGAAAAACAGAAGTATATATTTCAAACGTAAGAACTGAATGATCAAAAACATGTAAAAGTCTGAAATCAAATTAAAACAGTGAGGTTAAAATGGTTGTAGTTGGTAAAAGTGTGGGTCATTTTCTTGTACAGACTTCAAAATCGTAACTCTAGATATTTGCTCTGCTAATTGATCAATTTTATTTAAATCATTATTTCACAATGTTTTTATCCTACTTAGGTTGTCAAACTTGCAGGGCTGATCATGGTACATTTAAAGATCATGTCGGTGCGTTTTGTCTCTGAGCGACCTCACTCTTTTTATCTCAATCTACCAAGCTGTGGACGTTAAATAAAGGGCTGTCCCAAGCTGCGATCAAAAGTTTATCTCCTTTTTCACTTTCCATTACTGAAAGGCAACGAGCATATATATCCAACTGCTTTGTCTCAATCAAACGTTGGTCTCTTTCACAGTATTGTGCAAGAATGTATCGATCACGCCCGAAAAGCTTTTCTGAAGTCCAAAGAATATACAAGAAACCGTCGATATCTGTACATACGCTTCTTGGTCTGCAGTGTGTTTTACCTACTTCTGGTTTCTGAAGTTCGGAGACCGTGATGATTTCTGATCCGTCGACGGTAGCTTTGTACGCGTTTTGTCCCTCGTAATCACAGATGAAAATATCTGTTTTGTAGATAGTCAAAGCACTAATTATCTCGGGCAGGGCTAAGATATATTGGAATGTCAGGTTTTCATCAAAGATGTACACTTCTCTGCTAGACTCAGCGCCAACTAAAATGGAGTTGTTCAAACGATTTGTTGTGATACATGACGCGTTACGACCTGAAGGCCAACTGCTGATTTCGTTCATGTTCTCCTTCATGTATGAACCGTTTCGTACATCGTAAATACCAATTTCATTTGGCTGGCAAACGGATGCTACTTTAAACTTCGACAAAAAATTACAGAAACGTAGATGGCACATGGACCTCGCTGTTAATATATCTTGCCTAATAAATGAACCAAATTCGTCAAATACAATGATGATTGATTGCCTCTTCAGGGAATGCTCACCAGCGATAACTATAAAATCTTCACCACCCGCTATATCAGTGATGGTCCAAAATCCTCTCATAGCTTCAACTGGAATTGTAAGCTCCTTATCTGTAATGGTAATATTTGGTTTTTTAAGCATGTTCAAGTGCCTGCCATCCACTTTTATTCTACTCATTGTTTCTAAAACTGGAAATCTCTGAAGTTCTTTGAACAATTCGTCACCTTTCTTATATATGTCTGAGGTGCGCTCAACTGCAACCCAGTTACTTGAAGAACCCAAAATGCTGGAAGCCTTGAACTTAACCTCGTCAAAGTCCCTCCGTAGATTCTCAAACTTAATTGCGATTTCATGCAGATTTTTCAATAAAACATTTAATTGCTTTTCTATTGACTTTTCGAATTCATCTCTTACATTTTTAAGCCTCCTTAGCTCCGTGTTTAACTTTTTAAGATTCCTTTTTGTGATATTTTCTCGACTTTGAAACTGTTCATTAATTTCTTTTTCTTTTTCTGCTTGGCGTTGTTCGAAATTGTATTGAATTTCTTGAATCAATTTGTCCCTTTGATCCCTAAAGATAGAGAAAGCTCTTTGTTTAATACTTTCTTTTTCCTTTTCAATTTCTTCTTTCCTTTGTTGAACACGGCTTATTTCTGATCTTACTATTTGGACTTTTTTGGAATATTTCTCCAGAAACTTTTCTTTTTCAATCTCAGAATTTTCGAAAAGCTTATCAGTAACTTCGCTCGGAGTGATAGCAAATTTACTGTGTGTGACATTTTCTAAACTTTGCATAATTAGTGTAAGGCGTTCTCTTTCAAGTTTTGCAAATTTTTCTATATTAAGACAGTTGTGGTCCTTGTGATCAGTTCGAGTGCACAGCGCGCAAATCAGAAGCTTGTTGCAAGTCTCACAGCACAATTCCGAGATGTTGTAAGGATGACGTTGGCACCTGGGAGCAGATCCATAGGAATCTAGCTCCTCCATAGAGATATTCTTAGATTCAACTTTTTCCATGGATAATGTATGCCGTCGGTGGCCCATTGATATATCATTTGTCCCGTGCGATGTGTAGCACGTCATGCACAGAAAGCCGTAGCACTTAAAACAGTAAGCCAACACCTTCAGAAGGTTGTTACAATCGCAGCATTTCCTTATGTTGTCATCTTTACTGTTTTCTCCATGCTGTATCATTTCAACCAGATTTCGTATGTCACGATCAGTTGGGAATCCGTCCACTCCTTCTTGTGGTAATTTAATTTTTGCTGTGCATATAGGACATGGAGTGTGTATACGATACCCTTGGAATAATCCTTCCAAACAACGTTTGCAGAACCGATGGTAGCAGGGTAGTATCTTTGGTTCTCCATAATATTCCATACAAATAGCACATCGGCAAATTTTGTCACCTATGTCCTCCGCAGACGCCATTATCTCAGGGTAGGAACTCCTGAATCTATGAAGTAGCAAGAGAAATAAACTTTAAAAGCTTTTTAAGCTGAAGCAGAGGATCTGTGCCAAAGAAAAGCTACAACATGTCTGAACTAACACCTTTTGGCTGTGCACGGTTTTAAACTGAAGTAGAAATAATCGTCACCCTTAATCATCTCTTATTTTGATCCAGTCACTGTTGAGTCTATAGCTAAAATGTACCTGCTCTATATTTTGTCAGTGTGCATGTTACAGACTTCAAAACGATGAATCTATGTACATCACAAAACTGCTACCAAAACGAAAGTATGTCACCACACAGCCTTGGCCTCTCTAAATTTTTACATGAGCTTTTGAAGCGTATTTTACAGCTTTGAAAAGCAATTTCAGTTTATAATTGTGCTATGACTTTGTTAAGGAAATTAAAATTGTTGTTTACAAAATTTAACCGAGGGTTGCTGAGATTCCACTGGAGCATGAGCAAATGCTTCCTATTCATTATACCGTAACGTGACATGTTGGCAACATCAAGTATAAGTTTTTCCGTATAACCTCTCATCCACGAGTTAACTTATGAGGGATTACATATGAAATGAAACAAAAAATATAGGATGAGTATGTAAAATTGTGGTTGCTGAATACCTACCCACAAATTTGGTGAGAGTTGCCAGAAGCTGTTGAACGCCCGATTATAATCAGTGTGATTCTGAGCTACTCAGTGAGTGTGTGTATTATTATGCTCTTCATGGTGATCCCACGTATACGACATCACTACAGTGTGGTATTACCCTACAGTTGTTTCTTTCAATAAGTGATCACAAACTTATCTCCTATGTAATCGGCCCTGGTTACGTATTGACGTTTCAATGTCCAAGCAAGTAATTGTTTGCATACAGATGACTGTTGGTATACTTGCCTTGCTATTTGTTTCCTTGTTGGTTTGCCATGTAATATGAGTGTAATGTAAACTCAAAACTGTGCTAGAATGTACATACATTATAGTTACTTGTATACAAGTTGCACTCGCCGGGTTGTGCTTCACCATTACAAGGTAAGGCCCTCATTCGCACATCCTGAATACCCGCCTGTCGACCTGTGACAGGACCCCTCTTAATGACAACCATTCAATGTGACCCCTCCCAAGGGAAGGACAGACAACCTTGGCCTAAGGTATTAGCTGAATGATCTCTGCTCTTATCTGTGTAGATTGTGTTTGTTCTTGAACAATGCAGTGTGTCACTGGATGGTAACAGGTAGGTAAATTTTCCACTTTTCTTGCATCCTCTGTTTGACTTCCATCCCTGGACTCGTACTGCTATAGATTTGGAGGGTCTTGAAAAATCAATCCCTTTACTCCTTTTTTGTTTTTTACCCACTGTGTTCATTAAATTATGTAAACTGTTTTATCAATTGTTGTATTTCTTTTTGATTTCCCGATGAATTTTGTACTCCTTTTTATAAATACTTGGTATTTATACTGGTTTGAATAAACGAAATTACATGAAAACCTAGATCTGGCTTTATACCTAGATATATGTGGCCTACACGTAAATTTAAGTGTGGTCGAATCAAGCCAGATATAAAACCAAATATAAGTATCTTGATAAGTTAAATCAGTTTTACATGGCCACATCTATCCATACATAAGTTGATAAAAGACAATGCCAGTTACGGATATCAAGTTATATATGGCCATATCAAGCCAAATAGTACTTATAGGCATATTCCAGTGGCACACCACAAGGGTGCTATGGCAAATAGAAAACATTCCAGTACATATCCTTCAAACGTCATAGGAATACACCATTTCTAACTCACAATAACTCATTCTAAGATTGGTTGGTTTTGTGAAGCAATTTCTCCGGGTTTTATTCAAGGTAACAGAATGGAATGTAATGTGGGCACAATGCCTAAGATTTCTTTTGTTTGTTTTTCTCTTTGTAATGTAATCACCCGTTTGTCGATGAAATTGATACTGATGGAAAGTTTGAATATCTTTTCATGAAGATAAAGCATAAAATACACTATAGCTTATGTAGGGTTTAGCAAACGGAATTACTAAATATTTCATACAGTTGTATTAATACCATTTAGAAGTACAATGCCTAATCAATGTGCCGTGATTACATCACAGATTCCAATTCATGCACTGTATCTCTGGATTTTTTTTTTTAATTTAGTATCTTCCAAACGCTACATGCTATAAAGATGCTGGTTTTAGCTCTTGAAGAGGCTACCCCAGAGTATTGCTGGAAATATCAGTGTCCCTTTCGACTAGAATTAAGAGCAAATATGAGTTTATACAGGAATTCATCTAATACAGGGGCCTAGAGGTTCAGGTTCTTACTTATCAAATTTAATTTTAAATGATTTTTATAAAGTTATACCGATGTCTTCGAGAAAGCTTGAAGTCGAAAAGCAAATCTTGTCTAGAGGATACAAATTTTCGGTCAAGCTTGCTTTATTCAGCCATGGGGCTTTTACGAAGTCTGGACTGCCTTAATATTCATACAAAAATACATGATCTGTGCGCCGGCTACGATGAATAAAAGGATACTACTATAATGGACATCCTTCAAAAGGGGTAGTAAGGAATGCAACCCATGGTGCGCAATTCAAACGCCGTTGGCAAATGGGTATTATTTTCTTCACACAACTTTACACAAGCTCAAAAGCCGTTCAAGACCTTTCATAAAATGTCGATAACGAAGTCGGAAATCACCATTCTATAAATAACCTACCAAACTGTCAGAAATGAGACAAAGTCCTTAAAATTTGTTTTAGGACTTGAACGGCGTGTTTGACACAGCTATTGACATTTTTCAATCCAAACTCATGGTGGGCAATTCGAACGCCATTGACAATTGAGTGTGATTTTCTTTGCACAACTTTACACAAGTTCAAAAGCCGTTCAAGACCTTTCATAAAATGTCGGTAACGAAGTCGGAAATTACCATTTTATAAATAGCCTACCAAATTGTCATGAGACAGAGTCCTTAAAATTTTGTAAGTTTTAGGATATGAACGGCGTGTTTGACATAGCTATTGACATTTTTGTATCGAAACTCTAGAATGTTTTCCTCTTTGCAACGTATAATACGTCCCATTGTTAAAAAGCGAATATATAGCTATATGTATGTACAACTTTACTAGCGCATTCATCATAAATATTTCCTCCTTATGTTACTGAAAATTACAGGGCAATTGAAATAACCACTGAATACCTAAAATAAGTTATGTATATAAACTAGCTCATGTTTAGCCAATCCCTGGATTGCTGCGACAGATTTGTGATAAATCAATAGAGGTTTTAAGGTCGTTCTTGCTAAAACTAGGTTGTTATGTATTTCACAGGTAGCTGTAAGAGTTCTTTGGTTGTCTTACAATTTGTTTGCGCGGTTTATATTTTAGTATTTAAAATATTGTAGGTACACCGCCAATTTTATGTTTTAAGGAATAAGATATCAGAAGCAATACTTGGATGGAGTATTAGAAACGATACTGCCAGGGTAGTTTCTGCCGAATGTGTACTACGTTTATGTCTATTCGTTTTAACTTCTCATCAATGAACTCCATAATTGCATACACATATACTTAGTATTCTGACATTAATATACACAACCACTCTTGAGTTATTGTTGCACGATTTCATAACACCAACGACTTCAACAGTTTACATCAGGTGTAACATTGATGCACTTCCTCAACTTTTAGAAACACTCATGTCAGTGGAAACTTTCAGATTATACACTGTTAATTCAAAGCTATTTTGATCAAATCCATATACTGATGCACATTATAGACTGACACGCGTAAAGCAGTTGAACAGACTGTAAACGCTTTCGGTACTTGCCGTGACAACAAACAATAGATAGACAGGCAAAAGGTTAGATTCGTTTTGCATCAAATATCTCTCTTAAACTACTTTTCATACATAAATTGAAGCTGTATATTACAAATTTTACTGCAATTTATTAACCTCCCAGGTTTGTATGTTTACCTGCTTTTATTTGCAGTAGGCTTACCCTTTGTTTGCAAATGTTAAAGTCTATGACCCATCCGCTCTTTGCCTTTCACAGCAGTTTCAGCACGAAATGTTACGTAATATGCATGCTCATGCAGAATAGTCCGCTATTTGTACTATGCACCCTTGGGAACTCTCTCGTTTCAGCCGTCTGCAATCGAGCTGATCATAGGACATCAATAAACAAGCCCAGTGTAACTTGAAACAGTTCTCTGCCTCATCTATAGGAACACGCAACATGGTGGCAGAGGTAAACATAGTAGGAAAAAGAGCGCAGATGATGATTTAAAGCTCAAATCCCTGTCTGTGAGCTGTCGTTTTAGCCAGGAGCATAACGCAATAGTACATGGGCTAGGACGGAGGGGTCCACCAGGACTCGAGTTCGGACTTGAGGTCGAGTCCGGGCTTAAGTCCGTTTTTGGACTCGGACTTAAGACTTGGAATCGGGCTCTCTGGACTTGGACTTGGACTCGGGCTCGGGCTCTCTGGACTCGGACTTTGACTTAGACTCGAAGTCGAATCCATCAAGTCCAGCCTTTTTCTTTGTCACATTATTTCTTATTTCATAATTCTCCCCAAAGCAACAGCACTCATCATGTACTAAGGCCTAATTTTCTTTGATATAGCCTACAGTATATAGACCTACTGTACTGTAGGTATTAGAGTAAGAGGAGCCTGATACCTACCATGAAAAGATCCTAGTTTTTGAAAGTTTTCTCAGTTCCTTATCATCTTCAGAACCAATGTAAATTGGTCCGTGATATGTTATGGAAGCTCATCACGAAGCACTTACATGCAAGTACATACAGCACTATGATAAATGCATTAATGCTGACTTTTTTATTTGTGTCTATCTGTGTGTGGATAAAGGTGGGAGGGGGTGATGTTGCTGGTAACTATACACATTTTTTGTGATTTTTTTTTTTTTTGGGGGGGGGGGGCAACTCGTTAGATTAGATAGATTGGCAAATGCATGATTGAATCCAATAGCAGGGCCCATTAGAGTAAGCTCCTCATGAACACGCTACAGTTTACATTGTGTTGCCTGGGTAAGACTTGTGAAGGGTATCATAAGCTTCAGTGTTTATGGTACTTGCGTGTACATGTATAATTCAATCCCCTTTATCACTAGCGCTGTGGAGTAGGCTATATATTTACTCCTGGCTGAATTGGAAATGGAAATTCAAACCAGTAGTAAATTTTCCACTCTCATTTAATTTGTTTTTACAATTATCCACAATTGTACCCAATTGTCCGCTTAGACTCATATGGGAGTGACGGGCTAAGTGGTCACATTAGTTTTTGTCACATTACATTACTATTTTGCATGGGGTCTTTATGCTGCATGCTAATGCTGCATAACAGTGTAGGCCTACCCTTATAATTATACTGATTTTTCACCTAGCCTACTGTACCCTTTGTCTACAGGCTACCGTGTTAACTACTGTACTTAACTTGTTTTACAATTTTGAACTTGGACTCGGACTTGGACTCGGGAACGTTGGACTCGGACTTGGTGGACTTGACTTCAGCCCTGGGGTACACATGTACCCCAAGAACTAAATATCTTGGTAGGAATGGCCGCCCAAATAATTATTACAATACATTGAAATAATGAAAAAATCTTTATGAAAAAAATGTTTGGCACACTGGCTCTTAATATATGACCACGTTTAATGACAAGTAATTAAAAACCTGTTTTTTAAATATTTGTTGGAATTCAGGTCAACCAATATGGCGGAAAACACAAAATGATCCCTGAGGGTATTATTGCCATATAGCATAATAATCAGAAGAATAATTCTTAAAAATATTTTCAACACATTTAAACCTAAACTCTTTCCATATTCTGTAATAAATATTCAGGAAGTATTTTTCTGGACAGTTTTTGAAGGATCCAGATCAACCAAGTTGGCAAAAATAACAAAATGGCTGGATTACTTAATTATTTCAATTTATTACAATAATTATATGGGCGGCCATTTTGTTATTTTCACCATCTTGGTTGACCTGGAACCGGTAAAACATGTCCATAAAAGTACTTTGTTAATACCTGTTACAGATTATGGACAGATTTAAGATTTAAATGGGTTAAAAATATTTTTTAAGGAATATTTTCCTTATTATTTTAAAATATTGTAATTATACCACTGGCGGCCATTTTGCTTCTTCCGCCATCTTCGTTGACCTGAATTCCAACAAAAATGTTCTAAAAACTACATTTGAATTATCTGGCTTAACATATGGCAAAATATAAAGAGCAATTATTTTTAAGGATTATTTCCCCATTTTTATAATATATTGAAATTTTAACATTATCGGCCATATTGCTATTTGCGCCATGTTGGTTGACCTGGATCATGTAAGACATGTCCGGAAAATACCTTTTGAAAATTTACACAGAATGTGTACAGAGTTTAGGTTTACCTGTGTCAAAAGTATTTTAATGACTATTTTTCTGATTATTATAATATATTGAGATAATTATTGCCTTGACGACCAGTTTGCCTTTCTGTCATTTTGGGTGACCTGAATTCAAAAAAAAACATTTGAAAAATAACCTTGGGTTGTTTGTCATAAAGTATGACCAGATATTAAGGGCAACTGTGTCAAAAGTTTTTTTAATGATTATTAGGCCTACTCATTATTTGTATACAATATGATTGTTATATTGGTGGTCATTTTGTTGTTTCTGCCATCTTAGATAGCTTGCGGTTGTCCATAAAATATGAAAAATCATTTAATGAATTTTATGTACAATCTGATATAAAGATTTTTTAGGGTTTTCAATAATCAAAATATATTTTTAATGATTATTTTCTAAGATTTGTGGCATTTTTCCTAATTATTTTCTCATTTTTACTGTTTTTTTTACTTCTTCGGTGCTCTTTTCAGCCATTTTGGCCGGCAAGTGCTCTTGTGTCAAGGCTTGTAAAGTTCAGCCTTAATTATAAAACATTAATTTACATCATTATGATTGGGGATTGTGGAAATTAAGCAATGTTTTACACAATTTTGGGGAATATTTCATTCAGTTTTACCGCCAATTTGTTTTTCCACCATCTTGTTTAACCTGAATTACGCTAGAATAGCCCCAAAAATTGATTGTGGAATTTTTGTTATTCAATATGACCAAATTTTAAGAGTCGATGCCTCAAAAATATTTTTAAGAATATTTTCGTCATTATTATTTAATACAAAATATTCATAATTTTTACCACCATATTTTAGTTTTTGACAGCCATTTTGAATGAGTGAGACCCAACATATTTACTGTTATTACTTGATTTCGTATTTAGTGGACCATAAGGTTTCCAAAACATATTGGGTCGGGGAGTTGTGGGGGATGTTTGTGAGGTGCCTCTGGCCTATGGCCCTTTTATACTGAAAAAACCACTGCAATGTCGCATTAAACACTATTTTCACTTCCGGATTTACGACATAGCGTTTGCTCTTTTAATCATTACAATCTTCTCAGCCCATAGGAAATACCACCCGAGACCCCTTTTTTGGACAAAAACAGGAGAGATTAAATATCTACCAGAGTTTGTAAAATTAGTCTCGCTCTACTGCACAAATTGGTTCTTTGAAAACCACTAATTGACTTCCAAAGGTAGTGGACTACAAATGTTCACAATAGCATATAATGCACTATAAATAGCTTGCAAAGTTGGTCAGTATGTCTACAATCACATCACATGGCTGGGTGAAACTAATTGTGGGCACTCAAGTGTAATCCTACTACTGGCAGGACTTTTGGTAGTTATTATACTATCAAGTGTCAAATTATTCTACCCTCAATGAATCTCAGGACAGTCTTTAATGGGCTGCATTGGCCATCATGATGACGTTAATAATTGACAAAATTCTTAAATACATTCCATGAGTTGATAAAGGGCACCTTGCGCTACATCATGACACCAAGCAGTTGGTGTTCAATCCACGAGATACCCATTTAGGACACACTTCGTTGTGCCTACCCTCAAAATAAGTTACAAGTGAAATTTCGAGTTGATGCAAAAATCAGCGCGTCAGTAGTGCTTCTCGGGAACCAAACTATTTGCTGTTAACATTACTTTATATAATCTTCTGGTCATGGGGAATACTAAAATACCAAAGAAGTTTAGTCCTGGGGGTGCATGTGGACCCCTCTTAACCCATGGACTACAAAGTCGTGTTGAACACGTGTAGGTCAAGTAGTTTCAGCACAAGACCCAGTTGCACGAGACAGAACACAATGAGCCATAATAACGCCGGCTGCAAATCAAAGAACCGAGACCATCGATATGAACGTAAACGTACGTAGTCCCAACACCAAAACCACGCCTACTGACAAACATTGCTCCCCGCCTCCCAAACGAGGGTGCGGTAGGAAAGTGGTAGTTATTCAAGCAAATGTTTGAATGGTACCGCATTTATCACTCAACAATACAAACATGATGCAGTGAACCAAAATGCAGTATACATGCACTGCAATAGGTCAGTGGGGTGAAGATTTACAATAATCTGACGTTCGCTGCTGAAGATGATATTAAAATTATTATGACAAAGCTTGACACATATTTCGTTGGGGAAAGCAATAATGAGACATACGAGAGGTACGTGTTCAATAAAAGAGATCAACAAACTGCAGAGACAGTGGATGCGTGTGTGGCTAATTTGCGTACGCTAGCCAAACCTTGCAATTATGGTGACCAGAGCAGTCGCTAATAAAGAGCTGACTGGTTCAGGAAAAGTGACCCTGCAAAAAGGAAAACATTGCAAACAAGGAACTTAACCCTCCAAACTGTTATCCGACACTCTCTCATCTCTCGTGCTCCATTGCCTGAAAAGGAGAGTGAGGTTGAATGGACAACAACTAACGTTACTCCACTCACAATCAAATAGCACGTTTGGACGAAATTCTTGTGGCCACTCAAAAGCATGATATAAGGGGTGTAAATATCAACGAGCGCCCCCTGTCGACGTTTGGCTTCAATACTTCGCAAGGTGATTGCTTCGGGGTTAGACGTTGCGTAGTCTATGAAAGTCAAATTATAGGCTTCTCCTCTTTCCGTGGGTGGTTGGATTGGGTCTATTGTGCCAAAAGCATTTTGCTCAAACGACGTCTCTATAACTGGAATCGTTCCGAAGGGGAACTTTGTGGGAGTACGTGTCCTTTGACAATACATCGTATGAGACACAGAATCTGGTAAATTAGCTTGGACCACCTGGCCAAACGGAATGTGCCGAAACACGGTCTAATTTCTTTTGGGAACCTAGGAGTCCTCCTTACACTCATGCGCTAAGTCCATTTCTTTGTAGCTTAATTTAGAAGGAACCACAGACTGACGAAACTCATCTCTATGTTGAACTTTTGATGAGGTGAAATTTCTAAAGAGGGTGCCCTTTTTAAAGAAGAACCTGGAAATACTGTGCCATTTTACCAGTTTACCCGTCTTTTGTTCTCCTGACTCTGCAGCTTCCATAGCTTTTGCAAGCGTGTCGTCGTTACTTTGGGCGATCTGTGAAATTGGTATTGTCACGACGTCTCCCTTAATTTTGGGGACCTTCTATTCCCGAAAGGGTTTCTGCTTTGCAAGAATTTTTGGTCTCCTTTCCAAAGCGCTGACAAAATTTGCGTCAACATTCTCGGCCGACCATGCATTTAAGTCCCAACTTTCTGAAACGTTACCTTACGTCAGTGGCGTAGCTAGAGGGGTGGGGCAGGGGGCGGTCGCCCCCCCCCACAAAGCCTCCGAAGGCCCCTGTCGAAAATTTGTAGTCTCTGTTGGAAATAAATAAAAACATTTCATTTGAAACACTTACAACACTTCTTACGTTTTTAAGCAGAATTACACATCGATATGTCAGCGTGAAAATCAAAAGTCCGCCTCAAAACTCAGAGTTGCCCGGAAAGCAAAAAGAAAAAAGAAAGAAAAAAGGTCCCCAGAATTTCGAATCGTACAACTATAAAGATTAAGATAATAATCTGTCGGTATTTTTTTGCTTTTGACCCCCCACAAATAATATCTAGCTACGCCACTGCCTTACGTTACCTTCAATAACATTATAAATGGGTTTTTCATTCAGAGAGGGCCAACCTCCCCCTTGATAAATTCGTTTCAGTCCGAATAAATGCACCTGGTTACCAATAGACTGTACTGTCTATCAAGACACTACATACGATAAATTGATTTGAATTGACGATATCTTCTCGAACTACCATCCCGTTGCAACCTGCGGCATCTCTCAGAACAGATACGTACTTATCACCAAAGAGTCGCTCAGTAAGTGCTAAACAACGAGTCTCCTTTTAGCTACATGTAGCACTAAGAATGGGAGCTCTGGTTTCATTAGATAAGCTAATAAAACCGTCTTTTGCCAAACCTCTGTCTGGAAAGACTAGCATACAAGCCGTGGTATCAATATTTTCATCTGCAGATTTTGTTTCTTTAACATTTGTGTCTGAGAGTCTAATTGCATGGCAGCTAACTTTCAGTTTTCCATCTGGTACAATCTTTGGCAAAATGGCCGTTGTTACCACAGAAAAAATTTCTCTTATTCTGATTGTTCTGTCCTTTTTCCTTTTCCAAATCTGTCATTTCTAGGAGTTCGACTCTTGGAAACTTCATCCGACTGTTAGGGCTTTCATTCGCTTGTTTGATTCAGACAACGAACCTATAAGCCACCGTGAGCGTCTATAAAACTGTCTGCTAGCTTTGTCATCTCAGCAACAGTTTTGGGATGACTCTTGTTAAGATATACGTATAACTCTTTACCTGTTTACTGTGCACTACATTGTGAATTGCTCAGGATAATTAAATCTTTCAATTCATCTCAAGATCCTTTTTCATTTGCTAACTCCATCCATCTCATTAATAAATTTTCTAACTACATGCAATATGTGAAACTTTCTAGACTTCTTTCTGGCTTAGCGGTACAAAATTTCTGCCAGAACCCATCCTTAGTAAGCTGAAAACGTTTTAAAAATGCCTCTTAAGGCTTGTCATAGTCATTATGGCAGCTAACTTACAGTTTTCCATCTGGTACAATCTTTGGCAAATGGCCGTTGTTACCACAGAAAAAAGTTCTCTTATTCTGATTGTTCTTTCCTTTTTCCTTTTCCAAACCTTACATACATTTCAAGTGCCTTCCCTTTAAGTAATATACAGTACTTGAATTAGCAGCCTAGTCTGCTAGCCCTGATTGGTCACATACCTGATACCTTTGTAATTATGTGTCCAAATCATCTAAATGCATCTTCAAAGGGTGGCCATTTAGGTGCCTGTATCTTAGGCCTTGCTGAATGACTTTGCCCCCATTAGCACTATACCAAACTGTAATTGAGCATCAAGCAGCTGGTGGGCTCTTTCATACATTGCTAAGCTTTCCACTTCTTCCTCTTCAGATTCTACAGACTTTGGAAAATCCTAGCCGGTAAAGTCCTACTACTTCAAGTAAATTTATTAACTCTTCAAATTCCATTTTGAGGCACCGTAGCTGACAAACACTTGGAACAACTGAATGACGTTGCCTGTTTGCATCAACATTAAAACTGAATAAACATAAAATTGCTACGAGGCTCAACATCACAACACATAGGTCTAATTCGGCCCTTTACTCCCGGATAGGCCCCCAGATATGTCACCTAGACCATGTTGCCTAGTGTTTTCCCCTAGAGACATTCAAAGAAGTTCAGCAGACCCGAAAATTAAAAGACAACTCAACCAACGTTTCCCACAAAACATGAACTTATATTTTAACTTAAGAAGCTTGACGAAAATGTCCATACATAATAGCTCTATGTACACGAAGGAGATAACTTCATAACTTAAATACCGGTACCCTCTTCAAAAAATTTCTAACGGCTGTGCGTTACATCTAACGCACACAAACACACACACACATCTTACACCTGACACAAACACATGCACACATGCACACATACACATACATTCTTCTTGGATTGACAATCCTTAAATCTTTCTCTTTTGATTACTTTGGAATGTCTTTTCCTCGTTAGTAACTAAGAATTCCCTCTTTTTGCCATGACTAGCAAATAATATAAATGCCTCACTACGGCTTGGTTAACATACAAGTTCGCTTTACTGAAGGGCAAGAAACTCAAGTTCGGCTCAGTTCAGTTCAATTAAACGGTTTATCAAAGTAGCAAAATCAATGTTCCCTCCATGCCGTCCATCCTTTTTCAAACAAGACATTGACCTCTTCCTGGGTACTCTCTCCAGGGTAACACTTTTTGTCGATCCTGTTACTCTGCAGATCCAAGAGTCAAAATAAGAGCCATACTTAATTGGCAGAACACAGCAGTACATGTTAAACAAAGAATACTTAGGAAAACCCTTTTCAATACTGTCACGTGCTGTCCTGCTGTACGGTGGAACTGCGGTAGCATGTATTGCCCGGTACTTAACAACACCTCTGATGGGAGGAACCAGCCCTTAGCAGCTTACGGTTTTCCAGTCAGAGTAACGGGATACCTTTAGTTAACATTCAAAGATTTTTATTCGATAGCCCGCTAGGCATGTGCAATGCAGTCCGAACCAGGCGCGGCGCCACAGGGGGCAGGGCAGGCATTTGCCCCCCCCTATGGTTTTTCAACTCAAAAAATAAAATCGTCTAAAAACGTTTTAAAACACATAATTTTGTAGGGGGTGGGGTGAGGTGTTACAGTATGTCACCCATCTATCACAATATTAGTTAAATTGTTCCTTACAAAATACCTGAAACTTGCAATCCCCGCACGGATAACGTTTTCTGTTTTCTCCATTGTTTACGTGAATGCAGGTTAAGTATTACATAAACACTAAGGCCATTTTGCATAACGCGCAAACAAAAAGGGCATAGGAACCGAGAGTAAAGCTAAAACAAAGTAGTATACCCTAAAGCCAAGTTATTGTGAGACCTTACACATATGGTGTCACAGAGCAAAAAGTTTTCCCTCTCTTGGAGAAAAGGTGAGCGTATCATTGCAAGTTACACCAAAAAATACAGACAGCTAATTTGTGCATCAGGGAATAAGCCTGATCCATGAATCTCTGTCGAACCAAAACCCCAACCCTACCCGTAACTCGGAATATATTTTCGTCCGGGGGAATTTTCGGTCTTTAGTGAAGCTTCGACCAAGTGAACCTTTCGTCTATGGGTATTCCCCCTGTCCGGATTATGTAATGTTTGGCAATCTCAAACATTTACTGTCTCTCCATTCCCAGCATGTGACCATTTAAAATTTAGAACGTGAACATATATATTAGGGGTATCATGAGTCAATCACTTAACGAACATTTTGACAATAAAAATATAAAAGAACATTTAATAAAATGAATTAAACTTTGAAGTAATATTATATGTCTCCCTTATTGCATATGCGTAGGAAGCGGGGGCTGGGGGCTAAAGCCCCAGTCAAAAATCTGGGGGGCAGAGGCATACTTCTGCCCCCAATATCCAAGGTCAAAACCCCTTATTTGTCTCTTCAGTAAAAACTGTAAAAAAATTTGCAGTAATTTTCCTTAAAATTTGCCCAAGATGTTGCACCAAATTGCATCTGAGGACCCTCAAATACCCAAAAATTTTCTAAAGGGGAGGGGAACACCCCTCCTCTTAGACCCCTCCCCAGGACAGCGATCCGAAACAAGGTTCAGCACCCAGTCTCGAAAAGTTACCTACGCCCATGCCTTATGTGCTTTCTTTTGGTGTTGTCTCGACTGAGTAATCCATAGAAAACGAATTTCAAATAGTAGGTGCATGGCCGTACACAACACAATCTTTACTGTATGAAGAAAACAGAGCGATGCCACATGGGGCAGGGGGCCACCTCCTCCGATCATTTGCAAGAACAGGGGAAAGAGAAAAGGAAAAGGACAGGAAAAAGAAAAGGAGAAAACGAAAGAGAAGAAGGGGAAGCGAAGGAGAAAGAAGAAAAGAGGAGGAGGGTGGGGTAGGGATATATTTGATCTTAGACCCCTCCCCGAAGCAAAAATTAAATAAATTATGAACACTTTCTTACATATATGATCAGTTCAAAAATATACCAAAGATATCACCATTTTGCATCTAAGCAATCTTAAATTAATAAAAATTTCTCAAATGGGAGGGGACACCCCTCCCCAGAAAAGCATCTTTCCCAAAACAAAAATTAAAATTAAAAAATTAATATTACTAAATTATAAGCTTTCCAGTCATATATGATCAGTTCAAAATATGTACCAAAGACATTTGCATTTGAGCAACCTCAAATTAACACCCCCTCCCCTTAGACCCCTCCTCCAGGACGGTGATCACTTATCTCACGCTTTGCCCCCCCCCCTATCGAAATACCCTGGCACCGCCCCTGGTCCGAACACAAACTGTCTTTTTGATATATCTATATATTTTGATTTACTTGAAGGTAGACAACTCTTACAAATACAAAGACAATTTGACAGTCATCTCTGTCAGAATGTTTCTCGAAAACAGTATTCTTTCAACCGATAGTAGTGCAGCATATGCAGATGTAGATTCAGATGTCCAACTGCTGTTTCGAAGTAAATACACTGGTTTGTCCAGAAAACGAAGATATTCTTTCATGCCCTCCCCTCTCCCCGAAGAAAAGTTGTCCGTTAGGGATCATCCCTTCTCTCTTTACTGTCTTATGACAATAACTTTTCTAAAGCTTTAGACGAGGTCATTGGACAATTTACTATCATGTATTTTCTAAGACTGTCCTGTTTTCACCTTAACAAGTACTTTCTTGTACATTGTGTTAAAGCAAACCTATTCGTTAATCAACCAGGGAGCTCTAAATAACAACTCCCTGAATCAACTCAGAATGGAGTTACCTGTTGGTAACTGGAATTATTCGTATACACATACAATGCGAATGATTTACTGCTGTAGTTGCTCGCTTACCGTGGTTATTGACGGCACTAGGTCTTCGCAATTTCTGCAAAAGTGACCGAGGCTTCCGGGTTATGGTATCACCTAATGAACGTATACCCTTCACATACACTAAGCTCAATAACCGTGGTTAGTGACGACACTTGTAATCACGAAGTTACCACCGTTTGGCCGGGTACGTTGTCAAGGGGATGGGGTACATGTGGCTGCTGCTGTATAACGTTTTGGGGCACTAAATATTTTTTTTAAGAACAAAACTTACTATACTTCAACATAGCTATTTCGTCCCTTCAACATCTTGCCTGGCTAGGGGCCTTTTACAGGTCAATGACCAGTAACTTTATGAGTGTAACAAAGAAAGCTCAAATTTACAACATGACTAAAAATAATGGCCAAAACTTCCAACAGAATGAAACTTATGAAACAGAACTTGTAAATATGTCAAACTTAACTGTATTAAATTATTTTTAAGTATCTCTGATTGAGTATACCTGATCTTCGTTTAACCTTTGACCTTAACCGTGACTTTGTTTCATTCTGACAGCTGATACCGTGCCCCATAAGTTCATCAGAACATCCAAAAGCGCCACCCACGCTGAATTTTTGGCGTACCCAAATTTCATGTAAATGGTGCAAGACAGGTTTTAATGAGCTATCAGTGCCTCAGGACGTGAGGTCTGGTTCCCCCAAAGACGTCTGGTAGGATCTAAGGGAGACCCCCACTTAGTTCTTCATTATTTACAGAGTTCTATACGCCTTAGAATGAGGCATTACAGGATGCATACTTATGAATCCACTCTCACTTCCTTTAATATATAAAATAGCTCAGTATCAACTGCTAAAGCTCCCCGCGGTATCTGATGTCAGGTTTATTAAACAAATGTTTCCATACCTTGCTTCAAAGTCAGAATACCGCCCCCATACGCACTGTGCAAAGCCCTAACTAATAATCAAGTCTTGTTGTCTGGTTATTACGCCACTTAGTGATGTCCCATCTATAGGTAGTGTGACTTACAACGATGTCATATTAAAGGAGCGTGTCATACTTGTGCAGCACCAGCGGCAGTGACAAGTCCACTCAAACAGCTGTCAGATGACAAGCAGCCCGGCCACTTTCTGAAAAGCTTCCAGTATATTTCCACTACCTTTCCTACAAACATCATTTTAATTATAATCTACAGTAAAACGCCTTGTGTAAGTTTTTTTGAACATGTATGAAAACGTGACGTCAGATCTTCTGGGGTCAAGTCTATCGGTGGTGTAACGTTGACTCTTTCAATCTCAGTTGAATAACCTAAAACGCAAAAATCCATCGCATATATTTGCGTCATTTTATACCAGGTTTTCGATGTATACGACTCCTGGCACGTTTTGTGATGACTGACCAACCTGTGAGCCGACGTTAGAGCTGTTACGTCTACGTTAATCCTCTTACCAAGTTCATCCATGCTTTCACCCCATTTTTCAAATATTAATAACTGGTCAAGTCCAAACTGTCCTTTTTTTTCAAAAAGCATCCCGACTTGTGTTTGTAAATGTGCCTGTTTGTCTACTTGGACAAGACCACCTGGGTACAACGTACGTTCAACAAATGCATCAAAAGAAGACTTTGTCTCGTTATCCATAAATTCATCTACCCATTTTTTATCTCCGTTGTTCCCCATATCCTGCGAGTAGTAAGCCCAGACCGATATTAGTCTTGAACATGGATGCCGCACGATGCAAAACTTATGGTAGCTCTTAAAGAACTGTTCGTCAAAGGCTGTGATCTTGTGGTGTCCTCCCAAATAAGAACCCCCGAGTTTTTCGCGTTGGTCCTTAAAAAGGAATGACGTTTCAATGGAAGTGCCGCCAGCTTTTGGCACATGTATGAAAAGTAATTTTCTGCTATGTGAGACCTGTGCGTACTTTGGTTGGCGTACTGTCGACATTTGGTCCAATAGTTTCAATGGTGATGTAGAACGAACACAGAAAGGATCGTAAGAGATTTTTCGCCATCCTGGGGCACACTTCCAGTTGCCATTCCCAGAGTTATTGCGACAAACCTGTGCGACATGTTGCTGATCGTTTGCCTTTCGAAGTATTTCTAGGTGCCATCCCTCCGGGCAGCCATCCATGGAACGCGGAAAGTTGCTTGCAAGCTGTGTGATGTTTTTGTTTCCTAATCAAAAAGAGGTAAATAATATTTGTTAACTAATATAAGAAGGATACTGTAAGGTTGTCGCTGTAAAATGTGTCATCCTCCTTTGAATAACGTCACATTTATATGGTAACTGTAGAATTCCCAGGATTAGCTGATGTAGGGTATAGAGAAATCTACATCAAGTATTCGTTTCACGTGGCTATGTTACGGTATTTGAAAAAAATAGATTTTACAATAATCACAGCTCGGGCTAACCTTAGTTTAGTAACCTGTCATCACAATAAGAACATAATACACATTCCAACGTGTCACTAACATCTGGGGCAAGTTGTTTTTTATAATCAGTACTATATATATGTATATATACAGCAGCAGCTTTAGCAGTAACAGTATGTCAGTAGTTACACAAAACTTGTCAAATTGTCCTTCTTGTGGTCTATACCAACTGAATGACCATCGAAGAGGTCTACCATTTGAAAAACAGATAATTCCTTCATTCTAATGCAAAATTTTGTAAAGACCGAAAAATATTCCCTGGTTTCGTCTATTGGCCCCTACCGTGGTGTCTCTGAATCCACGAAATCGAAAGGGGGAGAGCTTTGGGTTTCAGGAAGGCCCTTGACGCCGTTGGCTCAGTCTAACGACTTGGGCCCCGTTCCCCAGAGATGAACGTTCACTTTTAAAATTGATCCTGAGTTTGGTATTTTTATAACTGAAATTAGCCTACGATTGCCATCATTCCGGAAAGTCAAACCAGTAAAAATCATGAATTTAAGAAACTTTTGAAAACCGTCCTTTTTAATGTTGTTCAAGTTAATTTGGTACGTAGTCTACTTTATCTTGCCGCTTTTACCTCTTAAGAGTATGTTGTTCTTAGGTTTTTACTTCTTTTGTAATTTTAGCTTTTAGTCTTTTGTACATTTTTATAGCTTACTCTCCTTGCTCTTACTTTTTTTATTGTCTGTTGATTTTAGGGCTAGTAACGTTTGTTACTTTATCTTCTCGTGTTTTTACTTTTTCTGAGTTTAACCTCTTGTTGTGTTAACTCCTTAATTCGTTCGCATTTACTTTTTACACTTTTACGGCGTCTTAGAGCTTTTATCTTTGATTTGGATAAGGAGCTTTTTAAATTTCATTATTATTAGTATTATTATTACATTGTTGTTTTTATTAGTATTATTAAACTACGATGGATTTAATAAAAAGTTTATTGTGTGAAAGCTATCATGGCGTCATCAAATGAAAATCGTACCACAACGACTGTCGGCGACCAAGCTAAACGCTGACTTGTCATTTCAAAACTGGTAAGATGAAATGCGATCAAATGTTGCTACGTATCGTCGAGTAAACACATATCTTTTAAAATCCCTTGTGTGCATTACAGGAAGTAATAATACACGAGAGATAATAGGCCTAGGACTATTTAGGTCTATTTTACGTCAGTCTACCTGAAGGCCATGATTTTAATGGTGCACAGCCTACTCTGTGCTAAGCCTTATGTTAAACCTAGGCTGATGCTTAGGTAAGCTTGGGCAGTGTAGAGTAACGAAGGTATGTAGTGGCTAGCACTGGCGTTAAAAAATCTTTATTTTTAAAAATGAAGTTGGACCAGCACAAACGTAAATTTAAGTTACAAAACAGTAGGACAGGTATTTTATTTTTCGATTCTATCATGACTAGCCACTTAAAGGCCCTATAATCTGGCCTCAGACTAAAATTCTAGCCCCTATTCCAATTTCAAGGAAAAATGCAGCGCCCTACCATTTTGTATTAGTGTAACTCGTCATCCTAATTTAGGAATGGCTATTTTCAATCATGTGACAATATTTTTGTTACTTATTTGTCAAACCTATGTAGAATAACTATTTAGTTCACCTTCAATGTTTTACGTTTTTATACAAAAACATAATGCAAAATACTTCTGAGCCAAATAAGGAAAGCTCTGTATGACTTAGCAGATTTTTGAAAATAAACTTGAGGCATCTGCTTTTTCCCTTTATAAAGAAACAGAACTTGACTATATATAGGGGCTAGCAACGGCGTAAAATATTCTTTAATACACCTTCCAGACAAAGTTATAGTAGTTTGCACTAAACTCATATTGTTCAAAGTCATATTTACATTATACTGTAACTGGGAACACAACTGACTGCACGGACATTACTGACTAAATATAGTAAATCTACTTTTTCAAAGAATGTCAATCAGAGGACAGTCACCAATTGCACTTAGAGATTAAATCATATTGAATTTCCAAAACATGTTTGGGGGCGAGATTGTAGTTAAAATGATTAGGCTGTCAGTAACCTCGGGCTAACCAAGACTAATTGACCATACTCGAAAATAAAATTAAGGAAAGGCCTAACATTAACCTAGCAAGCCTAACAAGCTAGACTAAGTTCTACCTCATGTGATACGACCTATTTTTCTTTGCCTAGAAGAGATTATACATTCCAATGACCATTTATTTATGCCTACCCTAGCCTACACCACAGGAAGGTTTTGTCAAAGCAGACCATATACATATTGGCGAACCCCTTCCCAACGAACCCCATCTCTTGATCGAAACCCCTTTGCATATGAC
This sequence comes from Holothuria leucospilota, assembly GCA_029531755.1. Classification (NCBI taxonomy): domain Eukaryota; kingdom Metazoa; phylum Echinodermata; class Holothuroidea; order Aspidochirotida; family Holothuriidae; genus Holothuria; species Holothuria leucospilota. The sequence continues at coordinate 36,892,407 of CM055968.1, forward strand.
TTTACACCCAACTGTACTTGAATTGAATGCTATGTTGCAAGAAAGACTATGAGGCTCTCACTTGAAAGAGAGAAAAAAAGAGAATCGTGGACTGGAAGTCTTAAAATTACAAGAAGAAAAACGTATAAAACTTTTTTAATATAGCCCTATCTGTGGTAACATTGGCACTAAACTTCCACAATAAGCAAAACAAACTTTCTCCTTAAGCAAAACGAACCTGTGCCGAAATGCAAAATGTAGGGAGCGAATTGATGTTATAGGTCCTTTCAAACTTTTATCACGACAGAGCCACCCCCCCCCCCATTTCCAGTCTACGAAAGGATGTGTGTGGAAAGCTCAGATTCCGGTGAGTTGCCGTTTTGCAGCAAACGTCCTTGTCACTTGAACGACACCTTGGCTTATCCGCCTTATTACCCACTTTAACTGGAAATATAGACTGAGCTTGCCAAACGTCGGTTACAGGGTTCTCCTTGGAAGGCATGGTGAGTGGCATAAACAAAATACTGCCCAACATTGGCTCAAAATTTACCTAGTTAAGTTCCAAAGTGAAAATACCATACACAAATTTGTATACTCTCTTCCAACTTCTTAGAGATAAAATCCCTTACGATTCCCGGGCCAAGACATGGCAACCCCTTGGTGGAACACTTCCTTTGCATAGCCACTCGATAGTATACTTGTTTCTGCTCTCGAATATGCCAGGTTATCAATATAACCTCATATTATAAGCGCTTCTCACGTTAATAGAGTTGTATTGTTATTCTTTCACAATTTATGTATAGCTAAATAATCGCTACCCGACGAGATTGTGAGTCAAGGGAATACAAACGATCCGGAGCAGGGGTAATTTGTGGTCCCGAATTCATTACTACTACTACTACCACCGACACGGCCGCAACAACACCACCACCATCACCACCACCACCACCACCACCACCACCACAACAACAACAACAACAACAACAATAATAATAATAATAATAATAATAATTATAATAATAATGATATTTTCATATATTTCGTACATTGATGCTCAGTAGTATAATACATTTATTTACTTGGAATTGTTGTCCGTATATACAGTACACAATAATTACACATTTGACTTTAGTACAGCAAAAAAGTTAAATTTAATGCAAATTCACATCCCTTCCGCATAAAAAAGTATCAACAAACTTTCATCAAACAATCAATGTTGGCAAACTCTGTGTACCTACAAAGCCTATCCTCAATGTTTACAATCTGACAATACAAGGCAATCGTTTAGCAATTCAAACGGAAATACTGGATCGTGACATAACTACAAATCACGTAGCTGTTGTAATAAGCTACAAAACAGCAGTGCTTAAACAATATGAGGCATAAAGTAAAAGAACACCATTCGTTAAAGGAAGAAACTTCACTTTAAGCAATGGAGGATACATAATAACAATACAAAAGAAAAAGGGAACAATCTAAGGAGCATTAAGTCGAAAAGAAAGGGCATTAGCAACTTCGTTATATCTCTTGACTCTTTTCGGGGAAAAGTTCGGTTTGGAACATATATGCTTTTCGACTTTTAGTATGAATAAAAGTTTATGATAAAAACTTTCAACATCAGGAATAGTCGAATTCAGTTTACAACAGTAAATAAAATGTTTGAAAAACAAGAAAACAAAATTTATATGGATGCTGAAAAAGTAGCTTAGAACCAAAGAAACAGTCGGATTTAGTTAAAATGAATTGTCTGCCAAAAAGAAATTGCTCTGTGTCTAAAGGGGAAGAGGGTGTGTACGGGCAGCTCCAGAATAAGTGATCAATAGTTTCGGTTTCAGTTTTACAAAATTCGCAGTTAGGAGACTCAACTTTATTCATAGCGAAAAGCAGTTTGTTGGTGGCAAGGATTCTGTGCAAAAAACGAAATTGGAAATAAAGAAGCTCATTATCGGAAAGAGTAATACGGGGCCGATAGTGAATATTTTCTGCCAGTCATCTTTGGGTGAAGTTAACTGAAGCATTCCATTTAACAATACATCTGGGCGGCAAGAAGATTTTGTCAATGAGCTTACAATAGGCAAAATTCAAGACAGGGGTATGATTAAGAGAAGCACTAAACAGAAGCGTGGAATTGTTTCATTCCACTCGGCTGGAATTGAGGCCAACAGCCCATAGAAAGTAGCAAAAGGGTACTAAGCAATACTAAAGTTGTTACAAAATTCGACATATGAAATCACACTGCCATTATCATCAAATAAGTCCTTAACATATAAAATACCAGCACTATGAAGTTTTTTATCGTACACAGTTTTACCATCGACCTTTATAAAATGATTGTTCCAGAGAACTTGGTTACCATAATTGTTTACAGGTGTATGAAAATGTAAAGAGCTCCAAGCATAGTAAACTTGTCTAATGAAAATGTTATTAATTGATGTAATGTCCTCAGAAGTAAAATTGCACCGAAAATTGAAACGCTTTCCAAGAGATGTTAAGTATTAATCGAAGAAAATTTTCCAAACACCATCATCTCTGCACAAATATCTTTTCACCCAAGAAATGTTAAGAGCATGAATGAAACTTCTCACATGGGTAACTTTTAATACACTGTTTCTATAATCGTTGTACATTGCCTAATTTTTCGACCATATAAAATAAAATTGTATCAGGAAGTACTTGAAATAAATACACTAATTGTGATAGGGAAAAAGAATTTACAATAATATTTCAGTCAATCGGAGTCAGGTCTCCATTCGACCATACGTTCAAAGTGTTTTGAAGGTGAGATAATTTCGTGACGTAATTTAAGCTATACAAAGCATCACCATTATGAGTAAAAGTAATTCCAAGAAATTTTCTGGGACCAAGGTGAAACGACAGATTAAAGTAAGAAATAAAGGTTGAGGGTATTTAACAAAGGGACCTCATGGGAACAGATGAGATTTTTGAAGGTTATTTTTTAGCCCAGAAGCTCATCGAGAGCCACGAAGAAGTTAGACAGATGACTCTTAAGACCTTCTGTCTCAGTTTAAGAAAAGCACTATACTATCCGCGCACTGCAATAATTTATCGGCTTAAAATGGTGATGCCTTGAATCTGAGCATTATTAATCATAACCCTGGCTAAAATTTCAGTACAGAGAGTAATAAGATACTAGAACTTTCTGGAACTACTAGAACTTTCAATTGACTGAACTTTCATTTGCTAGGTCGTGGTTTTGGTAATTTCGTTTTTCTTCTTCTTTCTTTTGTTCTGGTTGTGAAGCGCCAGTGAATGCTTTAGTAGTACTGAGCGCTTTATTCAGTTCAATTAACTTAAACTTAAGGGCTTAAAGGACATTAAAGGACAAATATACATGAGTTTGTATTGTTGTAAAGAGTATGTACCCAAGTTGTAAAGTTGTTACCAAACGTAAAGTAATGAAGTGTAGCATAAATAAAATGCTTTTTCAAAATCAAGAAAGAATAAAAAACTAGGAAATTGTTATGATTTAAAAAATCGATGATGTCTAGAACAAATCGTACATTCTCGCCAATGAATCTATTACTCATAAAACCAGTCTGAGTGTCCCGATCAGTGAAGAGAGTACCTTTTTTAGTCTACATCGATGGTTCAAGCCGCAATTTTGCAGTCGGTATTTAAAAGTGCGATAGGTCTATAATATGCGATATTACAGGGGTCATTTCCAGGCCTCCTCTGTTCACAAGAGAGCATTTGCATCTCGGATGCATAACTTAACGAATTCAAAACAAAAGTACCAATACTGGGTCAGTATTTTTTTTTCATATAAGTCCGTGGAAAAGGTATCGCTCCCAGGTGATTTGCCATTAGGCATAGGGAAAAGGGCAGAGGAATATTCAGTAAGATCCAAAGGCCCCTCGCATACATCGCAATCAACAATGCTTTGAAATTCAGTGAGCAAAGAAAAACAAATATCAGAGTTACTATAATGAGATGAGCAAAGTTCGGTGTAAAAATTACGAATATAGGTTAAAATATCTGAATTACTTGTATATCTCGAATAACATTTAATTTATAAATTGTGTTGTAATGCTTATTTCATTTTTCTAAAGAAAGGAAGTATTTGGAGTTTTGTTCCCCTTCTTCTACCCACTTGTGAAGTGAAGTGGGGGGTAGGCGGTTCACTATCTGACGCTACCAAGTCAAGTGAAGTGGGGGGTAGGCGGTTCACTATCTGACGCTACCAAGTCGGTGAACTGTTGAATTTTTTAGGGAATAGTACCCGATCATGTTGAAGTGAAGTGGGGGGTAGGCGGTTCACTATCTGACGCTACCAAGTCGATGAACTGTTGAATTTGTGTGAAGTGAAGTGGGGGGTAGGCGGTTTACTATCTGACGCTACCAAGTCGGTGAACTGTTGATTTTTTTAGGGAGATAGTGAACCGCCTACCCCCCACTTCACACAGTTCACCGACTTGGTAGCGTCAGATAGTAAACCGCCTACCCCCCACTTCACTTCACACGCCTACCCCCCCCCCCCCCACTTCACTCCACCCCACTTCACTTCACCAAATGTCAATTTGAGAACGACTCATATTCCTCCAAAAGAGTGGAATTTTAAGCTTTTGCTTATATCATGTTATAACATGATCGGGTACTATTCCCTAAAAAATTCAACAGTTCACCGACTTGGTAGCGTCAGATAGTGAACCGCCTACCCCCCACTCCACTTCACTTAAGCTTTTGCTTATATCATGCTATAACATGATCGGGTACTATTCCCTAAAAAGTTCAACAGTTCACCGACTTGGTAGCGTCAGATAGTGAAACGCCTACCCCCCACTTCACTTCTTCTACCCACTTCACCCTAGATCTGATCATTATACCCTCAAGCTTGTTCTTATAAAGCAGATGGAGATTGTTTCTCGCGTCTTTTAAATCACTAAGAAAGCTTTCATCACTGACAGAATCAGACTCTAACTGAGAAATTTTCTTAATTAGATTATTTTCATGTATGCTGGAATCTTTCTCCTTTAATTTACTGAAGCGAATGGTGCTGTTCAGTCATCCCCAGAAGCACCCTGGGTCCCGGTTCAAATTTTAAGGATCTGATGAGTAGTTAAAAATTAAAGGCTGTCTAAGCTCACCCAGACATTAACAATTTTCCCTACTAGTTAACTTTTAGCCCCTCATCCAATCTAAACCAAGCCCCTGTCTAGTACACCTGTAAAACAGAGCCACAGTAGCCGGCACTGAGTTTAAATTGCTGGAGGCAATATTATCAAGCACAGTGTGTGTGTGTGTGTGTGTATGTGTGTGTGTGAGCTTAATTGAGAACACAACAGACTGTGCACAAGTCATTGTTGACCAACCAAAGTGAAACTGCATTGCTTGAATGAATGTCAATCAAAGGGCAGTTATCAACTGTATCTAGAACTGTGGGGATATTCCTAAATTTTGGGCAGAGAGTTGCTGGCAACTCCCTGGTTTGGAGGGGGGGGGGGATGCCATATCCCCTTTAACGAGTTCACTAAATCTATGTAAACGGGGTCTAAATGTAACGAATTATTAAATTTCCAATACTCTGCGTTCTGTCGAGATATCACAGTCCAGAATAACGTTGCGATGATCGGACTGAAGGGGAGGGAGGAAGTAACAATAAATGGCCTTGTTTACTAACTTTTTTGAGATAAGGAAAAAGTCAAGCCTACAACGAATATTGCCAATATTAGAGGTCTACGTAAAGCCAAACGAGAGGGGTCCCTAGTCCTCCAAACATCATCAAGACTAAATTTATCTAAAAAGGGAGACAGGCGTCACGTGCCTTCAAGTTGGTGTTTTGAACGTCTTCGTATTTGTCTAAGGTCAGATTGAAAACAAAATCGAAATCACCCCTACAATAATTTTGTCGCACTGAAAGCACTCGAGGTGGTTATATACGGTATGAAAAAGGTTGCATTATCGGTATTTGGCCCATATACACAAATAAGAGTAAAAACATCGTTAAAATAATGAACCGTTGTGAAGATCTGTAATCTTCTTCGACACAATTGCTGAAAGACCTTCTCTGAAAAGAACGGCCACCCCCTTGCTTGTATTAGTGCCACGAGAAAAAATGTCATGGCCCCACTCTGTGCGCCAACGGCGTTCATCACTCAGGACACCGTGAGTTTCTTGTACAAAAATAATATCTAATTTATTTCGATGAAGATTAAGCGAAACCCATGCGTCTTTCACCAGCATGACGAAGCCCTCTGCAACTGTAACTTGCAAATTTCAAGTTGCTACAAACCATTACAAGTAAACACAACAGTAAGAAAAAATTCTTAAGTCAGCGAAAAAGAAAAAAAGAAAAATGAAAAATGCTGAAAAAGGTCAAGAAACAACCCTTGATGAGCCTGATATGACTACATACCGCATGAAATGAGAAAATCAAATGTGAGTAGTCCGTACAATGTCACATTTAAGCCTTTCCAATAAGAGTAAAATTTTGTTTTCCTGGCTTCAAACTTGTAGGGCTTTCCAGCACCATCTCTCCATTAACCTCCAGAAAAACGGAGCTGGTAGCACTAACATGCAGTGTTGCACTTGTATCCCTTTCAAAACTGTTCTACGCTTTTTCATAATGTCTACCTTCATTGGGTATGAAAGGCATCTAACTAGAATGTGTGGAGGGCTTCCGATGGCTCCTCCACCGTCTCCATGACAACGCTTGATAACAATACCCGGGTTGTTGAACAAAGAGAGGATTTCATCCTTAACAATGTTTTCTCCATTGGTCTGAGGCACGCCGACAATGCGGAAGTTGTTTCGTCTGGACATCTTCTCCAGCTTGTTGATTTCCTCGTCTTTCTTTAAAAAGGCATCCTCTAACTGTACAACTTTGGCGCTAAAATTAGCATGGTCGTTCACCATGGCCGCCATCATTGATTCTTAAGTCATCAATGCGTTTGCTCTGAAATTCGATTGCCTGGCCTAGGTCAATGTGCAATTGTGTTATTGCATCCTGTACGGAGGCGATTGAATCTTCAACTACGGATTTAAAGGAATCGACAGCAGACTGCCATGGTGGTAGATCAGTATTCTCCTGTTGATTGACCAAGACCAAGGCGATGTGCCGATCGATGATGTAGGCCTATGTGTTGATGCAGCGGGACTGCCTTTAGAGGTTTCCGTCCTTGGGGAAAGTGGTGGTCGGCCTCTACCCCTTTTGACCATTCTCACTGGTGTCAGACGCGATAACTGAACAAAAATCAGGGAGGGACTTACAATTGGACTCGCCAAAAGGAAGCTTTTGATAGGAGGGGTACTTTGTCGTGTCTCTACTCCGCCATATATCAAGCCCGTACTCAATAATCATACTACTACTACTACTACTACTACTACTACTACTACTACTACTACTACTACTACTACTACTACTACTACTACTACTACTACTACTTACACTGCCCCCTGTGGGCTGGGGGTTGAAGAATATGCCCACGGTATTTCCCGCCTGTCGTAAGAGGCGACTAAAGGGAAGGACTTGAACCGTATTTAAACTTGTTGACACTATATAACACATTCGTGTTGGTGTGTCGTTAAATCTCATCTAAATAACTAACTACTACAACTACTACTACTACTTCTACTACTTCTACTGATGATGATGATGATGATGATGATGATGATGATGATGATGATGATGGTGGTGGTGATAGTGACGGTGATGGTGATGGTGATAGTGATGGTGATGGTGATGGTGATGGTGATGGTGATGATGATGATGATGATGATGATGATAGTAGTACCATTTTGTATCTAAGGTCCTGCTAAGAGCAACAATTTTTAAAAGAGAGGGGCACACCGCCTCGCTGATCGCTCCCCATGGACAGTCGACTCCAATGTGGAAGTAGTTTTACGTAGGTGAAGTTCTTTGTTTCGTATTATGCTTGCATTGAAACGATAAGTTACCTTTCTTTTAGAAGTAAAATAAATTTCTACAACATGAAATTTCAAAATGAAAAATGTAAAGATGCATTTTAAGGTCTGGAAAGTGCCATTTGCTGCAATCTAAGAGCCATTTTGGGTGAAAAGTTTTGTGGTAGGCTACTCGCCGACTCATGGTGGCTTTCTGCTTAGATGATATCACATACCCTTCAAAAGGCCACTGACCATTAAATCCATCTGGCCTTCCCCCTCCTCCTTAAATATATCTTTCTACACCTAAGTAATGAGATACCCCGTCTCATGAAAATTGATTTTGTTAATCTCATATATTTTTTCAGTTCATTATTTAAAATGTATTAAATTATGACTTAAACCTGAAGATATGGTTTACAAATAGAAAAGTGTTACCCATTTGTGTATCTTTCAACTTTCAGACTAATTTCATTGCTGATGCAAAATTTATTCACAAAATTGATTCAGTAATTTGATGAATACTGGATAGTTGAAATGAATTGTAGTACTATTCAGATTATCTGCCGCTGTGTTTCATTACTATTCAAAAGTTTTAGAGATTGTTTTAGACTGTGATCAGTGTGTAGTAATTGTTACTCAGTGATTAAAACGTTTAAGGCCACCTGTTTATAGAATTTAGTGCCGAAAATCTGTCTCTGTCATTTGTTTAGTTAATCTGGGTGTTTTTTCTTTAGAAAAAAAGTAGGAAATCTGTGTCGTACAAGAATGCATTAAAACTTGTCGCTAAATAAGTTGCTTTAGTAAATTAATAGGTGACTAGATATCAGTATCATATATCTGAGCATTGGAATATGCTTTGGTGATGGAACTTGTACTTATTTGGAGGAAATGGTTTTCTTCAGACTCATAAACATATTACGTTGCTTTTAAGATTCAGCTTCCCTTTACGCAATAAAATAGACTATATATATATATAATATAATATAATATAATATAATATGCATAATCCTATACAACTTACCGATACGTAGGAAATCAAATGTAATAGAAGGTTTAGCACAAACTAATTCAGGTCAATCTTAATCTAATTAGGCGGCTGCAGTTTTTAGAGGGAGCTGTTATGAACCCTGTTCATCACATCAAGATGACAATCTACCGTACATGCGTCAATGTAACACTTTGGTGAAAAGGTAAAAGAGGCAAAGCCTCATGCTAAGGGACATGACATAATGAACCAGATTATGATGTAATCTGCAATTCTACACGGTCACTAGTCCAATGCACTTTAAAGCCACTTCTGCAATTGTCTGTACTCTCAAATTACACCGATTAAAGGAAGAGGTACATTTCTTTTACATTAAGGTTTGTTTCTAGGCTTGCTGAATTACGTAGTTAGTGGACTTCAAGAAATACTTCGAAAAGTTGTGATAGCCTTCGCCAAGTTGACTAAGACAAGTTTAACTTTGACTTAGTCTCGTCTAGATCTTGTCCAATGTAATGTCTAATCTATTCGGGGCCAATTTGAACGTAGGTCATGTAACGTTTACCCCGGTAGGCTAAATTAAGGTTGTGAAAGCTGTCAGTGACCCAGACATAAGTTAAGCCTAACGTTACTAGCTAGACTAACGTGAGACATGTGGTTAATTTGATTTTTGAAGTAGACCTTGGCTAGGTCAATTAGCTTCGGTTAGCATTCGGCCTAGCCTTGGTTGCTGATCATTTCTCTCCCTATAAAGATGTAGTTATTGTGTATGACCTCAAAGTTACGCGTTCCAAATTTTTTGTGTATTGAAAGAAGACCTCAGCGTGGTGTCAAGATGGTGATATATAATGTGTTATTAATGCGGATGAAGCTGAAAAGCTGAACAGAAAGCTATAACAAACTCAGCTGAAAGTGTTCGTATGCTTTTAGTTGCGATAATAAAGGGCCATATTAATTTGTTTCAATACGCTTGCACTATCTCAGCTCAGCTGTTACATTCATGTTTAATTCATACACACGTTCATCCTTGCACTTCATTGGTCTTGTGGGTATGACGAAATGTTTTGTTTACCAGCACTGTAAGCTAATTCCTTGTTTTACACAATGCCACCCTTAGCACACACAGTCTGTGACGCGTAATGGTAATATTTTCATATGTAGCTCAGCGTCTTTCCATTTGTGTAAGAATGGGGTGTTTTCCTGGTCAATACATGAGACTTTTCAAAATTTAAAAACAAAGGTTTCCATTGGAAACTTTACGCCATGACCGATGCATGAACATTCCCGATCAAATCTTGTTTGTACAAACAGAAGCAGGTCACAAGTTCACGATATATTTTTATGTTATTCAGAAGCAAAAACTTAGTGGGACATAGAACTGAAGGAACATCAATTATCATTTGCCATGCAACAGCGCACGATCAAGCAGCTCACAACTTCATGACCGTACCGTTTACTACTGTGGGCATTTTCGTGGCGAAGGAAAAGCTTAACAAGCTGTACGGAGTTAAGTAACAAACAAATTGATTTGTACAGGATATTGGGCCATACCTCGAGCTCTAGGACAGGTTGTCACAGGGTACCCACGTACACGGGAGTGGACATTACAGTAGATTGGATATTGAAGGCGTAGAAGACAACTTGTAGCAAGATAATACATATTTTAGTGTGATGGAAAGAGAAAAATTACTATACTGGGACTGAACGTCTGTGGACGGAATCAAAAGGAGATATGGATACGAGATTTAACAGGAATATGTTAAAGGCTACGATATTATTTGTATGTCTGGGACTAGAGTGAATGAAATAAATTCAGAATTATTGGCTCAGTTCAACATATTTTGTGCTGGACAGGAGTCGGAGTGTTATCGATGTGGAGGAATACATGGGCTTGCAATGTTCGCCACAGCTAAAATTAGTCGAATTGATTAGGCTAGCAGCTTATAAAGGGTGTGTGTGCAGATACAGTCTTGGAAAGTGTTTAGGGAGTTGACATAATCGTTAATGCCCTTTATATTCCTCATAAAGATTCAAAATATTATGATCCTGAACCCTTGAATGATGTCACCAACGACGGCATTAAGCTTAAATCGTTGTATACTCGACCAATATTATTTGTTGATAATGCCAGCTCTCGCACAGGGTTACTAAATAATTTTAATCCATTTGATGAGTACAGTTTATATGTCTGACAAATCTTCTCCAAGTGACCAGTTGGATGACCTTGAAATATGCACGGAGCGTTATAACAGAGACTGCATGGTTCATAATAATAATAATAATGGCAACGGGTATTTAAAATATGCAAAGCCTGCAATCTACATATTGTGAAAAGCAGATTTAGTCCAGATTCGAATGTTGGACTTACCACATATTGAAGTAAAAGTAGTATTGACTATGTCATTCTCTCATTGCAATTACTATATCACTGATTTTAGTGTGGATTATCCTATCATCCTATTTATGTAATTTCTGAGGTAAAGCTTAACCGAGCTGATCTTTACGATTCAATCAATACAGTGAATAACAATCTCGTTGATAATGAACCGAAATGTAGGATGCAGGCGGTTATGAACGAATTTGTTGGATTTTTTTTAATGAAGAAGAAATTTCCAGTTTAAATGATAGAGTAATTGCATTAAGTGATGTTTCTCAAGATGACATTGATAGCATAGTGAGTGACGTAAGCTATGTGTCTGTATGTTTTTAGACATTGCCGACAAAAGGGGGTGTTGAAATGCCAGAACTCTACACATAAACAACGTTAACCGAGTAACGTCAGTAAATGGTTTACTAATAGTTGCAGAAGTGCCAAGTCTGAATATTTGAAATGCAAAAGGCAGGTAGCTGCATGGGGAAAGTAGGAAAATCTTTTATCTAATGGATAATATTGCATTTCAAAATAAGAAAAACAATAGGCTACAATAAAATGCGCTCCCTTTTCTTCAAGTTGGCGCGCTTCGCGTGCACCCATTTTAAATGTTGTTGGTGATTACTTCCTGCAGAACACCTTGCATGTTCTTTAGCTTTGTAAAAACTCTTCCATAAAAGTTATGACCGCCTATAAGCCAAAACTGCCTTCATCATCAAAATGAACTGTCATTCTGAGTATGGCTCTCAATCAAATGGTCAAAAATGTAATTTTTGTGATCTGTTCAGTGGTCATCCGATTAGCTGAAAGATAGCCAAATGCTTAATTCTAATGGTTTTATGCTTTAAATACCTCATCCGTTGAGTTACCGGTGCGTAACACCGGGGATCCTACGACGAGCCCCTGGACTCTACATCTTCAGTGAAGTGCTTCGGCTCCCGCGACGCCTGCGGCGCTATTTAGTATTTCGCCCGGATTTGCCCTTCCAACTTTCAGACATGAAATAGCGCCTTTAGAAAAGTCGTTACTGTGAGATCCGAAATTCGTATGATAGTGCCAAGTCATGCGTCAGAAACAGTTTCGACTATTTTGTGGGTGCTCGGCAATGCAAACACCCATATTGCTTGCCTCTTTTTGAATGACTTTTGAACTCTTTCAGTAAGAAGGCATTCTAAACAGGGAGTTGTCATTTAAAAGGAGATACAACGGCAGCTCTCCCCTTTGTCCGCGCCCAGTCGCCGCCAAGGTCACTTGCTTTGTATAGTACTTGAAGATACAATGGGTTTTAGAGCCATTGTTAGTATTTAACAAAAGGTTCATGTCGTCTGCTACGTTGAAAAGACATGTCAACAAATTTTGTCTATATGCTATAGCATTGCCAGTCGCTTTCCTTAAAAATTAATTTGCAGCTTCTAACGCGATGCAACGCTTATCACAATAGGCTTATTGAATTTTATGTAACATGTTGATCATGCACGTACCATTCGGAAATTGCGAAAGTTAGCGGAAATTAATAAAATCTTAAAACAAATTATAGTCTTGCACCTCTCTTTAGTCTTTTACGCATTGTTCCAGTGTGAGACCTTCTTGTTATTAGTTAGTTTCTTTGTAGACTCCTTAGGAATTACAGTCGTTTTGATTTATTAGACAGTGCTTCTTACTTGATGGTCGGTAAAAACCTTCGGATCAAAGCATTGTTCCTCCTAATCTTATTCATACGGTATTAGTGGGTGTATAAAAGGTTTACTTGGGTATCATTTACCAATTGAAAAGGATCAGACAAAAGAAGTGGGTACACTAAGCTCTAATAATCACTCATGAATTGAAACTATGCAAACGATGAGGTGGATCTAATCAGATTACCATAGATTAAAGTTTCCGATGTAGCTCCTTCTAAATGACAACTCCCTGTTCTAAGGGACTTAGTGACTCATGGGAATATAATGTATCAGAACACACCTTAGCGATGGTGATGTTGAGGTCTTTCTGAATCTTTATTGTTGTTTGCTTTATGCTGGTATAAAAAGGATCCAAAAAAGAGAATAAATAAATAAATTAGAGTTACAGTCTGATTTGCATGCTTTGAAAGATTTTTGCATTATTTGGCATATAAATGCTCTATAATCTCACCCAAGACAGTCAAAAAAATTCCTAAGTTTACTTCTAACGCCTTCTTGCCTGCTTAGTACACTTCAAAGACAGAGCCACAGTAGCCTGCACTGCGTTTCAATTACTCAAGGTCATAGTGATAAAAAACTGAATGTGAGCCTAATTGGGAACACAATTGCCTGTACAAATCATCATTGACCAACCAGAGTAGAGCTATGTTGTTTGAATGAATGTCAATCAAAGTGCAGTCACCACTTGTGTTTGGAACTATAAGGCTATTGCCAGATATATCTGGAGGATGCCATAGCCCCCTTAAATGCAAACGTTAGTAAAACGAAAGATGCCTTTTTTTCCTAAGGTGAAGTAAGAAAAATACCCAAGATTAACTTTGGTGGTAACAATATTCAGATTGGTGATGAGTATGTGTATCACAGTATTGAATTTAAATGTAATAACAGTTTTAGCTGGTTATGGTTAAACAAGTAAATCACGCGAGAAGTACCCGGTACATGTATAAAGTCTGCCATCCAAATTATATAATCTTCAATTACCGTTACCCCTAAAACTTGAGTTGTTTGACCAACCTGTTGTTCTAGTTTGATTTATGGTTATGAAATTGGGGTATTAGAAATCTCCAGCAAATTGAAGCTTTTCATATTAAATTGTGTAGGCAGGTTCTAAGTTGATTTAGTCAACACCAAATTTTATGGTTTATGGAGAGTTGGTCGACATAAAATATTTTAAACAATTGAAATAAGAATGATCTTTTTTCTTTTGCTGAGAATTATACATGGTACTGAGCATAATCTGTCCTATACAATTTACAAACAGTTGCAGTCAATGCATAACGATGGGTTGTCAAGTTCTACGTGGACACTAAAAATTGAAAGTATCTTGTACAATACTGCCAGCATATCACATATTTTGGACTGTTTGGACTGATAATCTACGTATTGATACGGTAAAGGAAGAATTGAGTTGGAGGTTAATGGACATATATGAACAAATTTGTTGTCCGAAGGTCAACGAGAATACCCAGTGTATAGTTATCGTATTTTTAAATCAAGACTTGTATAGAAATACATCTTCTAACTTTGATTAGGAAAATGATATTAATCTAATCAGGGAGTTGTCATTTAGAAGGAGATACATCGGAAACTTTAATTTATGGTAATCTGATTAGATCCACCTCATCGTTTGCATAGTTTCAATTCATGAGTGATTATTAGAGCTTAGTGTACCCACTTCTTTTGTCTGATCCTTTTCAATTGGTAAATGATACCCAAGTAAACCTTTTATACACCCACTAATACCGTATGAATAAGATTAGGAGGAACAATGCTTTGATCCGAAGGTTTTTACCGACAGTCAAGTAAGAAACACTGTCTAATAAATCAAAACGACTGTAATTCCTAAGGAGTCTACAAAGAAACTAACTAATAACAAGAAGGTCTCACACTGGAACAATGCGTAAAAGACTAAAGAGAGGTGCAAGACTATAATTTGTTTTAAGATTTTATTAATTTCCGCTAACTTTCGCAATTTCCGAATGGTACGTGCATGATCAACATGTTACATAAAATTCAATAAGCCTTTTGTGATAAGCGTTGCATCGCGTTGGAAGCTGCAAATTAATTTTTAAGGAAAGCGACTGGCAATGCTATAGCATATAGACAAAATTTGTTGACATGTCTTTTCAACGTAGCAGACGACATGAACCTTTTGTTAAATACTAACAATGGCTCTAAAACCCATTGTATCTTCAAGTGCTATACAAAGCAAGTGACCTTGGCGGCGACTGGGCGCGGACAAAGGGGAGAGCTGCCGTTGTATCTCCTTCTAAATGACAACTCCCTGATCTAATCACCTCCCTGCTTTGATTAATCAGCATGATAGTCTAATTTCTTTGTACATTCCGTTGTGGGAATACAATGATTCCTGTATTTACTAAGTGATTCCATGGCATTTTATGACATTCAACTTGGTTTGAATGAGAGGCATTGTGAGCTTTGCAAAAGTGCTTTTCCATTATCTCTTTCAATAACGGGTTTTTATACCTGATAGGAAACTTTACTTAAAGTGGCAATATAGAGTTGCCCCTAAGACCTTAAAAATGAGCCAATTTGTAAATTCTCTTTAGAAAAAGTTCAGAGGAAATTAGCCTCATTTTGTTGTGTTGTTATCGATCGATTTAATTGACTTGTATGCCAAAATTGATTCCTTGTGAAAACTTTACTGCTCTGTATGCATCAGTTGATCTCATAATTGATTTGCGTGCAGGTACCTGAATTTTGTGAATTATTTACACTATTGGCATTTATGCCAACCCTGATCATCTACTTGGCTGATCAAGGTATGTTTCATTATTAAACTTTACACCCAACAGACTCAATGGATTTCAAGGTCATGGGTTTGCTACGCAGGAAAAATCCATATTCACGAAATCACAAATGTTTAACCTTTCCACTTTTTAAAACCTAATTTCCTAAACTGAAACAAACGTTGTTACGATTTCGTACACGTCTGGCCTTCAAGAGGCCATCATTTTGTATCAGTCATACAGACATTATCAAATCTGCATCCTCTCTAAAACAGTTTTATAGGCTCTCAAATTCCGAACAGTTTCCGAGTTACCCTCAAAAATTCCCTATGTCCTTTTCAATACCCCGATATTTCTTCAATATCAGGAAAAATAATTTCCCGGAAGCGAGAAAGTTCCCTTGAAAGTGGAAGGCCTCACTATCGAATATGTTTGCGCTGGAAAAAGTAGATTTTTTAGAAAACGTAATTATTCCAAAACAGTGCGCGTACTATATACCACTTTTGGTAGAAATTCTCTCATTTACGAATACAGATAAAATTTCAACAAACATGGGGCCACACAGTGACATAAACCATGATCAAAAGAAAAGTCAAATTCAACCATTATAAATTAATATTAATGCGACTTGGTCCTGAAAATAACGTTATGTTCCAAACTTATTGGGCACAGGCGCTTTGGGATTTTTCCCAAGTTCTTGGGATTGGCCAAATGATCTTGCGAATTCTGGTTGATCTATATTTACGAGTATTCTCGCATTCAAAGACTTCTTTGCATTTCTCATTTCATGGGGTCAGTTCTGAATTCTGCATCCCCTACTGGTCACTTACTGGCTTTTTTTTTGAAAAATTTCATACGGGAAAAAATAGCACTACCTTTATTATCGTGGCTAAATTTAATCTGCTACCCCGTAGCCTAGATCTTTGTTTGTTACAGAATGCAGTTTGATGATTCTTTTGACCTTGGGAATTTTTGGCACATGATCTTGGAAATTTTTCAAAAAGCCCTTTTGCATCGTTCACTGTACTACTGTTGTACTCTAAGTGTTGTGTCACAAGTGCACAATACAGAGTGCCGATCAAGGATGCTTTGAGAGCAGAAAATTGACCAAAACAAAATCCGCGTGTCCAAGGACCAGACCTGGGGTTGTTTAAAAGCCAGTGAATGTCAGGACATCGATCAAGGCCCTGACCACCCACTAGACGGTTACGGTCGTTTCGCCCCTCTATCAGTTCGCTCCCAACAGGCCAGTTTTATTTGCCAGCATGTGTTTGCCAGTTTGTCCCCCAAAACCTACCAGTTAGCCCTTTACGACTATAGTCTCGACTTCCACTTTGCAACCTGTTCACTCATTGTAATTTCTGAAGAACTTAATATTTCCTTTTAAATGTCTGCAATAAAAACAAACCACCACTCGTACCGCGTACTACAATGAAATGTATTTGCAAGCAAATACACTTATTCTAGTTTTGTGTTTGTCCATTATCATGTGTGTAATTTGTGTTTTCATTGACTCTCACACCTACGAGGAGGTGTAAAGGAGTAACTGAATTGAACTGGCTAGTCATGTTGGGAGTGATGAATAAAATTACTATACTGTACTTTAAATTCAAGATCTTGGTGGTACAATTTAATTTCCAAAAGTACAAAAAATATTTTGGACCATTGCTAGCCCTTACGTAACTTACTCTACAGGGTTGAAGCCCCTGATGGACCGACCAGCCTTAGTTTCAAAGGCTTAGTCTTGGCTAGGCTCTACCCGTTAAGTAGTTGCCTATCGCAGACTTCCGCTATGTACCGAATTTTACTTCAGTATAGCGCCATATAGCTATGAAACTTGAACGTTGTTCAACTCTGAGCTATGTCTGTGATTGGCCCGGAGGAGCAAGGGTTGACCAAATATAGTTCTTACAACTTAATAGCGGTGAAAATTTGGAAGTGTAAAGTGGCCTTTAGGTTAACAAAATAGCTCTTTAAAATGTTTTTTTTTTCATGTCTAAGGGTATTATTTGCCCGTTTTTTGTACCTAGAGTATAAAACACAAGGGATTCCGTAGCAAATTTGATCGCATTTCAACTTACCGGACTCGGTGTAATGAAATCAGTGTTTGCTTGGTCTCCGACAGTAGTGTTACCACGATTTTCATGATAGCCCGATACAAAATACTCTTATTAAATTGAATCGATCGTAGAGTAAGTTTGATTTTGTGAAAAGCAGTTCAACGATCAATTGTAGGCTAACTTTAATCATAAAGTATCGAACTTAGGATCGAACTAAGTAGTAACCTTAAGTTATTTTTTGGTATGGGCCCTGTTTATATTGGCAGTACCTCGAACCAACACATTCCTCAGTATCCGAAGTAAATATTAGAAAGCAAACTAAAGTTAGGTCAAAGGTAAGCCCGCTCTGTGCAAGATATTTTAACAAGTGATTTCCCAAACGTTAAAGTTATGGTGGCATGCCAGTTAAAGAGCTGTTTACTTGGCATTTTAGGAATACAATTCTTCAAAATGAGGCTCATTCAAATTCTTTCAGAATCTTTTTCCATTCTCAAGATGTGCCCCTTCAAATTTTGACATTTTTGAAGTAACTTCTGGCTCATGCAAACAGAAAGCCCAAATGTTAGGTGACTTCTTGCCGAAAGGGGGTGCTTTGTTACACTGAGGTTCATCCCTCAAATTAATACTTCTTTACAACATCACTTTTTACGATGTTATCACAATTTGAACCCTGCTGATCTCACATGACCTTTGAACCCCACCCAAAATTGAATAACAAAAAAAAAATGAAAAAGAACATGTCTTAGAAGGGATTCGAACCCGTGCCTATGTGCGAAAGACCAAGCACTAATCCACAATGCCATCAAGAACTCGTTAAGCATAAAGTAATTCTTATCATGCCATAGTCACAGCATCCTTTACACGTGTACATAATTAGGTAAATCAAATTTAAATTATTACTGTTACAGTTATAGCCTACATGTGAAAAAATGTTGCCCCTATAATTGTATCTTTACAATGGTAGAATAACCTCAGCCATAACTTTTCGATGGCCACGAAACATCGGACACAATATGAGGTACCGCCCACTATCTATCAAGTTTACGAGGTTTTCGTCGTTTCACCTCTGATGACCCCATATGACCTTCGACCTGCAACAAACCCATAGGGTCGGCTCTCTCTTAAAGTAACACATCTATATACAAAGTATGAGAAGGATCCATCAGCTCTGTCTTGAAATATCGTGTTTTCAAGGTTTTCGGTTTTTGACCTCTGATGACCTCGAATGATCTCTGACCTCCACTGAAAACAATAAGTTTCTTCCTCTCAATATGATAAAGTTATATACCAAGTATAAAGATTGTCCATCATTGTTATCTTGAGATATCGTGTCTTGAGATACCGTGTTTACCAGCAGTTCTTAAAAATTTCGCATTTTCACCTCCGGCGATTTCAGATAACCTTTGACCTTTTCCACTATGAATAGCATTCATTTTGTGACTATAACGCATCCACATGCCAAGTATGAAAAACAGCCATGCTTCCTACCTAGAGATACCGTGTTTACAAGGTTTTCGTTTTTTGACCTCTGGTGACCTCACATGACCTTTGACCTCCACCAAACAATAGGGATCTTCCTCTCAATATGATAATTCTATATTCTAAGTATTGGAAGTATTTCTATCTTAAGATATCGTGTTTACAAGTCAAGCATTGCAAACACACATGCATACATATACACACATACACAATCACAAGCGTGATTGCATAGATTCATTTTGCCTTCGGCAAGGAATCAAAAACGATGATGTGGAGTGTAACAGTATTAGAATTTTTTTAACTTATTTAAAAATTTAACTTATTTAAATTATCTTCTAATGATGTACTCATCAGATAGTTTCTAGTCTGGTGAGGTGATATTGATCTTATGCAAAGCAAACTGTTAACGATGAAAATAAATCCCTCGGAACATACCCATGCTATAAGTTTCCTTGAAATGAAGATTGAAAAAAACAAAGGAAAGCATTAAACGTATTTGGTGAGTCCCTCTTGCGATGTCACAAACAACGAACACCGAAAGATTTTATCATTACTGGAGTAAACTTTGATCAAGCTATTATCAATGAGCTTAACCAAGCCAAACGTTGTCCAGTGTTTGAACATTATGAAATGGAAAACTCTGGTTTCTATATTTCTAGTATTTCAATCATTTCTGGTTTATTTGTAAGTAATCACCTACATTACACATAGTTTAATAAGTATTATCAACTAAGTATTTGCAAGTTTTCTTAAACCCAATAAACGTAATTCTAATTCTTATTTTGTAAAGAAAGTCTTGTTGCCCTTGGAGGGCGTAGCTCTTTTGGGGGAGCAGAACTCCTTCGGGAGT
This sequence comes from Holothuria leucospilota, assembly GCA_029531755.1. NCBI lineage: Eukaryota > Metazoa > Echinodermata > Holothuroidea > Aspidochirotida > Holothuriidae > Holothuria > Holothuria leucospilota. The sequence goes on from CM055968.1 coordinate 36,912,420, forward strand.
AATGTTTGGATTTGCCCTTCGGCTCTTCGCTAGAGAGTCGAGGGACTTTGGAAAAAGTAGGAAAAAAAAATAAACCCACCGCCACTCTCTGCTACCTGTGATGAAAGATGAACTTCACCTGGAAGAGTTGCTTCTGGAAAGATAGATTGTCCTTGCGATGTAATCCTTCGCAATTTATTATCCAAGATTTTGCTTTTCGCAATGTCCCTAGGCTGAAAAACAACGAACCGTAGGAAGTACGGATAAGTTAAAGTAGAAACAACTACACACACAACTATCAACTGTACGTTGAGAGGTCGCAGTCGCCGTTGCCACCCCAAATCCATATTGGCACAAATAAATTTCATCTCAACTGTCTTGTCTCATTTCCTTTATATTTTTAGTCGCAGAAAGTTAAACCGTAAATAGGTTTCATACAGTAAATATCATTTGACTCAGCTACCATTCGAAATCACAGGCTAGAATCATTAGTTACGTCTCCAGTGATGTGGGTACATTCAAACAATGACTTAACTAAATAATTCTGCTTTGCTTCCCTTTATTGCCAATCCGTTGTAATAACAGGTTTTGGATATTTCCTTGCCAAATGATTGGAAAATAGTATATAACACTGGCAGATTTCTAATAGCTTTCATCCAATCAGAACATAGGAAACCAGTACAGGTGTTTGTAAATGGAGTTCTTTCGAATGCACAAAGCATAAACGAGTTCTTTATGTCAAATTTCTATGTATTTGGCAGGGATGAACAAATACAGCACAAAAGATAATGAAGGTCTCCCAACTAAGGCTGAATCAGGTAGCACGTCACTGATTATTCAGCCATTGAATTACACACTTATTTCATACCAAAGACTCTAAAAATGGAACGTACTGCCGTTGTGCGTGATGCTCCGCATAAACAATGGAGTAGGGAAAACAAGCCAGTGAGCCACAACTGGAAAAAAGGCCGTGGCCGGCTCGACTTGAACCAATAGGTTGGAAACTGGGCTGTAAAACTCCATCTAACTAACTAACTACACACTTATTTTGGTCCTTAGAAGTTTTCAAAGCGGTACAAGCTAACCATCATATGGAAGCTCACAAGTAGATCTTTCACACTGATTTCAAATTTGTGTACTGTAACCGTTATGATTTTGATCTAAGAAACTTGTATATAAGGACGGTGGTTCCAGCCTTTTAACTTCACTCAAAATGTCATTTTGCATCGGATATAATGGAAAGGATATAATGCAAAAATGTCTGAAATAAATTTAATTGTCTATATTTTTGCCAAATGAGTACTTCAGGTCCTTACGAACCACATCCCACAAATTAAACACATCACTTAAGCAAGTGGTCTATACTGTGCCCGTCCCCCAAAAGTTTGTAGGATGTTCAATTCGCAGGGAAATATCCTAGGTGGGAACTTCTTTGAATTATTGGTGTGCTACCTATAGCCATTGAACAAATAAAAAAAGCCTCAATTGTTGAATAACCGAACAAATTTGGATTGTTCGTTCAAGTCTATCGTTGAAAGCTTGGCGAAATGTACTTCGGTTTTGTCAATACTGAACTGTGTTTCGATTTGGAAAGTGGACCATTAATATTCAGTCTTGATAGTATCATCATTCCACTTTCTGATACCACCCTCAGATCCAGACACAAGTTATTGTACTCTCGAGGAGTGAATATAGGCGTATAAGGACATGGATTTCAAAACAAATGTAGTTTTTAGAGCAAAATGCATGTCATGCAGTGGCGTAGCCAGGAGTTTTTGAGCTGTGGGGCATTTGGGGGTCACAATTTCTGAATTCTCTCCCTCTCTATAGGGCTTATACACAGAACTGTGCATTCTAAAATTTTCCACCGGGGAGCACCTGGGGTGGCACGGCTTTGTCGTGGGGGGCACGTGTCCCTCATGCCCCCCGTAGCTACGTCTGATGTCATGGCTCTTTGCCAATAAATGGAAATATCAGGGCTGACCTCTTCCGTCACCTTGCAAAATGATTCCCTATACTCTGGGTGTAGTGAAAGATATCACTATTTGGTTATTGTTCTTTAAATGGTACAGTCCGGTGAGAAGAGTGAACTGGCCTTATTGTTTAGGGATGCTGGAATACATTGTTTGTTGTATTTCTTTGGCTGTATTCGACACACTGTTCTGGAACAGAGAACAGTGTTCTGCAAGAGTCGATCACGAGGGAACACGTTCGCGAACGTGTTCTTACACCCAAATCTCACACCACCTCGCGAGGTGGTGCAGCGAGAACGAACACAAACAAAGATGGCGGATACGTCCCCTCAAGGAAGAAATGCTGGGGGAAATCTCAGCACAATGAAAACAAGTTAGGCGGAGCATGTACCCGGCAGCAGTTTATGGCCTAATAACAGACTTGTGCGGGCTTACTATGAAAAAAGAACGAAGTTTATAGTGAAAATATGGAGCGTTACGGCGGCCCGCTAGCCAAGGCTATGGGCTATGTACCGAGAGTGACATTACTGTACATAGCCTACTAAAGGTTTTTGTCACTTTCGTACACGGCTAGAATAGGGGCATTCAAGTACCGACGGGATGGTCATGAATGTCGTGTAGGCCTGTACATGCTATTTGGGGGTAACATATGACGAGCAGCAGCCATGTTTATGACAACTGTACTGGCCGAGTATCCATGGCAACTGTACCTGCACAGGGTTCATGTTCGACACTGCAGGACGAGTTCCCATGTTCTCGTCATGTTCCGGGACAGTCAAGAACAGGGTGTCGAATACAGCCTTTGTGTAGTGTAACAGGTGTGCATTCCTTTTGGGCGTTTCTTCGTGGCAGTTGGATCCTAGTCTAGTACTGTTACCTCGTGTCAGTTCTGTATATTGCATACTGAGGCTCCTGCGTCAAGTTTCTTTATTTCTTATTATCTGCGTGTTGTACTGACAGTGCCGTGTACTGCAGTACTTGAGTTATTTCATCGTGGACTTATAGTCCTATTGCGTACTTACATCTGCGTGTATCTGCGTGAATCCAAAGAGGTAAATATTGTTTTCTGTATTTGTAATTTGCCATGAAATGTGTAGTCCAAATAGTGCAATTTAATTATGCAATATGCAATTTTGATATGTGCTAAAATTAAATTTTTGTATTCATTTCTATTTGATAGTTTTCACGGAACGGGACTCGGAGAATAATACATTGTCATCCCATCCAGTCGAGACTCTCAGATTCTTTATTTTGTGTTTGTGTCGGGTACAATTGCGGGCCGTCGAGGACTGCTACACTGGGTATTTTCCAAAATTATTTGGCATGCTTGAGATTATGTTCTAGCTTACAACTACGGTTTTGCTGTAGGGACGATGTTAGCCACTCATTGGTCAATTTAAAGCCCTTATGGAAACAATTACGAAGGTTTGATATCCACTCATTCAACAAGCGAAAAACATTCCCGGATTGTTTGAACTTGGAAAAAACAATGGAATTGTTAATCGTTCAGTCAGTACTGCGTTGCATAACTGCGTTGTGTACTACCAGGGAGTGTACATTGCAATGACATACCAACTCTGTGGTGGCATAGGCTACTGCATGATTTAAAAGGGAACAGATGTTGCATTCTTTTGAATATTTACCAACAATCAACCAGCCTTCTGGCCACTTATTTCTATGAATATCCAAATGAATTTGTTCGATGTTCACTTGGGCAAGCGTTAGGGATATGACTAAACAAGGAATATGCCATACAGCCTGCTACGTAGGCGACTGTCTAGACGCTAGACACTGGAGGTGTACTAGACAGGTGCTTTTTGTACTGGAGGAGGGGTTAAGAGTTAACCTAGTAGGGAGAATTTATACTGTCTGAGGTATCACCTAGAAAGCTTTCAAAAGCCATTCATGTAGATAGTGTGAACTAGGGGCGTAGCCAGGGATTTGGGGGGGGGGGCGAAGTTCAAAGACAGACTCTTAGCGCTCCCCCGCCACCATGGGTTGGCGCGAAGCGCAAGAAAATTTGGGCCCAAAATGCCTCCCAGATCGCTGGAAATGGCACATCCCAGGCCTATTTACCTCATATAAATGGGGGAAACACTAGGCTGCCCCCCTTGACTATGCTCCTGGTGTAAGCAAAGTTCTTTCAGTTTTGCAATTTTGAGTAACAGTTTGATAAGTTTAAGAGTCTCATTGGGTAACACATAAATGTACATAATGTACAGGCCACACAAGGGTTTTCCTTCTTTCCGAAGGCTGAACTGAGACTTTTTCCGTTAATAAAGATGCAAAACTAGCGAGGTTTTTCGTTCAGCTAATTGTTATGAACAACGAAAGTGTGACAGTCTTGCGTACAAGACATGAACAACCTCTGCGGATGCTTCTTGCTGATAAGCCGAGCGAAAGGTATGTAACTTTGTTAGTCTACAAAATGTAATCAGAAACTCTCCATGATCATCAGGAACATTACCACACTGTAAATGAAGTGGAGAACATTAGTTTATGTCGTCTACAAAAAGTCCCATGTTTACAGTTTTTGTCTTTATCTTGTTACATTTCGTCAAGTCTTCGGTTCCATTGCCATTAACACTCTTCAGTCAATGGATGTAAATCAGGTTTTGATTGAGGAATCTCAGTGCCTTTGTTACTTTTTAAAACTACCAAACTATCTTTAGAGGAAGCTTTCGTAACACAGCTTTTATTACAGTTAATGAAAAACGGAAAAGACCAGAAAGTCAACGAACAGAATTACCTTACATAACTAGAACACCAACGGTGCAACTTCGACTTCGACACGGCTGACCAGGTGACACAAGTTTTTTCTTTTGACATATGGACTATGACAAGAAAAACGGTTTTACGCAGTGAGTGTATTATGTCTGATGTCAGCTGAACTTGTCTGGTACGCGCACGGCGGGACATAGTCATTGACCAGTTGACTGAGTACTACATGTACGGAAATAGGAACCAGCGTGGTACTTGTACTTTATTGTGTTCCTCAGTATACCCAGGGAGCTGCCACGGACCTGGTATACCTGTGCGTATGGATCAAATTGAAGTTAGCGAACAATAATAGCCAATAGCCAATGATACCGAAAACTTAGAAACTTTAAAATCATAGTGTTGTGAAATGTTTCAGCTTAGAGCTAATACTAGCGAATACTTCCGGAGGGTATTAGTTCAATGGTTTCAGTGCTCTTGCATATGAGCGACAGCAGAAATGGTTACACTATGTGTGCGTCGAGTTCGTTGTTGCTCCCATCATCGGGAAATATTATTAAGTTTTGAAAGGCCATTTTCAAACAAAAATTTGGAAATATCAGAGAGAGAGGGAGAGAGAAAAGGCAGAGAAAGATATAGCCACAGTGGCGTGTGCTTGATTAAAGGGACAAACCGGTGACCCATTTTATTTTCAAACATGTGCTTAATCTTATATACCTTTTTGATTTCGCTCACAAGTATCTTTCATCATGTTTCTGTATAAAAAAGTGAATATTGAAAGTAAACCCAGGACTGGATCTGCATGAATTTAAAAAATAAATAGCAAAAATATTGCCACATAAATGATAAGAGCCATTTCTGAATTAGGATGACGGGCACACAAATCAAATTGTGGTACAGCATTTTCCCTTTAAGGAGGTAGGGAGGTACCATTTGTGATTCCCTCGACTGGTATGGAAGAGTGGTCTAAGGTGTGCGAGTGTCACAAGTGCACAGAAAGTGCGCCACGAGAGCCGCCAACGGCAAGTTTGCACGTATGGGGTCGAGGGCCTGCGGCAGGTCTCCAGGCGGAGCCATCGGAGGCTTCTGCAATAATAGATAATTAGAACGCCGAAAGTTGGCTCCATATGTTCTGTTCATCAGGTCTATTTTTTAGATTCTTTGCCTGATATTTTTTCCACCAACCTGGAAGCCATTCCACCCTCGTACACTGTGTGGCTACGGGACTGCAAATGGGGCGAAAGGAGGCGAAGGGGCCAACTGTAGTAAGTAGTAGTAGTAGTAGTAGTAGTTACTGTATGACAGTGCTCCTCAAATTGTTGTCTTCGATTCCCCTTCCTTAGTAAAAACTGTTTTCCCACCCCACCCGGTGAAACCTGAAAAGGACCCCATGAGTCGGTTTGAGTCCGTCAGGGGGTCGGGGGCATCCGCCTCATGACTATATGGAAGCTTCTCTTCTGTTTGGAATATTATTCACATCAGTCGTGTTTGCTTTATTATTCTGTAAAGCCAATAGACAGATATCACCGGCTACCATGAGTCACGAGAAACTTTGGAAACGAAATTTGTAGTACGTGTACCTGACCAGATATCAATTCTGACTAATGATTTACTGACGAGAAACTTTACTTTTTGCTCAGTAGCTGTACCGAGAAGTTCAGTGTTGACAACGGTACCAAATAATAGGACTCGATGGGATAATTCCAAGTTTGGGTGCTTCCTCTGTCTCTGTCTTCCTGTTTTGAGCCGCCACCCACTGGAAATTGGGGATTTTTGGCCCCAGGCCCCTTTAAACAGGCTACTGTATGACACTGAGAAAGGCAGAAGGGTCTGTCGGGAGAGTTGCTACAACTCGATTCAAAGCAACTACACGTCACGTGATAAATGAATATCATTTTAGGGCTAAAACATCCTGCACGTCGTGTGTGTCTGTGCACACACTGTGCCAAAGTGCATAAATCGGAATGCTGGTGTAACCCAGAGGCGTACGAAGCATAGCCACCATGCGCGGATCTTTCTTGATACCTCAGGGAACAGGTGTTGTACTGGGGTTGGGCCTAATGGTGCATCTTTGGTAAAGCCTTTTGAACAATCTGTTCTGTACATGATTTCATTTGGTGAAGTTTTCTTGTTTTTGGCTGAGCGCAAGGGAAGTGGTATCGTCTAAAGAATGGAGGAAGGGGTTTCACCTTCCCTTGTGACAAATTGACTATTTTTATGAAGTCGCTTGAATGCAACGTGGTCTCATCTTTTGCAAAGCTTAGTGCTGATAGGTTTAGGAATTCTCAATATTAAGCTAATTTTTTCGGGCTTTGTGTAAAGGGTGGGATGCTGTCTAAGGCAAGGGGGAAATCAGTGGAAAATTTTTGCTTATGTAAGGTCGCTCAGATGCATGGGCGACTCAAAGATATTTTGTTTGGGGGGGGGGGGGCAAACTCATGTCCGTATTCAGGGAGGTTCGGAAGACCCCCTCCCGCAATATTAAATTAATGGTCAGCTCCGGATAGTACAATAGCCTCAGTAGAAGTATGCATAGGCGTAGGGGCCCAAGTTGATGGGGGGGGGGGGGTGTAACGATCTGCAAGAAAAATAGAAATAAAAATTTCCGTTCAAAATGTTAATGGACATATCATATAGGCATGGCATGCATCTGTTATCACACTGCATGCCAATTACATACAATAATTTGCCACGTTACTACCTATTCCATATTGGTTATAATTCTGGGAGAAGTCGTTACAATAATGATGGCAATAATCAGTGGTGTAGCCAAGATTTCTCTCATGGGGGTGGGGCAGGCACTTTGTTGTGTGATCGCCGGCCTGGGGGAGGGGTGGAAGGGGAGGGGTGTTCCCCTCCCCTTTGAAAATTTTTTGAAAAATTAGGTGTCCATACATGCAATCTGGTGCCACATATGCTATCTTTGAAGTAAAATTTGTGTTAAAAAATTTAATGTACGTATTTTAGGTACTAAAAGAAAAAAATAGGCATCACCCCCTACCCTTTGAAAATTTTTGAAAAGTTAGGTGTCCTTACATGCAATCTGGTGCCACATATGCTACCTTTGAAGTAAAATTTTGTGTTTCATTTTAGGTACTAAAAAAATCGGCGTCAGTGACGGGGACATGGCCTAATGGCTTCTCAAATACACCACTGATAATTATAATATATAAGTTTAACCATTAAAAAACACACTGGTGAATTAATACCGAATATATAGGTGATGGTGCAATCCAAATCAGAACTATATTTTAATACCAAGGAAGTTATTTAAAGTATAAATTTCCGTTAAGCTACATTATTGCATTATTTTTCTTTCAGTAGGTGCCCGAAAAATTCTCAGAATGTTGCCCGAATTTTCACAAAAATATTTTGTTGGGGAAGCTGCAGCCCCCAGCCCCCCGCCTCCTACGCCTATGGGAGTATGGTCATTATTATATATTACAGCTATGCCCCATGTAGTTTTCAAAAAGCTCTTCAAAAACCATTTCAGGCAGTTAGTCACGAGCTGACTACTTCAAAAATAAATGCAACCATATCAACCGATCGCTACCGTACTACCACAGGGGTGGAGTAAGAGGCAGGTGAAATGGGGAAGGCGGCTTGATCCATTTGTATAAATGAGCACCACCTTTAAATATTTTATTGTTTCTTTCATTTTCTCACAATATGTTTCAGCTTTGCCAAGAAGCCATAAAATGCTGGTTTTCTAGATTGTTTTCTTAAACTAAAGAAAATTTCGAGCATGAAGACACTGGATAGCACTAGTATTTTGGATCTCAGTACCGTTCCGAAAGGAATTTGTTTTAAAGGGGGAGGGGAATTCCCCTAACTCAGAACGACGTCTCATCCTATATACAAATAGCTAGGCCACTAGTCAAAAGTCTCATCACACTGAGCTTAGATTGACTGTTTGGTGTGTTTATTTTAAATCAATTGAAACGGTATACTTTAGCACAGAGGTTGAGAACCGCTTGCTTATAATATGCCATTTGACAGTCATAAGACCGCTCGTGGGCCAACGGCGCTGTCAATTTGGTCAAGGGAAGGAAAACCTCTCCTTCTATGGGAAACACAATACTTTTAGACTAGTCATGCCCTTTACAACTTTTTGTAGACAGATACCTATGCTAATCTGGCCAGGTGACACCCTGGCAAAACTGCTTTTAGTCGTTGATGATAATCAACACGGCTAATGGGTTGTGTATCTAATGACCCCGAAAGCTCTGAAGTGTCTGCCAAACTATGGGCATTTAACTCCAGCATATTACCGTTACACTCTGTAAATGACATTATGATGCCTAAGCTAATCAGATTGCAAATATCACAGCGTGATCATTTGTTTTGATTACCTTAGCTCGCACTAACGGCAGGTCCATTTGTGATGTCTGAAGTATATATAGTAGCAAACAAGCAACTGAGAAAACGCGAGCGAAGCGCGCCGAAAAAATGTCGTTTTGAAAGCACTTTGTTAATGTTTAACCTTCGCATTGCATTGGAAAGTTATTCACTTCTTTAATTTTAAGCCCACTCAAGGAAGAGGCCCTAACCTGTCTCGAATTACATGTTTATTATTATTATTATTATTATTATTATTATTATTATTATTATTATTATTATTATTATTATTATTATTATTATTATTATTATTATTATTATTATTATTATTATTATTATTATTATTATTATTATTATTATTATTATTATTATTATTATTATTATTATTATTATTATTATTATTATTATTATTATTATTATTATTATTATTATTATTATTATTATTATTATTATTATTATTATTATTATTATTATTATTATTATTATTATTATTATTATTATTATTTTTATTTTTGAAAATTGAAGACCATGCTTTGCAAACTTTTTTTTGGGGGGGGGGGGGCAAGTGCCCCCCGTGCCCCTATGGCGAGCCGCTAATGTTTGAAAAAGAAGTTTCTGAACTGATTGTATCTTTAGAAATTTTCATTGTTAAGAAATTTTGAGGCCTGACTGTGACATGGCACCACTCCAACGTCGGTATTCCTTACAGACATCCCCTATCCCATTAGTACTCCAGTCACGACTGCATGGCAGCATTGCAAGATGGCAGCGGAATTGCCCTTAGTCAAGATTAAAGGTACATTTAACCCCTTCTGTTTCACTCATATTGAATGAGGACTCGTAACGTTTTAACATAAATAATTGAACAGAAGTGCATGTGGCCCCTAGTTCTGAGATTTATACGTCCCCACTCTCTACTACCTACTCCGCAACACAAAATGAAATTAAATTATCTTACTACTTCATGTTATTGTTCCTTGACTTCCTTTAAAGCAAAAGTTGCGCTATGTAGGTTTCAAGGGGGTGGTCCTACTGTCAAGGAAGAATGGCCCCCTGTTAAGGATATTTTCAACCTTCTTCGTGGAGCTTTAGGGTTACGGTTAAGTATGTAATCCCCGACGGCGAACAATAACCCCCACGATTTAACTGATTTTGCTTTTAAGGAGGATGGATCCTTCAGTCTAATCCAAATTATTTAAAACCTCAAAGTTTTAAATTCTTCTACGATAAAACTCACAATCTTGCAAATTTTCTACGATAACAACCTAGATATTTATTCATTTTTTCATATAAAATCCCGAAATTTCCTGCGCGCAAACGCACCGAAAATTAATTGCTCTTTGCCATCCTTCTGGCAACCCGTCGCTTTGTCGGAATTTCAAAAAGTGGGGGGGGGGGGGGGATGCAGTATCTGAAGGGTATTCTCCAAATCGGACATTTCCTACAGGGGCATGTATACATATATCTACTACACTACTTGTGTTCAATGCGAGGGGGTAGAACCCCTAGTTGGGTTCATGTGAAAACACCCTATATGTTCTCATGTCTATTAGGGACCGGGGTATGATTCTCAAAAGCTCTGGGGTATTGTTGTTGACAAAAGAATTAATCATTTAACTGTCTCCAAATGGCACGAGATGCACACTACATGAACCACAAATATGGCAACATGGTGGTAGTCGTTGCATGGGGGTTTGATTTAATAATATCACTCAACATGTCCATCATTACACGATCTTGGAACTTTTTTATTCCTGGATTATTACCGGGGTGAGGCTAAGCACCACACCTTGGTGCGCAAAGACCACCGAAACACAAATATTCTGGACCAAAACAATTCTTTGTTCCTTATGCATTCTTTGTGTTTCTGACTCAGCTACGTCAGTTACCATTGTTTTTGTAGTAATGAGGGGTAGAAACTCTCTACAAGCCATTCGGGGTTTTTAGTTTTACTAACATCTACTTCATTATTATATAGGTAATTATAATATTGTGTATCCGTACTTTTCAATGATGTAGAAAAACAAAGAAACGAAACGGAACGAAAAAACCGTTTTACTCTTCGGCAGGATCGATCCGTAAGGCGGATCAAAAACACTAAGCTCGAACCGAAACAGCTAGTTGTTTTCAAGTTGTCCAAGCACAAAATAAAAATCTGTTTTGTTTTTACCTGACGGAGGCAATGACGGTGGCAAAAAAGCTTCCATGCCGGTTCCAGCTACTATACTTTTTTTTCAAAATATCATGCATAAATAATGTAGCTTATATGACAGAGCATGGAAGCTTATCATGCCATCACAGGCATAACAGCTGAATGGCACCCGCAAACAATTAATGTAATGTGACTATGTGAGCTCTCTGCATGGTTCAGTAGTTTCAGTGCGGTTGGTTTGGTAAATTCGGAGTATTTTGCTATTGTGTCGAGTAATTGTCAAAACAGTCACTGTTCGTCCCAGCTGCACTGATATGTGCTTTATTCGAACTTGTGGAACAACAATGACAACGCCTTATGAAGCCATCTAACTTTATACAAGTTGTCTGGGCTTGTACACCTCAATAATAACGCCTGATAAAGTTTTGTGTTCGCCAGACTGTTGCTTTGGACCAAAAGATGGCCTTTTATTGCAGATTTTCTCCAAGATTACTAACAACTTTATATAGCAACAGAAATCGTTGAAGTTTTCATACTTTGTTCATAGAAAACAATTTCTTCCAACCAGAAATGGTCAATTTTACTGATTAAAAAATGTCTCTTAAAAGTATCGTTATTCGTGATATCGCATATTTCCAAACACCAGTCGCGCAGGAACAACCTGTGGATGACTATGAAAAGTTTCGGACACATATATCAAACTCTCTATAGAACTTATGCATATGATGTCACAGAGCAAAAGTGCTCCCTAAGTCTGGAGGCAAAGCGCGTGTCAGTGCAAGTTACACCAACAAATGCAGACAGCTGATTTGTCAAACAATCGTATACTCGCATAAGTCTACTCCACGTGCGTGCGAAATCTACGCCGTTAGTGCACGTGTGCTTCATTGTCTTTATCCAAAATGACGTCAGTGTGACGTCAGTGCATAAAGTCTATTAGAAAAAGGAAATCTTAGCCTAAAATTTGAAAACTGAGCTTCTAGCAACTCCAAATAACCATCGATCAGCACAAAATTTACTTGTATAATTTGCGTCACATGTTTCACATCCCCCACATTAAAGATAAGTCGAATCTGTTCTTGATAAATGCTAGTTTTATTGATTTTAGACGAGTTACTACAACATATGAATGTAGCCTACGGACTATTCTGAAATAATTGTGGTGCCTTTGTGAGGTCATCAAGGCAGGGATTGACTTAAGATTTGAGATTTCCACTGGCGATCAGAGCCAGAGAGGTTGTGAGGACATTCGTAAACCTAAAGCACAGACTTTTTTACTTTATACAGTCTCAGTTTCTTAAAGTCAACTGGCCTAGCCTGACTGCTTTTTATAATTCCTTCTGAACCGCCATGAAACTTACTTGCCTTCGGTCTAAAGGCTGCAGGCTAAATCGTTCTCTGCAAAAACGAACTGAACTTTAACTTTTGATACGTCATGTCAGGAAGTATTGTCAGTGAAATACGGGTGTAAACTGCCTGGTGTATCAAGTAGAGTTTACTTTGGAAAGAGAAATGTTTGCATGTGGTACTGTTACTGTATGATGGGAAGAATTTTAACGGAGTGTCTAAATAGTCCATAGGTCCGAATTTTGTTCTCCAGGGGAAACAAAAGTTCTTTAGAAAAAATACAATGGGGCACCACCAGTTATTTTATCGTTGACCCGTTTAAACAGCAGTGGTAGCGTCAGGACACAATGTTAGGGGCTAGTGCAGAGAAGTGATGTACTCAAGAGGGAGCACGGGGAATTTTCCCCTTTTCATTAATGTCTTATCCCTACTTGCCCCCAGTCCGCTCCTGTACCGTGCCACAGTTAACAGGACAAATAGCACTCAAATCCACTTTTGACCCAAAAATTTCTGCTTGTACCCCAAAAGCAAAGTAATATTCCTTGCAGGCCTTGTTACAAGGTGGATGGACATGAATACTTGTCTAGGATTAAAAAAATAAACTGCTATTCGACTATGGTGAGAAGCTAGTTCAAACACTTGAAAACAGAAATGAGGAAAACACAGTTATCATACTGTAAGTACGGGAAATGCAGATCGTTCTCCACAGACTAAAAGGAGACTTAATAAAGAGAATCCCTAAACATTCTAACACTTTGCTAATCGTAGCATCATTTTGCATAGCGGCCACCTTATATGAACAAAGTTCCCCTTCAGACAAAGTAGTGTCACGACCCTTCACTTGGAAGTAGAGCCTATCCCCTTCCTTTACGCCCTACCCAAAACATTCACTTAATAATGACAACTCCTTGACACATAATCAGTTGAAAAAAATTGCATCTAAGTCACCAGACAATAACAAGAAAAAAAAGGAAACTAGTTTACCGCTCCATTTAGAGTCGGCCCAAAAATGAGAGGCACATTCACTAATCATGGGAATTTTCCAACTTATGATCAGTTGAAAGTCATTCCCTGGGCACCCCTTCACGGGAGGGAGACAAATAAAGGCTGGGTTTACAACTATCTTAATTTAAGGCATACCCTTTGCTTCACGTGAACCCAAAACCCACACCACTGAACTTTCTTTGCGTTTTCAAGTATATGTGGTCTTTGGTGCCTTTACCTCTGGACGTAACGTAGGTATGGGAAACACACTACTCAAACTTAGACAAGACACTGAAGTTAAGAATATAAAAATATAGCTGACGTGGGTAAAGCGGCTTTGAAAAAATGCAAGATATGTATTTCAACCATATATCGGTATTTGTTAAGATTTTGGGTACTAACACGCGGAGTACACAAGAAGGGAGGTGACTCGTCGTTCGTGGTCCATTGATTCTATTCTGTACCAGATAATTTTCTGCTAATTAAAGCTTCGCTTCTTGAATATATAATTATTTTTCATTTTTAGGCTTAACAAAATGCTAGACAGATTGAAAAAGTAATACAAATGGACAAATACAAACTTAAAATTATATCTTCACAGAGGTTGATTGTGAAAGAAGTATATTTCAAAGATTAATTTCTGAAATTGCTGGTGCGTTGGTGGGAATCACAAAGAAGTAAATTGAAGCGTACTATTCATTAGAGCGGAAAGGTTGCTACAAAACACCAGCAAATTCAAGTTAAACATAAAAGGTAAAGTACGTTAGCCTTAAAGTGCTTTGTTTAATCTACATATTTCATAGGTTTTGTAAAAAAAGGGGGTAAACTATTCTCTCAATAAACGATATTATATGCCAAAATATGACAATTTCACGAGCGTGAAGCACGAATATGAGAACTAGACCACCAATAGTGGAAACTTCGACTTTGACGAATCCAGTTTTTCACGCACGAAAGGAAGTGGGGCTAACTTTAACAAGGTAAATTTTGCACCTACGAGCCCCAGTTGTACAAAGCCATGGGGGTGGTCTAAGAGAAAAACTTGAAATTTATACTCTTGAATGGTATTTCTGGCATCTGGCAATTAAAATTAGCACTGCATATTGTAAAGAAGCTTTGAGACCGTCTCAACAACTGGTGTCGAAAAAGGGGGCTACAGCCGGGAACGCCCCCTCTAGATCTGCGTCGCAGTGTAGTGCAATTTCGATGAAATGTGCTTTAATTAAAGTGTACCTAAGATCTGAAATTTTAAAATTACAAAACTTGAAAAATGGATCAAAATTGTTCAACTCCCACATTAACAGGATATTGTTTAGCTGAGATATAAAATTTTGAAGTTTGTTCACTCAATTTAAAATGGTAGATTGCGCAATCATTTGTTATGTCATGCTTGTAATACTCAAATAGGTCTTGTTTCTCTTTGTTTTAAAGCCGTTGCACCTTGAGCCAAAATGTGATCACTTTCTTGTTATAGGGGGACTTGACTATATATCCCTCTCCGTACAATTTGTTATGCAAGAAAAGAGAAAGTTTTCAAGATCATATAAACAATTTAATTTCAAAAGGAAACAAAAGCAGGTAATGTGAGTTGGACAAGATGGACATCACAAATTATTGCGCAATAAATCATTTCAAATTAAATAAAAAAAAATTCAACTAAATATTTTATATCTCAGCAAACGGAACAAGATATGACGATAAAAATTTGATGAATAAGATTCATTTTCCAATCTTTGAATTATATATTCGTGTAATTCTAGATTTTAGGTACACTTAAAACGTATTGGAAGGAGACTGACACTTGTTATAAGTACTGAATGTATTGTAGATCCATAATTGTGTTCTGTTGAGTAACAGTTTATTATATCGATACTGTTCACTTACAAGACATTGCAAATAAAGGTTTCCACTGTATGGTCTCATTACAAGGGCTCCTTATGAAAAAAATGTTTCAACACAATAAAAAGTTGAGGTGCTGACACCATGTTGGCTGGAAGTCTACCAGAAAATTTCAACAAGTCATGCCGGTTCTTGTTTTCCATATTACGGATTACGTGGAGCTTAAACTTCTGTAATAATGTTCAGAGTAGGTACAGTTCATTACTTCTAAAGAATGACTATGACACTAGAGTTGCAAAATGCTCAATGTTTCCATATCCTTTACAGGGAGTCCTGCTATTGCCAAATGAGCCAATTGTCTCCAACTCCAAGCTTGAATTGAGTACATACAGTATGAGTGAATGACAATAGACGAGTTGGGAAATTAGATTTTGCTGTACCATTATACTACCACAGATCAAGGCCAAGGATAACTGCGCACGGACACGAAGGCTTTGAGAAACTGTCTTTTTGTCTTTCACAAGTTTCCGTCATACTACCGGCCAACCCTTTTGGTCCTAATTAACGAGATTTACTTTGAAAAGAACTTTTCTTGTAAAGAAAATTCTCTTTGATCCGTGATTGATGTCTAGAGAACCATAGTTTAACACTGGAAAATTGTGCGCGATTACACAAAATATCTGTCTTGCACATGCAGTCTCTGTTGTGGTACACTTTCCTTCCCAGCATGCATTGTAGCCCGAAGTTTCCCAACTCGTCTATTCTAAACATGTACTCCCTATAGTGGAGACAATGATAAACATTCATGAACGCAAATTGTGTCAAAAATGTTAGCATTAAGTTTTTTGAACAAGGTGTGTGGGGGTGGGGGAGGGTGGAATGGGGGAAAAACTTTATATTGAAAACTACAATGCTTCTTTGTCGAAAATAAAGCAGTACCGGCTTCCCTTAGCAGAGAATGATCAATTTGTTCATATGCCTTTGTGCTAGTTTCATTTTAGTAGCACTGCTTATTTTTCGTTGGAATGAATCCCCACTCCCTTGAAATATTTTACCCTTTCCGGGTGATCAAAAACAGCTGCAATATTGTAAGATCTGAAGAAGAAAAGGTATGGAATTAAACCAAGATTTTTGGTCAAAAATTTCCAATAAGCAAAAGGGAATTTCGACCATTTATACATACGGCTAATCACCCCATTTCCAAAGGTCGTAGTAAGAACTGTGTATAGTGGGCTCCTGGTGAACGACCATACAGAAACCTTTACTCAAGACTAGTACAAAGTAGTGACTAAGCATAATGCCGTGCACCTTTTAAAATGCCAGGTTTTTACCAACGTTATGTAATTTGAGAGGCCTAGAGATTTTCACAACCTACACACACGGTGTTAAATTTTCAGTTGAAATGAATCAAAAACAGAAGTTGTGGCAAAACTATTCGTCATGAATTTCTCACGAGTTGCTTCTGACGTACCTACTAAAAACGGACACGACCAAGCCGGCAAGGATCAATAACATCTAGATTCTGAATCTGAGGGTCAAAGTAATGGATTTCTGGGGCATCTCCTTTAAAAATCACTGTTTTTCTTCCTGAAACATTTTACAATGTCATACCTATCGACAACAGGGAGTTGTCGCCAGTTTATTGGCAAAGTTCTTTTTACTTCAGTGGGCATCATGATTACACCATTCAGTCCTGGAAATCACATGAAGGTATGCCTACCTTTTGATTAATCAAAAAAGGGCAACATAGCAAAATTTTTCCGATTACAAGATATTGGCAATTGCAGAAACCAATCTATAACTTAACCTAGTTTTTTTTTATTTTTCGGCTCGTTTCCACAATCACCAATTTACTTTTCAGGTGCTGAACATTCCATGCATCCACCATGCTAACTAGCTTAGATTTTGTATCTGAAGTTCAAAGTTATGAAATTTTGGAGGCATCTGCTTAAAAATCACAGTGTTTTTCCTTCTTGAATCATTTTATCATACATTTGTGTTGAGTCTACAAGGGACAATTATGATACATAGTCCAAACAGTCTAGCTTTTCATCCATTTATTCCCGTCTCTCTATGGTAGCCATCTTGTCAGGGGATGGCGCTCTTCAACAACATATATATTAGGTAGCATAGGATATATAGACCTTGGATACTACATTTCTCCCCTTCTTAAAAGATAGTATTCTTAACTTTTTTTTTCAAAGACGCACAAACAAAATAATAAATCTTTAAAAGGAAGTCTGGTCTCGAGATTCGTCGCAAGTGCGTTTTTGTTTTGAAGTGT
Organism: Holothuria leucospilota; assembly: GCA_029531755.1. Classification (NCBI taxonomy): domain Eukaryota; kingdom Metazoa; phylum Echinodermata; class Holothuroidea; order Aspidochirotida; family Holothuriidae; genus Holothuria; species Holothuria leucospilota. Next base: position 36,930,034 of record CM055968.1, read on the forward strand.
CAGTGCAACCTGTGGTGAAATGTCGTGGTACAATTGAGATATTCTCAAATCACCCTGTTCCCTTTTTTCAAACAATCATTTTCCGAACAATCATTTTTCGTCCAAACAATCATTTTTCTTTTTGTTTGAGAAATTTGCTTTTTATTATCTTCAAAAAGAAAAAAATCAATCAGTTCAAGAGTTCAACTTTGCATAATGTCTTAACTACAGATACTGTACAATATGATGCTTGACAATAATTAGTGACCTTAATCGGGTGGACTACCTCAGGTCAAGGGGACTATTCTGCCCCAATGTGCCGCTGTGATCAGTTTAAATGGTTCTTGCTTGCGGCATATAAATCATAAGTTTGTGCAATTTTCTGGTCTTTTTGTTATCACAAGTAATTGGTTGTTCTTGGTGTGAGTTATCCTCTAGAGTCAATACATACATAATCGTTTAGATGTGAGGGTTGACGTATGGTTCTCCTCGGACGTGTGCTAACCGTGGTGTCACCTGCCAGGTTTGGTGGTGTGTCATTTTCTGATTGATCAATCCCTGTTGGTTGATTGTAGTTTCTGGTTTCTGGTTTTCTGGTTTATGCGGTATTCCTGGAAGGAGTTTTTCTCGCCAATCCTCGTTGTCATCCTGGTTACAGATAAAATGGCCTGCCTGTTTGAATTTGGACGCATCACGATAAACTTATCGTCCATTAGATACACTGTAAAAAAATGATTAACACTTTTTTGTAACAGATAACAAACGCGTCTTGGCGTTTATGTAACCAAAAAACAATAAAATACATAAGCAAATTAAACGTCTAAAACGCCAACTTTAACACATTGACGCCACTTTAACGCCATCTCGTAAACACGTTTATGCGTTTATTTTATGATTACTGTAAACATCACGTTGTTTTTAATAAAGAAAAATTAGCATATATATCAAACATATAAACGTGTTTGCGGAGTGCACTTTAATTGACGTCATTATCTTTATCATGTGTTAGTACTCGTTCAGTCACTTACTGTGCTTATCCATTTTGTTGTTCGTTTTCTAATTCTTAAACGCCATAATGTGTTAAAAAATGAAGACGTCTATTTTTACAGTGTACTCTTCTGGCTGAAACAGATGATCCATCGATACGATATGTAACATAGAATGCTTGTCGACCATTTGTTTCTTTCCTGTTGTCTCAGCAAGACATGGTCTCCAACAAAAAATGTGTGTTCTTTGATGTTTCGGTGTCGTTTCTCGTTTGACTTTTCTTGCGCAAATGCCCGAATCTGGGGTAGAAACATCTTACAGCCCTCCGTCTGTTGCCTGCGGCTTGGAAGATACGTTTCTTACACAATGGTTAAAGTTGCGTTGGCGGCAGAACATTTTTGCTCTGAGAAGTGAGCATAGTAGGTCGTTCGCTCCTTTTTGTCCTGCACTTAAAAGAAGGGTCTAAGCTCGAATCAATTTTGATATGGTACTTATTCTAAGCATGCAATTTGCATTGAAAGCAGATGTGTGGTTCTCAAGATATTAGCAGATACAGTTGTCACATTTTCAACACAAACTGAACTTGAATCAAGCACATATGACATCAAAGTCTCACACTCCCATCAATGAACAATCTTTTGCGGTTTTTCTTTAAAATTTACAACCGGTTTTCTCCTTCATAGTCCCGTGACCAATCAGTCAATTTTGTTTTTTGTGACTGTCCCAGAGTTGCTGCTAATGAATATGTATGCTAATTTTGATTGCCAGGTGCCATGAAATACCATTTAATTGTCTAAATTTTAAGTTACAAACCTGATCTTCATGGAGATAGTCCCCTTTTTTGAAATCCTGGATCCGACCCTGGGGAAAGGTCAATGAAAGTTCGGCAATTTACCCCTCTGGGGTTATGTTTCTGTTTTATATCATATCGGCGGTCTTGATTCCTGCATTCACCCTTTAAACTGAAAAAAATACCCGTCCAAAGCAAATAAGCGCATACCTTTGAACTGGGTCTTAATTCATCATCACAGACTACAATACTCACGGGTTTTTTGATCGAGCAAAAAACTACATACTAAAAGTCGCGTGGCCAACAAGTAGGACCATTAATCAAGTTCTTACCTTCCATCTAAAAAACTTCCTGTTAACCCGTCTTCTTTTTATTTTATTTCTTGGCAAAAATTAAATATTGCTCGTACGAAAGTTATTTTGCACCAATAACTGAGTAGCCACTTCTTAGGACGAAAGTCCAGTCCAATACTCCCCTTACCAGAAAGCGTTTCACTGACGATAATTCAAATAGACTTTTATAGTAGCCTACCCGAAAGTAAGTACAGTACCGCTGTTTAACCAGGGAGTTGTCATTTGAATGACAAATGACAATGACATCTAAATGACAACTCCCTGGTTTAACTCAGCTCTGCAGAACGGAGGAGGAAGTATAAAAAGTCAACAGCTGACAGTGGGCTAGTAGTTTCCTGTCGAACTTGGTCATTTCACACCTGAGTGCTTGCATTGCTCCCAATGTAAACAAAGTGTAAATTTCGACTCGTTCTGTGCACAGGACCTCTCACGATGTTATCGGAATGTGAATTCATGAGAGGCATGGGAATTTAACAAACTGTAAATTCCCATAAGGACCACCCTTACGTATTTACTTCAAGGTCAACACAACAGACTGAAAAAACAAAGGAAAGAAAGCATTTCTTATCAATGTGAAGAAGTGATATAACCACTGCCTGTTTGTTTGTTAAAAAATTGACACTGTGAATAATTAATCTCTTTGAACGATGTTGATCAGACTATGTTAATAGGTTGTAATCGGAAAGGTAAAACAGGTCCCATAGTGAATTGATAGGCGACATGGAATCTTTGCATATGAGATATTCGTTCGTTCTGCATAAATAATTGGATAAGGAATTGATAGGCTTTTTCACGTAAAGCCTACTCCATTGACTGCACTTAGAAATAGATTTACCATGACTTATTTTGTATTAAGATCTACCCTACCTAAGTTTCATGCAGACACAGAAGATGTAGTACAGGAGATAAGCGAAACAGTTGATAGAATTGCGACTTTCATGATACAAGCATAAGGTGTTGCACACAGTTATCCAAAAGACGCAGTGGTCAAGTGGTTAGAGCATCCGACTTGCAGCCGGAAGGTCTAGGGTTCAAATCCTGGCCGGGTCATACCAAAGACTTTAAAAATGGAACCTACTGCCTCTGTGCTTGGTGCTCAGCGTAAACAATGGAGTAGGGAAAACAAGCCAGTGAGCCACAACTGGAAAAAAGACCGTGGTCGTCTCGACTTGAACCAATTGGTTGGAAACTGGGACGTTAAACCTCATCTAACCTAACCTAACCCATAAGACGCAAATCCACCAGACACGCATGCAACAATCACTACCCCAATGCTTCTTGACTAATAAACCACAACCTACCCGATACAGGTGAACTAGACAGTTCAGAAAAATAAACTTTGGAGTGTGAAAGTAAGTGAGCAGTATCTCCTCAAGTTGACCTGTGTTTGCTCAGTACACTGATCTGCCCCCAAATAAAATGAGTTACCATTTGATGGATTGCATTGAATGGCCCTAGTCTTGTTTCCTAGTATGATGCGGTTTGTAACATAGTTTAAGAGCTTCTGTACAAACGATATTTGGCTTCTGTGCCATCGCAAATTTGTCTAGGCCACTGGCGTAGCCAGAATTTTTGTCGGGGGGGGGGCTAACTGCAGGGCCAGATCGCCTGAGGGAGGTCTAAGCGGAGGGTGTCCCCCTCCCCTCTGAGAAAATTTTGAATATTTAAGTACCCTCAGATGTAATCTGGTGCAACAATTATTTTCATTTGATGTCTATTCTTTCGTTCCCTTACAAACAAATAAATTGCTCTGCAAAAAATAGGGGGGGGGGGTACGCACCCTGGATGCGGCCCTAAACTGTCATAAGAAAAATTTTGCTAATCAAATCAAAGATTGTCAGTACATTGGTGTAGTCGTATAGTCAGGTGTTTTCCGAGGGGTAGCCTATCAAGATTTTTTTTGGGATGTTAGTGTAGCTCATTCATAAGAAAATGTCAAACAAATTACCAAAAGTCATTACCGTTATAACTGAACGTGGCCAGTAGTTTCGGCTCCAGAATATTGATAAAGCCGTGGGTCGAGCACTGGCATAGTCAGGATTAATAGCGGGGGCTATCTGTATGATAAGACAAATTTTGCAATGCAAACAAAGACGCAATGGCATAGTCATAATTATTTACCACGTGTAAAGGGAATGGAGAGGTTAGTGGTATTTGCCACAAGAAGATATTTGTGAAGAAAACAAAAGATTATTGGTTGCAATTTCAGACCTGACAAGTGCTTTTGGATCTAGAACAAATCCGAAAAATGAGGGATTGAGTAAGGTGGCTTTGCACTTTCTTTGTTGGAAGTAAAATTTGAATATGAACTCACCCAGTCATAATTTAAAGTTAATCCCCCGTAATGGCATATGGGGTACAACCTTGCCACTTCACTAATTTGTTTAAATAAAGCATTAGCAAAACAGGGTGCCATCTTCTATAGAACAGCTAGCTTGGCAAGTTCTCGTGACTGAGACAATTGACGACAATACTCTTGCCAAATTTAAAGAAATAAGTCAAAAATCGAATTGATTTACAAATGATTTTGTTTTCTTGGTTCACTGGCAACGGACTCAAGTAATTAACGTTTAGGAATGATTTGCACTATCTTCAGGTGTGTATGGGCAATAAATATAAGTCTATTTTTCAGAATTCGATGGGGGGGGGGGGGCTCTGGCAACGCTAATGGTCTAGGCTATGACAACAATAGCAACTGAACCTTTTTTGAAAATGGTCACTAACGGTTGTTATTTCCCCTACATATTGAGAAATTCATAAGTTATAGAATGTTGTTGTAGTCAACAAAACTTTGGCACTTGACTCGTATGTAAAGACCAAAATACGATCATTACACAGCAGACGCCTTTTCAAGATCACCAACATTTACGTAGGATATACACTTTTTGTATTAATTGTACATTGCACAGAGTGAGGATGGGCCCCCTGCCCATCCCTTTAATATGAAAACCAGTACCTAGCTTCAATTAAACATATCTCCCACAGCCGCATACCTATCTCAAATTCAGAGCAGAAGGACAATAGTGGGAATTCGTCTGTTCCAGAATTTTGTTGATTCTCGATGTCTGGAAGTACTGGCAGAGCTATTCAAATTTGCTAATGCAAGTACTTCAGTTGTCAAAGGGTTTGCCAGCCCGTGTTGTTTCCTGAGCAACTCAATGACATATTTTTAAATGCATATGATTTTGTCGAAATAACTATTCAGTGTTGACATAGAGTAATGAAAGCATTTCCAATAGTATTGAATTGCTTCGATTGAGATGAAAGTTATAAAGTTGTAAACATATTGATCAGAAGTGGACCAACCGTGCATGGTTTTGTAGATATGGTTGAAAAAGAAATGCTGATCAAATTCTCGCAATTTGGCTTTGATATCATTATTTGACTTTTGAAGTTTTGACTTTCAGCCTCATTATATTGATTTTCTAAGTCCCAAATTTTGACTTAAATCATCTCTGTTGTGCCTTCTTAATCCCAATATTTTGACCCTTATCCTGTAGGCAGTCACTTTCATTTTGAACCTCAAAATGCTGACTCTCGATGGCTCAACTTTGAGTTTTGATCTTATAAGTCACATAGTCACACTAGACAACAAACGATTGACCTGACATATATTGGACATGAAGATTCAAACTATTGTTAATTCCTGTAATTGCTCAAAACAATGAGCTGCCGACTGTATTACTATTCGTGTTGCAATTATCATGCTGTATCTTTGTGCTAATCTATCGGTTACCTGTAAGAGTCTTTGAGTATTACCATTTAGATTATTCATGGCTCTCTTTAACTATCGTCGCTGGACAGTGATCAAGTTGGATATCACTTTTCTGTATCATGGGTATATTTATGAGACTTATCCTCTCAGAAAAGAGAATTGACTCTTGCTACATCTGGGGGAAGGCAATTTACATACTGTTTTGACTTTTGCAAGGCAACTAAGATCAGAAGTCAAAGTCATGAGACTGAAAGGCAAAAATGTTTAGCTTTCAAAGTGTGAAGGACAAGTTTAAAGTAAAAATTGTGCGATTAGTAATTAAGTAACGAATCTGTGAGGACTCTACAGTAAAATATCTGTACTAGGACGTTGCGTGAACATGTGCCAAATGACATCTTGTATTATGCAGGCAAAGTTCCTGTACCTGTCAACTCTCCATCCATCCGTCCGTCCGTCCGTCCATCCGTCCATCCTTCCATCCGTCCATTCGTCCATCCATCCATCCATCCATCCATCCATCCATCCATCCATCCATAAAATGAGCCGCACAGATGGTTTGAATCCGCCACCAGCTGCTTTCAATTCCTGGCAGCGTCTTTAACCACTAAGCTATCACGGCTAGTAATTTTTAGACCAGACTACAGGCTACAAATACCCCACTTGACACAATTTTCTCTCCTTGTTGTCATGGTAGTCCAGGAAAGGGAATAATTATCCAATAGGTCGAGTATGGTAGATCGACGTTAGAACAAGAAGGTTTAAAGTTAAATAGCGTTAGTTTCGATCCAAATTTAAATCAATCCTAAGATATGGCATAGCCTTTATCACAGAAGGAAAGGTTGAAAAAATACCAGAAAGTGAAATTGTCTCGTCTGCAAATCACGAGCTGTGATAGCCTTGTGGTTAAACACGCTGTCCGGAAAGCAGCTGATGGCGGGCTCCAACTCTCTGTGCTGTTCAATTTTCCCCTCTGGTAATTTTCTTTCAGCCTTTCCTGAAACATGAATTAGAATGAAACAACTAGAGTTACAACGTAGGGCTCCTACCCGAAATTCTAGTTCCATAGGTCCTGACGCTGGAGGATTCGATTTGTCTAGGCAAGTTGGAAATTTGTTTCCCATTTTCAAAAAGACATGTGGAAAAATTGTTCACACATTTTGAAAAATTAGCTGAGCAACTCAAGTGGCATAAGAACAACTGGTCCATATTAATTCAAACCAATTTTGTGGGTAAGGCACAAGCGGTCTATTCCATCTATAGAGGACAGTATAAATTATGATGCCGTTAGAAAGGCAGTTCTCCAGGATTATATCCTGGTTCCCGAAGCCTACCGACAGAAATTTTGAAGCTGCAGAAAATGAGACGATCAAACCTATGTGGAGTTTGCTCATAACAAAGAGAAATTATTCGATAGATGGAGCTCTTCTGAATTTAATCAACTATGGCAATTAATGTTGGTGGAGAAATTTAAACGGTATAGTCCTATTCATAATGACAGTAAAATGCACTTCGAAGAAAACAAAGTCAACAGTTTGAATAAAGCTGTAAATATGGCTGATGAATGTACCCTGACCCCACGAGTTCGCCGACCAAAAATAAAGGTCAAATCAAAACTAAAAAAAAAATGGTATTACAGGTAAAACAAGTGGCTCTTCCTCTCAGTCTAGTACGTGCTGTCTCTCCAAGTCAAAATTTACCTGATAATAGTAAGAAACAACCAGATTAGAGTCGTAAACAAAACGACAAGAGTAACTGACAAAAAGTGAGCTTTAATGAAATTGTTTGTATATTCTGTCCCCAAAAGGGCCAAACAATGGCCAATTGCTTTAAATTGGTCAAAAGATGGAGGCAGAAGCAGCCTTAAATACCTTAGCCATTTTTGAAAAGCCTTCTGGGTAGTCGTAACTTTACAGCCTTCGACTGACAAAATTAAGGAAGAGTACCTTTCATTTGTATCTGAGGGATTTATAACCGTAAATGGGGATTCAGCTCAGCCACCCGTTAAATTAAAATTTTGCGTGATGCTGGCGCAACTCGGTCATTGCTCTTAGATAGAGTTTTGCTGTTATCGGACTCTACATCCACTGGGGCAAATGAATATATTCAGAGGGTGGAGTGTGGTCTTATTTCACAAAATTAATTTGAAGTCACGCAGATTTATTTTCTGGGTGGGCCATAGTAGGTGTCAGGCCTACTCTACCAGATGAAGGGGTATCTTCATTGTTAGGCAATGACCTAGCTGGCGAAAAGGTTACAGCCAGTGCAATTGTGACGAATGAACTCTGCAACTTTAATAACACAGAGCAGTAAGAAAAGGAATTTCCAAATTTATTCCCTGCCTGTGCCGTTACACGAGCTATGTCGAAAGAGGCTCAGAGATGGAGAAAATTCTCATCTTTCCTCAAAAGATGAGATTTCTGTTCCTAAACAAGGATCAGTACTCCCAAAAGAGGAGTCAGAATCTAAAAACATTCTAATGAAATTGAAGATTCTTAGTTTGACCTTAGTGAGTCATTTATGACTAATCTTGGGATAGTCAGGATTATGAATCTTCTAACATATCACAAACTTGTAAGGGTAAAGAACAGTAAAAATCTGTTTCTTCAAAAATGTCTGGTACTCTTTAAAGAGATCAGCTTTCAATTGAACAAAAGAATGATGATGAACATCATTCATTATTAGCTGAGTCACTTACTGACAAAGAATCAGAAGATGTACCTGTGTGTTTTTATGTCATGAATGATATTTTGATGCGTAATTGGAGACCACCTGATGCAACCTTAGATGAAGAGTGGAAAGTTTACCATCAAATTATGGTGCATTGTGGTGCATAAGGTCTATAGAAATGAAATTTTAAGCACTGCTCATGAAATGCCATTTGCAGGGCACCTGAAAATTCCGTGCAAGTGCTTATACTCCTTTTGGGGAGATCTCGCTTAATGATCCCTGTTGTAGTGCTTGGCTTTTCCTCGGCAAGTATTAAGGAAAGCAAATTCCCCTTGAAAAGTTTAAGGTAACGGAATTTAAAATATATGGACATCAGCTATTGAAGTGAAGCTACTTGGTTATCCTTACATTTATTGAATACGCGTTGAGAAGGAAAACGTAAAGCAAAATTTTTACAGCTTTCGAAGGCAGTGTTTTCACATAGTTAAAAAATAGATGAGCACAAATCGGGCCACAAATTGTAGGTTTGAGAACATTTTGTGCAATTTGGCCCCATGATTTACTTATAATGTGATAATGGTTTCTTGTGTTCATATCGATATATAAACGGTGTGTTTGAGCATAGTTTTAAATACCTAAAATTTCACTTGTTGGAACACGGGGTAGGGGACGCAGTAAACGTTTGGAGTCTCATGTGGCCCCTTCCCCCCACGCCATAGCTGATTACTATGTGCTTTACGCAAGAAAGTCATAGTATTTTAGTGAAAGATATTCTCTGCTTACAATTCACTAAATGAATACGCTCAACTCCCTGTCAACATGCCCAAATGAGACCCATACGAGGCCCACATTAGTCATTTGTGAACATTACGGGGTGTCAAGGCAATGGGCTGAGTATGAAGGGGCCCATGTGTTCTAATGGTGCATTTTCAATGGGTAAGCTCTTTCAGGTGGGTCCCACAAGGGCACCGTGGCCAAAAAGTCATGGGGCCCAACATGAGCAGGTTCTCCCCATTTGGGGTCCACAAGGGCAATGTGGTGAATCCCAGTTGTTTGTCCACATGGGTCCCATGTGTACATGTTGACAAGATTGCCATACTTTGCAAACCGATTGTAGGCCAACGTTACCGTCTTCAAGCTCCCCTTTGCAATGTGTATATTTGCCTGTGGGGGAACCTGTGTGCCACTAGTGAAGGAAAGAGCAGCATATTGCTTTACTGTTTGCTATATGTGCTGAACATTTGACACAACGAGGAGTAGAAACAGAGAATTAGAAAATATGTGCTACATTTTTTACGAGTGAAGAGCGTTACCATCAACTTAAATGGCCGTCATTTTGATAATTTTTTCATTTTGACATTTGTAGTTTCATCCTTTTTGAGGATTAAAAGTGGTAAAATTTACAAAGTTCCCGACAATAAACTCAAAATTCTCCACAAAATATGCAGTCGTTTTTTTCCCTGTGACTTGTAGAATGTTGCTATTCTACGAAAACACAACAATTAGGGCCATTTTAGCTCTTGCGACCAAGTTTGAGTACAAAGTTTACCCAAAATGTGTTACCAGCCTATCTCATCTCTTTTATTTTCTCTTTATTTGTCTTGACATTATTTTGTCATAAGATCAACGCAAGATATTTTGTAAAATGAAAACTGAAAAATATACAAAAGTGGTACGCAAAGATACGCAACGAAAAAGGGTATTATCGGATAAATATGTCAATTTAATGTCCATGAAAATATATTTAATTGAACGCAAATTAATCCACGGGTGCCACTATTTCTCCTAAATATATTCTAATATTTTCCACTAAAGTATACTCTTTTGTAAGGCGAAATATTTTTAACAAACAAGAGCTCCACGAACACGTGGTCGTCCCTTTTAACTTTTTAAAATTAAAAAGCATACATTTTCACCGATGTCATCATTACATTCACGATCACTATTGCAACCAAATTAGATTTGTAGATTTATCATTAAGTTTCATCTCAATATCAATGTAAGAGAAGTTGTTCTGCAAGTGGTCCTAGATTCTGCTAGAGAAATAACAATGTAACACAGATGTGAAATAATCTCAGTACGTTTTGAGCAAAGAGTGCACATGCATGGCTATCTATAAAGGCGACTTCGTTTAGCGCTTGTTGAAAAACGATCATGAGAATTTCGTGGTGCTCTACTTGAAAATCAAAATATTTGTTGGTGATTCCTTAAAGATTTGTGACTATAACATAAAGTTGCTGGTTCCAAAATAAAACAAATCCATTTTGGAGGCCAGTTGGAATAACTTTGAGTAATCTGATTACGACTTATTCTGTTAGATTTATCTGTCATGATAATTTAAAAGTGACAAAGTGAGCCTTGAAATATACTTATTTCCAGGCAAGGAAGCTATGGAAGGTAGTGCATAAAATTACCTAATAGCGATGCCGTCACCACCGTGAATTGCTTGTACCACTTTGCTTAGCCCATTTAGTAATAATACGATTCATTTCTGCAAGGGATCTGTCATAAGTGTTAGTAACCATGCCATAGAGATCTGTGTTTAAGTAAATCTCGAACAAAGTAAAATCTTCGACAACAATCCAGCATAAAACATCCTTTAATCAATCAAAATGCAAAGATAATCCTTTCACAACCATAATTCAATCTAAAGTGATTCACCTTAGTTCATCTTCAGACAAAGGCGTACGGGGGTCAATATTTCTCGGGGGTCAAGGATAATTTTTGCCCGAATTTAGAATTTTGGACCAAGTTGCTCGAATTTTGATACCGCTGTGTCGAACGCAAAAGGGCATAACTTATTTTTTTTTTTGGCTGTTTCATTGCTCCAATGGATCCACTATTTCTCCCCGAATTGGGAGGGTATATGCCCCCTGCCCCCGCCACGTACGCTTATGTCTTCAGACCAAAGAAGATCAGAAATTATAAATTGGTGAAGAACACTACACTAGTTAGGTTGAATAAAAAAGTAAAGCCATCCCCATCCTGAACAAGTTTAAACCCTTGGTTACCAGTCTAAATGCCCTGGACATTATAAGAATACCAAGATATTTAAGAGTTCCGAACAAAGAATAAATAGGCCTAAATAGGGAGACAAAGGGTCCTTTTGTCTACAGCCTCTGTCAAAAGCGAAAGCCGGAGAAATAAAAGCGTTTGCAAGGATAGGCGAAGTTACATTGTAACAAAATGTGTCAAGCAGTGGCGTAGCCGGGGGGGGGGGACAGGGGGCGAGTTGCCCCCTCTGGAAAATCTTGGGGGAAATTTTGAAAGTGAATATATGGTGAAATTTGCGCATGATCTGGTAAAATTTTAAATTTCTCAACCAGTACACTTTACTTATTTAAAAGTATATGCCACACTGGCACAACCAGTCCTATAAGGTTTTCAGAGATGGAATGATGACACCATGCTTATAGTTGTACTAGTTATGTTTTACTATCTGTTTTATACAGCATGGGATCTCTGGACCTCTGACAAAGGACTCTGTCCTTTTAGTTTACTGTATACTTCCATTGTTTCTTGATAATTAAAGCAGCAGCATTGTGGTATATGCAGTTTGTTAGAATGGGTCAGTGGTCAAGTGCTATACTCTGCTACAAGGGCAGGTCCTAGTAAAATTTGGACTGATTGTGGTGAATGTGGTGAACTGATGAAGGGAAAGGTATACCAGGGTTCACTTAATTACTGTACTTCACCCATTGTGATTCTGATCTACCAGTAGGACTCAAGAAAAGTTCACAAAGACCTGAAGACAAGCAAGATAAAAAAGCTTCCTAAAAAATAGGAATTCTTGGTAATGTATTCAGTTTACATTTAGCACCAAATGTGGCACCATTTTGTATCTAGCCCACCTTATATGAGCAAAAATTTTCCAAAGGGGAGGGGGACATAGACCTCTCCCCCAGGACGGCGATCAGTCACATCAGGCAGGTCAGAGGAAAGCGACCGGACAAAATTTTGACCTGCGGAGAACACTGATTATTAGGAAACAGATCACTAATTGGGGGAAATCTTGGTGCTCTTGCCCCCCCCCCCCCGGACAGAAACCTGGCTACGCCACTGGTGTCAAGCCATTTCATAATTGAGGGACAAAATTTGATTTGTTCTTTTCGAACGAACTCTAAACAATGTCTCTCAAATGCCTTTTCAGAATTTTCTGTTTTTGTTCCTCGTTACGAGTTATGTTATAAATTGTGTTATAAATTATGTTATAAATTGTACATAATTCAGAGCCATCTATTTTAATGGTGGAGTTTTTGTTGTTTGGATTTATTTTTCAGTAGAAGGACTGAAAGGCAGTGGGATCGTAGGTTTGCTAGGAGGGGCTGAGTTACACCGTGACGGTAATTTTCCCAAATTTTAGCGTTTGCGTTCTAATTAGTACTCTATGCCCAAATTGCAAGCTCAGGCAAACTGCTTACTTCTATCAGAAAAAAAATTCAATTTTAACATGGATGGAATTTTTATTGATGATGAACAGTATTAACGGGGGCGTGGTCAACTCTTGTGTTTTACAGAAGGGCCTCTATCACTCACCTGTGGCCCTTTCTTCCGGAAACAGAAATTTTGGCAACTTTAGGTATCTTGAAATATATGTCCATCCGATCTCATCTTTGTGGGTAGCAGAAATACATGAGGAAAATCTGGACTCCCACATTGAAACCTACATGAAAAGGTACAAACTGAAAAACTGCGATTTCTTTTGCTTCATTGGAAATTGGACATCTAGGATTGTATTTGAGACAAACTACTCTATCCTTAATTAAAGGTAAAGTACCTTTTAAAGACCCTTTTTGAAAATTCTAAAACTGACACATCTTTATTTACGTAGCTTCTAAAAACCTCATCTTCTCCAGTTTTTCTTGAAAAGTATAAATTGGGAGTCATGCCTCTTCTGAACAGACATCGTGAAGGACAGTACCACTTCGGTATCTACAGGAAAAGTTAGCCATTTCTTCAAACTGTTGCGTCATTATTGTGTGCGTAATGTTAAACCGTCAACTATGTGAAACTAGTAGAAGTTTCAATCATTATTGCAGTGATTAACTTAACCGCAAAAACAGATCTTTAATTGGACTGACATGGAAATACTTCGCAAAGTACAACTGTATTGGAACAACATAATTGTTATGAAAATGGCATAATAGCAGTTTCCAAACACGGCTAAAACAGAGAAATAAATGGCTGACAGATTGATTCTTCTTTAAAGACAAATTTGTATACATTTACTTCTTCAACAGTATTACAGAAAGAATGATATAAGAATTAATGTAACTTTACAAATTTTATACAGGAACCTGATGCAATTAAACCGCCATACAGACTTAAATTGCACCAATATGTTTGTGGAAAACCGAGACGTTTTTGCTGGCTGGGCAGGGGTGGAGCCAGTGGTGGGGGTATCGGGGCGTTGGTTTCCGTCCGTGAAATGTTTTAAAAAGGACGACAAAATACGTAATCGCCAACTGCGAAAAAAAACCATACAACTTTGCGTTTGCCATCCACGTGACAAATCTGTTGCTTTCGTCGGCGCCTTAAGTACTCCCCCACGATCGGGAAATCCTAGGCTTCATCTCCCTGGGGGATCTTGGGCTTCCCCTCCCTGGGATGGAGGCGTCCAGCCAGTGGTGAACTGCAAATAAGGTAACAGGAACGACGTCGAGACGTGATCTAGAAAAAAAATTTCATGCGAGAACAGCGTTTCGCACAAAGACGATAAAGAAAATAGTGGACAGCTATACACAACGAATGTGTTGATAATAAGTACTTTACAGTGCTAAGAGGTAGGGATAACCTTGTAAAATTTAAAATATTGAAAGTAACTGCAAATATTTCTTAAAAGGAGTATCAAAAAAGATTGTCAATTAAGATGAAAGCAAGATATAATCCTGAATGGTTAACATACAAAACGCTTTACAAAATCGAAAAAAAAAAAAAAAAACAGGCAGACAGTTTCATAGGGTCAATGATCTTTCTCCACGACCAGTGAAGTAGCATCTGACTGAAATAGACCTTATGCACTGACGTCACGCGACGTCATTTTGGAGGCAAAACAGTAAAGCGCATGACACTGGAACTTAAAAGAAAATGTGTTCCCTTCGTTGGAAGAATTATAATATTCGTCAAAATCCCTCTAAGTGGCTTTAAGGTCCTACAAAAGCAAAACTAGTCTCATAATGTACATCATTTTTGTATTATGTAACTTGTTTGACACTTTCGTAGTCACTATCAGACTAGACTGTTGTTAAACTCCCTCGTGGCTGAAATGAAAGACTGCATTAATATTATTGCGATAAAAAGATGAAATTGGTAACATTCTTGTGTATTATTTTGCTATAGCTAAATGTGAATACCTATATCAAATGGATTTAAAGTGTAACTCAAAGCATTTCACCTCTGTCACCAATTATGGTGAAACTTCTTAAGTTGCATTCCTGTTGGCAGTTGTGAAATGTTTTCTGCAGTTCAATTGTCTAAACTCTAAAGTGTACTGTAAAGCAGACTTGCATTGTTGGCACAACTTGAAACTCCCTTGTATGTTGTACGATTACCTCATTTTCAAATTCTCCGGGTACAAGTTAAAGTTTGAGTACGAGTGCGAGTGAGAGTTCACAGTCATGAGTGCGAGTACGAGTACGAGTACAAAAGTGTTCTCTAGCACTAGTACGAGTATAAAAGCATAGTTTGGTATGTTTATAAAAGGAACAATGTAACAAAAGCAATTTACAAGCTTCTGTGAGGGCACTGTTGATGTATTTGTAAACCAAAGACAAATTAATACTTCATCTCAAATTTTAATACTGTTCCCAGATAAAATTAATATAACACTACATTTTTTTAAACGAATGAGTGGGTTAAATCGACTGACTCCAGCCTGGTGAATAGCATGAACAGCTTAGGTAGATTATAATGCATTTTCCGTTCTTCTAAGACTTTTCTCTGCATCATCTTTGTCAGGTACAAAGCAAAAATATTAATCCTTTGGGTTTGAATTCAAGCACTAAAAATAAGAATGACCATTTCATTCACTATACGTATCATAATTTGCAGAAGCTGAGTTTTAATACTCTTTAGGCTCGCCATAACACTTTGGAAGGTAATTCAATGCTTGATGTTGCTTGGTAAAGTAAGGATAGTCTATTTGTTTGACAAACTCATCAAAGAAACGAAAACTGCTACTGCAATTAGATCTTTAGGATTCCTTAACACTTCAAAATGAACTTCTACGAAGGAGCAAATGTATACAGTATACAGTACAGATATATATAAAGTACTTCAATCTACTGTTGAAAATATAATCAGGTTTCACGCTCAGTAGAGGGGGAAGTGCTTGCATTTACCAAGCAGGCTGTTCAAGCAGGCTGTTCGAAAAACGAGTATTTGGTTACAAGTTCCAAGGACTAGAGTATTCGTACTAAAGCAGGTTCCTTTTAACCATATGTAGTAATGTATTTTGTACATGATCAGGTAGAGGATGTTTTGATAATTACGATAAATACTACGGTATTGAGTACTTATACCTTGTATTAAAATTAAAAAAAAAATGACTGAAGCCTTCCACCGAAGAATATAATTGAACATTTTGAATATATCTGTGCCCATGAATAGAAAATTTCTAAGTTTGGGCATTAGTACAAAGCCCGAGTCGGCGTGCGAGTACAAAGCCCTGGGTACAACTACAAATACAAAGGTCGGAAAACGAGAACCAAATTTTTATGTTCTTTGAGTAGGAGTTAGACTAGAGTACGAAGTCGTGAGTACGAGAACTGGTACACGAAAATGTACTCAAGTGGGTGTAAGAGTACAAGTTCTAAAAGTCTGTAATAAAAGTTAAAACTTTGACAATGATTGCTTGCAGTGTACATAAAATAATGAATACAATTAAACAAGAAATAAAATGTCAATGGAAAAATTTGTACCCCTGTGGTTCTATGAATTGACTAAGATACTCGTAGCTTGGTAAATGTAATTAGAAGAACGGAGATGATAAGATTTTCAACGAAATGATCCAAGAGAGATCATGTCAATTTTCCATTATTGTGTAACCTAGGCATAGCGTTTGGGACTAGCAGTTGTGTATTTTGTTATGAACTGAGCGCTGCGTAATGCATTTGTAGCACGACTATCATAATTTAAATTCTACCAAGTTTTTAATCTAAGAAGGGAAGATCAGTGTCCTGTTGAATAAAATAAGTTTTACAGCGCTGTTTAAAACTCTCTTGGTGTCTAGTTTATTCGGTAACGCTCACCTGCACCAATGAAAAATACTAGCAGCCAGCTTTGATGAATCAACAGCGTGTCCACAGTCCAAACGTCGTATATAATCTGGTCTCAATTTGTTGATGAGGTAGTGGGTCAATAAATTCATGGGAATTCCGGCAGAATATGTTAAACCAACAATTTTAACATCCTAAACAATTGAGGGAGCAGTGCAGACAATGCTGCTAAAAGTGATCAACTCATTTGTGAAATGGATAGGATATGTAATAACCGAAATACCTGTTATAAAAACAAACAAAATTGAAGTTATCTTAATTACGTTATTACATTATATGCTTCGGCTTTGCAAATAGCTTTTAAAAGAACTTATAATCAGGAACCACCACCTCATTTGTACATGCTCTCATAGCTCAAAATTTCAATGGTCTTTATACACAGATTTTAAATCACTGTAAAAGGTCTACTTGTGAGCTTTCCATATGAGGGGTAACTTGTTCCTACTGAAAATCTCTACAAGGACCCAGAGTCCACAAAATGGACTAAATCCAGTAGTAAGGGTGATGTACTACAATAATTGAGTTGATTATTTACAATAGAATAAACACAAAGTAGTGTTTGTTTTAACATAAACTGATATTACATAATGATATTTATTTCGGAAAAAATTGATGTTTTCTTGAACTATCAATCAATAACGCAGAAATAGGTAAATACACAGATATTACCCGGCGCATAAACTATACAAAATACATAAAGTCAAGGGAAACTGGAAAACGTAAAAGTGGTCAATTACAATGGAAATATGTACTAAAGAATCAGAAAATAAAACCGTGGCTGCTATGCATTACAAAGGAGGACTTCTACACCATCTGAGGAAAAAGTAAAAGTGAAAATCATCTTCTAATGCATATATGTGGTTAATATTTGTTAAATACATTACCTTATAAGAACAAAAAAAGTTATTTCAGATATGGCAACCATCAACGTATCTGGGGTATTGGCAGGCTGTATAGCGCCCCTGATGGGTTGACCGGGAAGATCAACTGACAACTTATTGCACTAAAAGAAGCAACGTGAATTAGCGGAAGGAGACATGATGGAAAAGAGGCGGGTTCTGTGGATTACCGGCACTTTAAAAATGCAAAATGAAAACATGATGACTAGAATGTTACAAACGATTTCTTTTGAAGTACTCCTCCGAGGGCGGAGTGTTCAAGAGCCCCCCAAAAAGTCCACGGTTAGGCCCAGAACAACGCCAGAGTAAATGCCCTTAGAATTTCTGGCGTATTTAGAAAATTGTGAACATAAGAACAGTAGAAACATTGGCTTTCTTTAAATGTCATTGGATGGGCATTAAGCAGATTAAAAACATTAAAAATTGATCTTTGTAGTATTATAGGCCAACTCGGTCTGACTGGAGGCCAGTTATTTGATGACATAGGGGCTTGTGATTAACAAAATGGATGATGTATGAGGTTGCACGAGCTTTTGAAACAGTAAGTCATCTTCATCCACATGAAAGTAACAACAAGACATGTATTATGGATTCCACGAGCCGAACATGCAACAACATTTTTTCCCTATACATATCAAATAAAAATGTTGTGCACCTACATATCACAGCTGCGATATCACTAACTATTTAGGTTAACTGAATCATTTATTTTCAAAGTAGCGTAAACTCGCAATCAGATGAATACATATACATGTGTAGGTTGGTATACATTAAAACAACATTAATGAATTTTAGGACTGCAATGATACTAATAACAATGAAAAAAGGAGGGTCAACATCTTCTTAGTGATAGGTACATTGACCACTGACCTTGTCCTCCTCTGTGGCAGCGGTGAATTCATTTTCAGGGTAATAAACTAGTGTTTCTTCATTGTCATCCATCTTTATTAGAATACAAACAATAGACGAATAGACAATGACAAAAATAAACTGGTGATTGACAATACGAAAATGTAGAGAGGAATGCAGTTGGCATCACGCTCTTAGAATACATACACGTCTGTACGTTGGTATACATTAAAACATTATTAATGAATTTTAAGACTACAATGATACTAATAACAACGAAGAAGGCAGGGTCAATCTTTTCTTATTCTTTTCTTATTGTGTTTATCGTCCACTGACCTTATCCTTCTCTGTGGCTGCAGGAAATTCATTTTCAGTCTCATAAACTAGTGTTTCTTTATTGTCATCCATCTTTATTAAAATACAAACAATAGACAAATAGAAAAGGACAAGAAGAAACTGGTGATTGAGTATATGAAAAGCTAGTTAACGAATTTGGAATGAGCTGGAAAATATTGATTTTTGTGATAATCGGCCAAAATAATCCAAATGTAAGAGGAATGCAATTGGCATCAGGCTCGTAGCCAAGGCGACCAATTATGAGCACAACTCGACAAAGGAGGATCGTCGTCTTGGGAAGGGGTCAAAAGGGAAGGGGTGTTCCCCCTTCTGAGAAAACTTTGCTTATTGAAGGGTGAAAGATGCCAAATGGTGCAATGTTTTACATCTTTCTATCTTGAATTGAACGGATTAGGTTCGACGGTAGGTCTTATTACACCAAACCCCCGGATACAAGGGGTTTAAGTTCTTGCTTCCTATACTATTCGTTAAGTCCCCAGAAAGTTTGCTAACTGTTATGCTATTCTCAAATAGCTCACAAAAAGAGCCAGGACATTCATTAAAACCCTTTTATATGGTTGAGCATAATACGAGTGATAAAATAAATTCCTTAAGTCCAAAGAGCGGTAGTCCTAGTACTCAAGCTTCCAGTCACTAGGAAAGGCCACGTAGCAACTTCCTGATTCAAGTCTTTTCTTCTTAAAGGGTACCTTATTAAGAAGGAAAGATGGGTCGTCCAACGTATCCAAACCATCCACTTGCTATACATTCAGAAAATACTTTTGAGGCATTCGTAAAAGGCTTCCAAAAAGTCGTCAGAAATGTTTTTGTACGCTTTATTTTTGTATTTTTCGCATAATTTTGTTTCTTTTTAGAGTTCCTGCACAAACAGTAAGTTTTCTTATGTTGTTCTACATGAAAGTAACAACAAGACGTAGTGATGACGTGAGCCCAAAGTTGCAACAGCAATTTACAAACATATTATCAATATTTTTCCTCATATCAAATACAAATGTTATGCCCCTATATATAACAGCTACGATATCACTATTTAGGTTAATCGAATCATTTTTTTTCATTTACTCAAAAAGAAAAACATTTTCAAAGCGCTATTAGTGTCTCCTCCTTTCTGCATGCGACTGCCAACCAAACAGAAGAAAACAGCGAAATAAGCCTTGGATATCCCAATACTGGTTGTACTCATTGTGTAGCGAGCGGCTCGACATATTTTGGAAACGCTTTTTGCTGTGCACTCACATTCTGAGACTAGAATATCCTTTACTCTTTTGAGTTCTACATACCACCCCGAGAGGTGATATGTACCGAGAACTACAACAGTCCATTTGACAAAATCCAACGGGAGTAAACATGATGGACTATGGCATATTAGGTGCCCAATTCTATGGCATATTTGGCGCCCAATTCACCAGACAATACGCAGTTAAGGAAAGTCTAATCTTTTTTTAATTGTACAGACTTTGATTGACGGTTCCTTTCCTAAATTTGTATGTTGACCTAACCTTCTTAATGGAAGTTTGCCCCTTTGATAGGGTAATCCTCAGACAAAGATTTGGTAAAGTATGATGCTTTGAAGTGATCTGATCTGCTTACAAGCATCACCTTTCTAATTTAAAGGACTGTAAAGACTCTTATGAGTGATCCATTTTTTATTTTTCTTAATTTCTCCATTAGTAATTTACGTATCATTTGGCAAACAGATGAGTCTACCTTTTATTTATGAAATTTGAAAAGGTTCCAGTGAAGATTGTTTCTAAAATTAGGAAACATCTAGCCATATCAATACGTTATTTGAAGTTGTACTGAACCCTTTTAAAAAGGAAAACTGACAACTGGTGAAATCATCCCAAGAACTGTTTGCGGTCAGAAAACACTCTTGAAATCTTGACAGCTCCCTGATCCGGGATTAGGTTTATGCACCCAGCTTGGATTGGTCTGTCAATTATACTTCCTCGACTTTCGAGAAGTAGTAAGTTTGTTAGTTAGATGAGGTTTAACGTCCCAGTTTCCAACCAATTGGTTCAAGTCGAGACGACCACGGCCTTTTTTCCAGTTGTGGCTCACTGGCTTGTTTTCCCTACTCCATTGCTTATGCTGAGCACCAAGCACAAAGGCAGTAGGTTCCATTTTAAAGTCTTTGGTATGACCCGGTCAGGATTTGAACCCTAGACCTTCCGGCTGCAAGTCGGATGCTCTAACCAATTGGCCACTGCAGTCGGTCTTTCGAGTAGTAATAGTTGCACTAGGTTGTGATAGTTGCACTAGGTTGTGATGCATGTCTGTCTACAACAATATACTATCTACAATATACTGTCTACAACAATATACAATATACTATCATAGTCGTCTTTCTAATGAGATTTCAATCATTTTCATTTTTTCATTTTCATTTATTTGTTTCTCCACTACAATATACAATATGACAAAAAATTACATATTATACAGTTACGGAGGCAATTTGTCGTAGTAGCAGCGGAAGGAAGTGAACTGCAAAACCCTGTTGGGCTTGACATAAAAGGCAGAAACACTCCCCTGAAAAATAATAAAGTGAAGTACAAAAAAAAAAATAAATAAATTGAGTACCCAACCACCCGCCCCACCACTAGCTAGAAACCTAAGTCATGCCTCTAAACCAGATAAAGGAGCAAGCCCTAATCATAAAGGATTCATAATAAAAAAATAAATAATTAATACATTCCGATGAAATAATTGTGTAAGTTCCTCTTAAAGCTGAAAATAGAAGGTTTCTGTTTTAAAATGTCTGGAAGTGAATTCCACAAGGTAACTGCACGGTAGTGTAATCCCCTCATTGAAAGGCTTGTACGACAGCTAGGGATATGCAAGTAATCAGATTGTCTAGTACAGTGGTCATGTATTACAGAATTGGTAATGAAAAGATCGTTCAAAGAAGGTGACAGTTGATTGTGTTGTGAACGATAAACAAACTTAGCCATATTCAGGCTTATTAGGTCAGAGAATTTAAGCAGATTAAGAGACTTGAACAAAAGGTTGGTATGATCATAGTAACCTGAGAGAGTAATATGTCTGATGGCTCTTTTTTGTAGAACTATTAACTTATTCAAATACTGATGACTGGCCCCTGACCAGACTATACAACAATATGTAAGATGGGGCATAATTAGTGTTTGGTACAAAGACCTTAAAACATGTCTTGGTAAAATGTGTTTTAACTGTGACTATACACCTACACCCTTTGCTACCTGTCTTGACACATGATTGATATGTTCACTCCATGAAAGTTTGAAATCGATGTAAACCCCCAAGAATTTAACATAATCAACTCTCTTCAAATAAGAATCATTAATTTTAATACTGAAATTACTGAAATTACTTTTCTCGTTAAAAATAATGTAGTTAGTTTTATCGATATTAAGCGAAAGCTTATTAGCCTCAAACCATTTAATGTAGACATTGAGTTCCTCGGTAATAATACGTTGGAGTTTGTTAACATCGTTATCACTAAAGAAAATATTTGTGTCGTCGGCAAAAAGTACCACTGAAGCTTTGGATGAAAGATTACCGATATCGTTAACATAAATAATAAAAAGGAGTGGACCTAGGATGGAACCTTGTGGGACACCACAGCTTATTGTTCGTATATCTGAGTTATAACCATTGAGAAACACATACTGCTGTCTATTAGATAGATAACTTTTAAACCAGGACAAAAAGTTCCCACGAATACCCCAGTAATTAAGCTTTTGGCAGAGGATGTTGTGGTCGATAGTGTCAAACGCTTTTGATAAGTCGAGGAAAATACCGGCTGTTGTTAATTTTTTGCTCATAGAATTTCTTAGTTTTTCAACTGCATCAGAAAGAGCCATTTCAGTGGAAATCCCGGAGCGAAAACCGTACTGGTGCTTAAAAAGGATATTGTTTTTATCAAGAAATTTCACAACACGATTATAAATAAGGCGTTCAAGAAGCTTTGAGAGGCAAGGCAAGACCGAGATAGGACGATAGTTAGAAAAGGTATTTGAGTCACCTTTCTTGTAGACTGGAATTACTTTTGCCATTTTTAGGTGATCAGGAAATTTAGCCGTGGATAAAGAAATGTTAAAAACATGAGAAAGGGGTTTAGTAATGTACGGGATCGCCTGTCTTACAACAGAAGGTCTAATATCATCAAAACCGGCGGATTTTCCAGGCTTAAGACACGTGTAGGCTACTTCGACCACTTCATCCTCAGTAATAGGAAAAGCGAAAGCTGAAGAATCAGTAGGGGCACTAGAATTATGCAAAAAGTCCAAGGAGGAAGAAGAGGAATTAATGTTCTGAGCAAGTAACGGCCCAACATTGACGAAGTAGTCGTTTAAGCCATTGGCAATACCACCTTGATCGGTTAGCTTAACACCATTACTTACATAAAACTCAGGATAAATCGACCTCTTCTTATTCTTATTGATAACATCGTTAATGGAGGACCATGTCTTTCTAAGATCATTTTTGCAACTAGTGAATTTCAAAGTGTAATAATTTTTTTTAGAAACACGAATAACATGATTTAATTTATTTCTGTAATTACGGTAACTCAAAATATTGCTCTCCGTAGGACATTTGAGTTTGGTTTTATAAAGTTTGTTTTTTGTTTTTATTGACTTTAAAATACCAGAGGAGATCCAAGGCTTCCCTTTAATTTTGTGATACATTTTACGTCTTGCCATAGGAAAGCACTTTTCATACAAATCGCTGAATGTACGAAAAAACATATTAAACGACGAGTTTGCATCCTGATCTCGGAGGACATGGTCCCAATTTGTTTTTGAAACTTGAGACAAAAATAAATCAATATTTTCCTGAGAATAATTACGAGTAACGACATAATCCTGCAGCTGCACGCACCTAGTAGAATTGATATTTAAAAACACTGGAAAATGATCGGTCAAATCGGTGAGCAAAATACCAGATTCACAGTTCATTCTGTTATGTCCGCCCGGACTTAAAGTATTAGTTATAATATTGTCTATAAGGGAAAAAGAATTATTACTAACACGAGTTGGTTTGGTGATGGTTGGTATAAAGTTATATGAGACTATATGGTTAATAAAAGAATGTTTTTCATCTAAGAGATCAATGTTGTAGTCACCCATTATATAGCAACCTTTGTTTTCATCACTGATTGTACTTAAAATAGAGACAAATTGCTCGTAAAATAGCATTAAGTTCCCACTTGGTGGCCTGTAAACGACTCCAACAACATTTTTATCTCTTGTATAATGATTATTTACTTCTATAAAAAGACTTTCTATTGAATCATTGAAAACAGAAAGATCGTCACGACTTACGATGCTATAGTCGTTTCTCACAAATATACAGACTCCACCACCCCTCTTCGTTTCACGATGTTTTTCTAACAGAGTGTAGTTGTCTAAATTAATCAGTGGTGATAAGTCATTTCCAAACCAAGTTTCAGAAAAACCGATTATTGAAAAATTATGCGTAAGAATTGATAGATAATCAGAGATATTATTGAAATTTTTATTCAGGCTACGACTATTCAGGTGAAACAGATTGAAACCGTCATTTCTAAGAGATCTGAAACCATCAGTCTCATAATAATCACAAGGGATGACGTCATCATCATCATCCGTGGACTGTAATGTGATGTTTTGGAACCGTATACTAGTACTCGTCTCTTCAGTATCACTGTTGATACAAGGAACGTTATTATATGGAAGGGTGCTAGCTAAGCATTGATTACAAGCACAAGTCAAAATAGGGTTAGAAGCATTACAATAGGTAGACATACGTAAACAAGGGGAAAAAAAACAGATAGTAGTATAGATAGAGTAGCTGTTAAATTATCTAGACATTCCTGAAAATGCAGAACCCGGACTAAGTGGCTTACTTATGATTAGGTAAAGGCTCATAGCCAGAAAGCAGTCGGCCGATAGTAACACAAAATGTACGTGCATACGAAGGCACACAAAAGTCGAAATTTAAAGCGGATTAAAGCCATTGGTTTAAAGTTGGAACGTTTAGTTCGAGAAGACTGTTAAAGCGGTATATCGCAGATTTGAACTTCTTTAAGAAAAGTTCTGTAGGTCAGCGAGGTTTTTGATTTTATGGATGACATCTCTACCGTTTTTCTGTTCAAGTGCGTATACTTTGCCGTCAATGGTCCAAGCGTTCTTGATGGAAGGTTTATCGCTGGTAGCCTTCAGCAGACGTTGATTTTGAAGAGTTAAGTCCTCTCGTATGACGATGCCGCTGCCCTTCAACTTTCTCCTGTTCCGAATGAATTCAGCCCTTGTATTGTACGAGGTGAATTTAACTATTATGCCCCGAGGTGAGTTGTTATTTTGAGCACCGACTCGATGGGAACGATCTATCGATTCCGGAGTAGTGTTGATCCCCAACATATCCTTTCCCATTTTCAGGACAATGGCTGACGTATCTTCATTTTTGCCTGCTTCTGGTATTCCAAACACACGAATGCAGTTTCTTCTAGAATATTGTTCTAAGTTATTCAACTCTGATTTTATTTTTTCTGCTTCGGCTGACATTGCTTCTATTGATTTACTTATTGCTGTAATTTCCTTCTCCTTGGCTTCTACAGCATTTTCCAGGTCAAATATACGGGACTCTTGCTGTTCTTGCTGCCTTGTAATGGCATCCAACTTATTTTCAATTGCTTTTTCTACACAGCTATGGAGTATTTCCTTAAAACCTTCACAATGTGAGAGTTCTTTCATAATTTCATCAACTAAATCATCAGCTGCTATTTCTTTTAGGTCTTTCAGTCGCAAAGACTGTCGATTTGGCATGTTGCTTTAAGGTCCAGTGCGCAACAGGGGCTTCGGAAAGATACACTACCAGGCTGTGTAGGGAATGACTTCGTAGTAAAGCGTAGTAAAGCCTAACGTTAATCGTGTTAGGCTTCCATAGTTAGGCCTGTCTAGAATTCACGTAATTCCAAAAAAGTTAGTGGCTAGAGCTTAAGACTGATTTTCCACAGAAGGAGTGACATATATTACCTCTCAAGAGTTACTTCCAGCATGTCTAGACTTGAGTGGAGTAATACGGGGTCTACATCTCAGAATGAGGAAACTTGACAAAACGATAGTCAAAATATCTGACACAGCTGCTCTATAATCACACAGCTCACAGTTTCTTGGACATTCCGTGGTATTTCAATCCTAATGGGAGTAAGACATTTCCTTTTTACGAATTCAACATTTGCTGCAATTTTCCAGATGGAATATCTTTATAGCCTTTTTATCGCTGTAAAAATACACAACAGACCAAAGCAAAAGTTGTTCAACATTCTTTTTTGCAAAGGTGATATAATTCATATCTAAGTATGATAAATTAAATTTTTAAAGAAGTAAATGTTTGTGAATACGTTTTAAAATTGATCTGGATTAAAGCCCCCCCCCCCGGTGTTAATTTGAGACAAATTAAACAAAGGGGAAAAGAAATCGCGTCCAGAATGACCATTGCAACAAGAGCCGCCTGGTGATTCCACGGTTTGGGGAATAGAGAACACGTGGCCCCATTCTTTTCATTCTTTTCAGAGAATCCACAGTTGCATCTGAATTGCAACGAATATACATATTTCACAGAGGGGTTGGTGCGGTTTATATTCATTATAGTGCCATAGGCTTACTTAATCTCAAATTTTAAACGTTTCCCATTGCTTTGCAATTTATTCATCCATAGCTGCTTGATGACACCTACGATGAAGAGAACTGGGGCCAATATTTTCAAGGAAAGCCTTCAGACGAAATGTGCTCGAGCAGTGTAATTTTTGTTTTCATGGCTCTTCAAGTTTCAAAATTTGCTCGCATTTAAGGGAAATGTACAGTACAAAGTAGATCAGGGGTGGGAACGCTCACCCTGCAAGTCTAATTTAGCCTTAGAAATTTATTAATGTAATAACCTTAACTACTTACTAGCCGTTTAACCGGCTTTCCATTTCCGGATAGCTTATTCTGCAAAAGTATGCTTATTACTACGATTACATGGGCGACGGGAAGGTGCTAACGAATGTTTATTCATGTCAATGTATATAGTAGCTGGCATCAACTAGTACAGCCGATGTAAGTACATGCATATTTGCACTTTTTACCTGTTTGCTATCATTTTAGAGATTTTCTGCAGCATCCGTTTTCTTTTTACCTTACCATTTTACCAGTTTACCATGCCTACCGCAGAGATAACCTTCTGTCAGCAGATTCTATCAAGTCATATGTTATTAATACTATGTGATGAAGCTTTTCAATATTTACATAAACATCAGCTGACACAAAATGTTTGCGACTTCCTAAATTCAATAAATTAAAAAAACATTCTCTTAAAGCCAATTCCGCTGCCCTTTACAGTATCAGTGTCATTTCAGTGAAATATTCAAAAGTGAACTGAAGATCAACGTATTTCACACTTTTCAAAGTAGCGTAAACTCGCAATCATGATGAATACATACACATGTGTAGGTTGGTATACATTAAAACATCATTAATAAATTTTAAGGCTACAATGATACTAATAACAATGAAAAAGCAGGGTCAACCTGTTCTTAATGATAGGTTTATTGTCCACTGACCTTATCCTCCTCTGTGGCTCCAGGAAGTTCATTTTTAGTGTTAAGAAGTGGTTCTTTGGTATCATCGATCTTGATCAGAATAGAAATAGTAGACAAATAGGAAATCACAAGAAGAAACTGGTGATTGACTATACAAAAGTAAGTTAAAGGATTTGGAATGAGCTAGAAAATACTCATTTTTCTGTTCATCAGCTCGAAATAATCCACATGTGAGAGGAATGCAGTTGGCATCAGGTTCGTAGCCAGGGAGACCAATTTTGAGGGCAACTCGACACAGGAGGATTGTCGTCTTGGGGAAGGGTTGTCCCCTTCTGAGAAATCGTTACTTATTGAAGGGTGCAAGATGCCAAATGGTGCAATGTTTTACACTTTTCTTCCCTGAATTGGTATTGCGTTTCCTTGACTCTTAAAGTTAAAAACTATTTATTGGATAATTTGTCGGGGTAAGTGGGGGTAGGCATCTGACATCTCATCCTCCTGACCTGATTGAGATGCATTATTGAAACAAATTCTGAGCAATACCTTCACTAAAATTGTTGATTAAGTGTTAGTTTAATAAAATACAATAGAAGATAACATTAGGTTCTTTCAAAATGCATAGTAAGTTATAAATGAATGCGGGAGGTCATTTGAAGAACACTTCAACAGTTCAAGAGTACTTTAGGATCGACGGTAGGTCTGATCACACCAAAACCTTGGATACAAGGTGGTTAAGGTGCTTACTTCGTATAATTTGCGTAAGTCCCCAGGAACTTTGCTTACTGTTGCGCATTGTCCAATAGCTCATTAGAAAGAACCAGGACATCCATTAAAACCGTTTTATATGATTGAGGGTAATACGAGTCAAAAAGACTTCTAAAACCCAGAGAACAATAGTCCTTATACTCAAGTTCCCAATCGCTAGGATAGGCTGCGAAACAACTTCCTGATCTAAATCTTTTCTTCTTAAAGTGTACCTTGTGAAGGAGAGAAGATGGGTCGTCCAATGTATCCAATCTTTCCATTTGCAACACATTCAGAAAATATTTTGAGGCATGCGGAAAAGGCCTTTAGAGGCTTCAAAAAGTCGTTAGAAATGTTTTTGTACGCTTCATTTGCGATTTTTTGCATAATTTTGTTTCTTTTCAGAGTTGATGCAGTAGCTCTATGCTTTTCTAACGTGTATAAGGCTGCCTTTCTATAAAAGTTCAGGTGTCAAGGTTCAAGGTTCACTTGTCACGCGTGAAAAGCGAAATGATCACATTATTTTCGAGAGGATCCTATCCATGGAAATCCGGTGATCTGTCACCTGTACACCTCCGTTCACGGCTCACATGTGAATCACAGACTGAACATGTTCATTAATTGTAGAACGTGATGACGTAACATGTCACACGGTGCACATCAGTTTACACGTTTATCAAAGATGGACTGCTAAAAAAGTATATGATTTGTGTGCTTTTGGGGCAGGCATGCCATTGTTATGATATCCCTCCCACCCAGATTACACACATAAAGATCAGCAAACTAAAGTGTGAGAAAAACTAGAAAATATTGCCACCTCCCAAAGAGCTTTTATTTATTTCAATTAATCAATAGAAAATAAGTTTAAAGACTACAGTACCATGGGGATGGATGTGGATCTGTCAGGTTTTGCACGATAACTTCATTGAGGAGGGGCTCTCCAACCGAGACTATAGTGATCAGAAGCTCCGGAAGGGAGACGGGTAGGGAAGGATGACCATGGGGGCATGTGCGTACGAGTAGGGGCTGAAGGCCCACCCACCCCTCTATGTTCAGGCAAAACCTATTTTTCTGAGAGATTTTCGGAAAAATCGGGCAGTATCCTCAGGTTATACAGGCTTTTTCTCAAATAAAAACAGCTTAGCACTGGACACCGCATGACGTAAACCGAAACACAACTTTAATGGGAACTCCCACTTGCCACCCTTCAGGTTAACTATGGATTCTGTAATGGAAACCGTGACATATGAATTACTATGGATAGCCAGCCTTGATATGCAACCTGTAATATCTCGTGCCCTTGTAGGAGAAGTCTAATCCTGGCAACAGATTTGAATCAGGGAGCTTCAAAGCTCGACAAGCGGCTCATAACCCCATCTCACGGGTTTTAAAGCAACACAATTGCATTTCGGTGACCGCATTTCTGTGTCAATTGGGTTGACCACAATATGAAGCTCAATTTAAACCAATCAACAACACAGTGAATGTATTGAACCTATCTAAAACTAAATATCTTAATACAACTATTTCGAATCAAAGTGGTTATCCTTGAACCACATTCTGATAAGATTATATGACTTAAAACCGATTTTAGGGAATTTGACATTCGACCTGTGACCTTTGTCCCATGACATAATCAGTTCAGGTTCCTCACAGTCTCATAGTTGGGTATCTACTCACCAAGTTGGTCATTGTGGAACTATGGTTTAGGAGGAGTTAGGGACACACTTTCTTGCTCATATACGTTTAAACAAACATACACACACAATTAGACACTCAAATGCACGCAAGGGTTAACAGAAATTCTGATACTAGGAAAAGATCAGTATTTCATCTCCCAATACATACCATGTAGGGAAACAAAATCCTGAATCCCGTTTTACACTTAATATTTACTCTTGATAGTCTCCTACGAGCTCACTGAAATTTTCGATATTACACTGAGATTAAGAGCTTTTGGGTCGGTAAAGTAGATCAGTTCAAACACCGCCATGTTACGATTGTCAAACATTCACGTAGCACTCGTTGATGTTGATAAAAGAAGATAGAAATTTCTATTTTCAAAATAGAATTTCCGCCTTTATCTGGACAGCTCTTCATGCATAACGTCTTCCCGTCTTGCCAAGTCACGAATTGTTGGCCAATATGGCATTCTCAGCTCCTATTCTAAAGGGAGCAAGCAGACTACTTGCCGAATCCAAGCAGTCGGGCTTAATTGGCCAAAAACGACATTTTCAGCTTCTGTCTCGAAAGAAACAGATAAACCTATTGCCAATCTTTCGACAAATAATTAAAAGTTACTGAAAAATATGGCATTTTCCGGGCATTCTCAGCTCCTATTCCAAAGAAAACGGACATATTTCAGGAAAATGATGAATAATCATGGGATTTAGAAATCCGTTTTGAAAGTAAAACTTGTTAATAATCAATATTGCAAGGGGATAGTGTCATTATAATAATTACGGCCATGGTCATTATCATCATCATCATCATCATCTTTAGAAGTTGCAAAATCTCATAGTGCATACGCGATAAGGACCGAAAGAGGAAGGAAGCTAGCAACATGCCATACGACACTTGGAAGAGTTCAGCGACACTCATTTGCTCAGCAAGTATAGTTGAGGCAGAGTGAATAAAAAACGGATACAGGGGATTTTACAATTTATATACTTAAGGTTTTTGCTACTATGTATAACCTGGTTTTCACTTACATTTAGATAAGCCAGGATGTTTATTTTAAAAAGGTTTAACCCGTAGTTCGGATGGGAGAATTGTCAAGTTAGTATTGGTCACGTGCGATTGCTAGTAACCGATGATTCAGTCAGTTCTCATTTCAAAATATATCAATTTTGCTGTAGTTTTCGAGTAGAGGAAATTTCAATATTTTAAGAAGGTTAGTAATGAAGTCTGCCTCTCTTTATGAGTAATTACCACTAATGAATGCTGTGACTGTGTTATTTCTCTTTCCAAACGGTATATGTCCCCTTGTTGATATGGGTCCCATATGTCAGCGGCATACTCCACGTTACTTCGAAGCATCGATGTGTAACCAAGTTTGTTGCAATCCATCGAACAATGTTTAACTTTTGCTTTTCAAAGGGCTAACATAGAGCTTACCTTAGCAGTAATTTCATTGACATATCCATTTGAAGTCATTCCATATGGTGATGCTTAGATAAGGACTGGGTTATTCAAGTGTATAGTGTGATATCATTTATTTAATGCAAATATGAGCATTTGGATCTGGACCCAAATAGATAACACTTCTTTGAGTTGAAACTCATGTTACATGTGTTTGCCCGGACGAATTAAATGTGTTGATCTTGGTGTAGGGTAATGTGGTCACTTTGGTTTCATATTGGACCACAGAGGAGTCAATCATCTGCAAATAATCTCAACTGAGAGGAAACACAATCAGAGAGGTCATTTATATGTCACTGGAATAACAGTGGTCCGAGTACTTTTCCCTGCAGGACACCTGACTAGATAGATTCATACTCAGGGGTTTCACCATCAGCTAGAACTCGATTTGATACTTTGACC
Source organism: Holothuria leucospilota (assembly GCA_029531755.1). Taxonomy (NCBI): domain Eukaryota; kingdom Metazoa; phylum Echinodermata; class Holothuroidea; order Aspidochirotida; family Holothuriidae; genus Holothuria; species Holothuria leucospilota. Next base: position 36,961,735 of record CM055968.1, read on the forward strand.
TACGTTTTTAAGTAAATATAAGATCACATTAAAAAATAATTACTGATAATAACAAGGAAGTATAGTATCATCGCCCTTACCGCCTCTTCCTCTGGGACTGTAGGCATTGGTGGAAAATTATCTGCAAAATCCTGTAATATAAGTGAATACGTGTAAACGTAAATATGCAAACGCAATAAACATTCTTGAACAAACTTGTGAATGCAGCTGCGGATTAACCAAAGAAAACACCATATCCTGCCAGGCTTTTCTTCGATAACAATATCTGGACTCGATGTAAGTGTTTAGCTGTACGTCGGATTTGAGGAAACTCCGTGTGATTTCATACTGTTGTGTTGCCATTATTCTTGATACGTATATTGTAGGAATTGTTACAGATGTGGGGCACTTGTAATCAAAATGAAAGAAACACACAACTGATTTTGCCTATGTACGACGCCTATACAAGTGCATTATCTAGGCAGGTTTTAGGAGTAACTTTATCCCTGTATCAGATTTTCAATTTTTAAACATACGATAAGAGTTAAGAAAACGTGGATGTAGGTCAGGAACGTTAGTGTTTGCTTTCAAGAAGGGATAAGTTGTTACTGGGTTTTCAGAGTTTTATATTGACAATGGTACAGTCTAGCTAGATGTCTTGACTCCATACCCAAGCAATTGTCAGAGTTGTGTAAATCAAAAAGTTGTCCCTGATTTTCTAGGACAAAATTTGACTAGTGTGATTTTCAAACAATACAGAAGCTAACTTAAATGATATTGGATGGACCAGCTTATACCAACGTTCTAGAGCCGAAGCAAGTGTTTAGCTAAACAAGTGTTTCGGTCTTCCGTGTGAGTTGCCTGTTTAGCGTTTCGCGAAACAAGTTCTGAGGTACATCCAATCCCTGATAGGAGGTGAGAAGGGGATTAAAAGAAAGCCTTTGTACAATATCATTACACTCTGCAGTGGAATATTATTGTGCTGCAAAGGCTTTTAATAAAACCCTCCTTACTCCATCGCTGCCTCAACCTGTCGCCCATGTAGGAGCTTCGGATAGCAGAAACGCCCCCGTCAGGAGCTGTGACCTTTGTTGGCTAACTTTCTGACGCCACCTCTGTCTCAAGGTTCTTCTTTTACTTAGTAATTGCCATTGCCGGAGGAGAAACCGTGCTGTCTGCAAGCTCATGCCCAAGGGAGACCAGGGGGAACGACCCTTTATAGTTGCTTTCCTATAGAAAATAAAAATACAATTGCTTTAATGTATTTTTTGCATATTTTCCCCTAAAAAATGTCACCCCCTCTCCGTAACTCGTTTAGCTAAGGGCAGAAACTGTGTAGGTGCGATAACTGTAAACTCGTTGGTAAAGACGGAGGGGGGGGGGGTGGACCTAACAAGGTTACTGTATTGAGGATCCTGAAATGTACCGGCATTTCTGTCGGGTAACGCTCGGGGAATTTGAAGAATTCACAAACCTGCGACGGAGCGTCCCTCCAGCAGAAGACTAGCAGTGACCTCAGATTTCCGGAAACAGGTATGGCTCTAACTTCCCTCTACGGAATCAGAAGGACGGGCCACCTCCGTACAAGACATCGAGTTCCATGGCTAAACTCATTCATTCCATTATACCAGGCTTTCTTGCCATTTTGTAACTCGAGGCCCACTTGTGATTGTTGAAATTACTGAAAGATCACCTTCGACCAGTTACTGAAAATGAGGTTGCACTTTTATAAGTTTCAACCCAAAGCAACGGACACAATGGTACAACTAAAATTTTCAGTGTGTCAGATAAGAAAAGCTATTGAAAATGACGGAAAGAAACACTTAGCCTTTTTTAGGCCGACTCCTGCGACCCCCCTTGCGGCCCTCATGGGCAAATCGGTAGACCGCTCAGGCTGCCTACCGGTTTAGAAACGCTGGCATATAGAAAACATTAAACAATGATAGTCATTTCCCCTCTTGAAGCGCTGCACCTGTCTCCACCCCCATGCCAGGATTCCTGGCAGGGGTGGCGCCAGCGGGGCACCGGGGGGCCATGGGCCCCCGTCGGGGAAGGCTGCCCCCATCCCGTCGGGGAAATTTTTCAGTTTCGTCGGGGAGCCTTAATCCGAACGATAACATATGAAGTCCCAACGACCTTCAGTCGCCCCGACGATCTGTTTCATTTTGCTCATAGAAAGGGCAGATTTTTCAATAAAGACCCCAAATTTTTCAATTTTCCTTACAAAAAACCAAACTTTTTCAATTTTTTCCATAAAAATCCAAATTTTTCAAATTTCCTTCAATAAAACTCCCAAATTTTCAATTTTTTGTAAAAAAGCCAAAAATTTTTCGGCGCGCTTTGCGCGCCAAAAATTGTCCGTTTTTAGTCCTTTCGGCCTTTGTCGGGGCTTCGGGCTGCTCCCCTCCCCGTCGGGAGCTTGGCCACCCTGTCGGGCAAATACTGGCGCCACCCCTGATTCCTGGCCAATGGCGTGAGACTGAAGTTTCTGAGAGAACATTCGCAATTCTTTCACTGCCTTCTCCTTCATGTCCTTCTCCGAAGACTCTGGGGAAGAAACAACGAACAGGCATGGCCATTCTACCCCTGGCATATTTCAGCTAACAAATTTTCTACATCAGGTGCACGTCCAAGTATTCCATGTAGGTTGCCATTTTGTAATTCACGTGAACCAGTCCTCGTATGGTAATTGATTGTAACTCGCATATTCTTTCGCGAAACCCTAAACAGACAACGCACCCGAGAGACCGAAACACTTACTTTAGCTAAACACTTGCTTCGCGAAACAAGCAGTGTTTGTTTCGCAACCGTGTTTCGGGAAACGCTATTTTTTTTTTTGGTTTCGTCCAAAGCACACGGACGACACGAAACGTGTTTTCTGTTTCGTGTTTCTGTTGTCCGTGTGCGTTCGGCTTAACACAGATAATTTTTAACTGTGTCATACTTGCCGATTTGTTCTAATTTAATGATGCTTTTTTTTAAACTGATATTTTCTGTTTATCCCACCCTTTCAGAATTTATTGTATTTACTAATCGTGAATTTATATATGCATTGGGTGTTCAATTTCTAGCCATTCTGTGTTATAAACTCGGAATGGAAAAAAAGCTGTAAAGTTTGCAAGGTCACTTGCATATTTTGCACAGTGTGGGAATACCTTACGTATTTCCAGTTTGGTAAACAGACTTGCATATTACTTCCAATTACATCTACTCAACAACGTATGATGTGGTGTAATACTTACGTCTCCCTGCCCTTTTCCCAATGGAACTGTAGGAGGTGGTTGGATCTGTGAAGGCTGTGAAGGATATATTCAAGTAGAAATTTATAACGACTCTTGGATAAAGTTGTAGAATGACAAAAAATTGGTAAAGTGAAAGGAAATTTCAATAGAGCATATGAATTTTTCATGCTTTTCCTATTTAAAAAGAAGTAGCTATGATAGCCTCACTTTCAAAGGAGCTCCATGTAACACCATACCACATTTAACATGAGAATTATCATCAGATAATTACGGAAGCTTAAAAGAGCTGAGTGCGTACTTCCAAAATAAATACATCATACGAAACGAGATGATTACCCTCTGTGCGGGGCTAATTTTAAATATATTAATCCTAATGAGTTTTATATTCTCATTTAAAATAATCTTGCAAAGTAATTTTGCCACAATGTTCCTATACTATTTCTTGGGTTATTTGATTTTACACTTGCAAGATATTTTATAATTTGGCTTTTTGAATTTCTGGTTCGTTACTTTTTCTTCTGGCACCGGCAAGTTTGAATCGTTTCCACTTGCATTGATTCTAATCGATGCATCCACCTAGGCATGCAGTACACACAACTCACAACGTACGTACGTACGTAGTATATTAGCGTTACTAGTGGCAAGGCACACGCCTATTTCGCGCATCATCTGCAGGAGGTTCATGAAGAACATTGTGGATTTTGCAGGTATTGAAACTGTTTTTTCGATCAATGAGTTTGTTTTTTCGTGGTAGACCTAGGCCCTAAGCCAGCCTAAGTTAGGCTAACGTTAGTACTGTTAACGACAGTAACAAGTGTACTATTACACCAGACACACTGCATGCATGCTTTGATAAGTATCGGTATCGGATCGAATCGATAAACCAAGAAGCATAACCGGATGTGACGTAACGAAGTCGGCGGGGCCAAGAATTTATTCTACTTCGGTGACTACTCAGCTCCTTTAAAAGTGCCATCAAGATCACACGATTTTTTTCTAATATAAGTAGACATTTTTAAGCAAACTGTTCAGATCACAAGGAAATATCTTCACAAAAAACATAAAAATGATGAAGTGCCTACTTTAAAAGATCTTGCAATGTCAACAATTTTCTTCAAAATGATGAATTGACTGTTTCCACTATCTCATGAATTCAACAATGTTCTGCAACATGTTTCTTCCTAATTTCTTTTAGTTTTGTGAAAAATGATCATTAAATGAAGACTTGTCACATGTCGTGATTCCAACAATTTTCTGCAAAATGTTGAATTAATGACTGCTTTCCATATGAGCAATTCAACGTTTTTCTGAAGAATGATCAACTGACGGTTTCTAAGATCTCCTGATTCCGACACTATTTTTGCCACGAAATGTTAAATTGCTAAATTCTTTTTTAACTGAACAATTCAACAATTTTCTGCAAAATGATTGAATTATAATTTATAAGATGTCGTAATTTCAATAATTTTCTGGCAATTGATGAAATGACAACTTATTACATTCCGTGATATCAAGAATTTTATGCAAAATGTAGAATTACTGACTGCTTTCCAAGTGAGTAATTAAACAATATGCTAAAAATTGATGACTTGACTGTTTCCTAGATCTTATGATTGCCACATTGTTGTGCGAAATGGTCAGTTGCTTACTTCTCTCTAAGCGTGCAATGGGATTACCAGATGTCTTCATTGATCAATCTTTCTACGATGACTCTGAAAGGACATGCATATTCTCTTTCTTCAAGACAACTTAGAAAACGCGACCAAATTTGATTTTCGTCAAATTGTACAAGCCTCGCAAACATAATATCTCCAGAAGGTTTACATTGAGGGATCCTGTACTTAGCATGAAGATGCTTCAAACTGAGCCTAGACAAGCGTTGCTTTTGGCGGCGGTCAAGGGTTATTTGAAGTTAACAAAATAAAACTGTGGAAACCTTGTAAACACAAAAAGGGAATCTTCAATGCCTATCATCCTTGACATCTAAATACCAGTGTTGTTGTACCCGTACCCGAGTACGAGTTTCTGTAATCGTACCCGTACCCGTACTCATGACCTGGTACCCGTACTCGTACTCATGCCATTGTACCATGGGCGTCCGGAGAGGGACAAGAGGGCACTTCCCCCTGGAAAATCAACAACTTGAAAAACACTTGAAGAAACAGTAACATCAACTTTTTTTTGTATGATTTAGCTAGAAAGAAAATGAACAGAACATGAGCTATCAAAATAGAAACTGTTTAGATGCAACTTACAAGGCCTGGGAAGTGCAATTTTCAGCGATCTGGGAGGCATTTCGGCCAAAATTTTCCTGGCGCTTCGCGCCAAACATGGTGGCGCTACGCTTAGATAGTTTGTCTACAGGTTTCGTCCCCTGGCAAATTCCTGGCTACACCCCTGTAAAAGGCGCAACATTAAGCAATTAGGCTCTTTTCTGGTAGTAAAAAATTTCCCCTGATTTGATTTGATCAATTAAAAGTTTTGCCCCCCCCCCCTAAATTTTTTTCTGCAGACGCCCATGCATGGTACCCATACTCATGGTCCTGTACTCATGTACTCATTGAGCAAATGATATATACTGTATTGTGATTGTATGTGACTGTATGTTCCGTGCATTTCAGAAACTTCAACCTGAACCTACCCTGCGGAGCCGACTCTGTTTGGTCAGCCAACAATATATGACTGAAGAATGAATACGCCGCACATCCTGCTACTTAGGCAAACCTGAGCCCAGAGCTGAGAACGGGAATGCATATGTTTCACGTCCAGTGGAGCACTGCACTGAACTGGGCGATCCATCCCGGGTTTGAGCCTTGGAAGGGGGCCATGCCGTAGGCACAAAGTCACTAAATAATGATAATTTCTAAAAATATCAGTTCAATTTCAAATCTTTGCCAAAAATAGCACGATTTTGTATCCAAGCCACCTTACTTACACACAAATTTCCCAAAGGTAGGGCTTATTGTCGCCCGTCCTCTTAGATGATACTCCCTTCCCTTACACCTAGCTGAACAATAAGACAAAATCAATAAATAAAAAATCCTACACATTTGATCAGTTCACAACATTGTTCAAGATGGAACTATTTTGCATCTAAGCCACCTTGCAAAAACAAAATTTTTCTAAGGGAAAGGGATAACCCCCTTTTAGATCTCTCTCCAAGACGGCACGCCTGTATATGACGTAACAAAGGTAGGATCATCTCCGAGTGTGAACTATCCTACGTGTCCCAACGATAACGTCACAGATATAAGGTCTTCAGTTATTGGCCAAATGTTGTAGTGACCATTCACTTACAAAATCGCGTGTGTAAACAGGGGGTTCGGGGTTCGGGGGAGCCCCCTTTCCCAGCGAACCACCTAGTTACTTCAGCGAAGCCCCCTCCTGCCTTCGCACGCAATTGCATGACACGGCCTGCAGGGTAGCTTATTACGTAATCACGGGCTAAGCATGCCAGCTGAAAAACACGAGCATAGGCTACACTTTATAACTATATGAGTCTTATAAGTTCCGTGTGTTTAGTATGGCCACTAAGCTGTTGGTTTGGCCGTAGTACGAGAGTGACTATTTTGTAGAGTTTTAAGCCTCGGTCACACCATGCAACGATAACGATTCCGATACGATAACGTCATAACGATTATTGTTTCTGATTACAGTTCTGTAGTGAGCGGTCACACTATAACTTTATTAGTGACAGTTATCATATCCGTCATATGCTAATTTTGCGAAGCCAGAAAAATTAACTATAGTAGGTAATAAAAACTACAACAAAGGGCTATGAAATCCAGCGGGCTATTCTACACAATCCCTATAGTCTTCGTATGGATTTTTAACTTCACTATCCTTCAGTAACAAGTAAGGTCAATTGTGATACGGGCAACTCCTGATGCCATTCAAAAACTAAACAGCCAACCCTTGAAGCTTAAGTACCTGAGCCCAGATTGTTCCCTAAACAAAATACGCAAGCCTGTTATACTACTTGTTATAATACTCGTAATCATTGTTATTATTGTTCGTTACGAAGAAACAAATAAATGAAATGAAATGAAATGAAGCTATACAGAATGACGAGTCAACCATTTACAACAAATGCAGACTACCACTTACTTTCTATACATCCGAGCGCTCCACTTTCTTCACATTGTGAAGCCATAGCATGCTTGTTTGTCAAACAGAATAATCGGGCTCTTCCTCAAAAATCAGAGTATAACAAACAGTTTGTTATGTTTCATTTCTATTAGGAGCAATTCATTCCAACCCGGAACGGTCAATTGTAGATTCAAAATTGTCCCCTAAAAACATCGTTTTTCGTGATATTGATTACTCCCTATCAAGCTTTGTGCATAAATAACGCATGAAAGACTGCGCAAAGTTTCGAGCACAAGCATCAAAATATGAATTAGGAGAGGAGAATTAGGGCAAAAATTAGTAAAATTGACCCCAACGATTCCAAAGAACCATCGATCAGCACACATTTTTACAGGTAAAGTTTGCTTTACAAGTTCCACGTCCGCACCAAATTTCAGGCCCATACTTTTTAAGACGGCCGAGAATAAGGAACCGAAAGGCAAAAACTCTTGAAACGTCTCTCCAAACACGCTGTTTTGATCGCATTACTTCGACTTGTCGAAATAAAATCGAACAAACAAGCTAAGTGGCAAAAAAGTTTCATTACATAAAACAGGCCCAAATTCCATCCTTTTATACCACGTAACCACACCACAATGCAAAATTTTCAGTCATGCGCATAACCAGGAAGGTTTTTTTTGGTTCGGGCAGCGTGATATTTCCCAGGACGAATGGGAGAAATTTCATTCTTTAACCTTAACCCTAACCTGAGCATCATTTTCCATGATTTCAATAGAAATTTCCGAAAATCGCCCCCAATCGTCCTGGAGAAAGAATCCCCGTTCGGGCAAACGACCTTTCCAGAGAACTCCCTTTTCCCTTAAACAACCTTCGTTCATCCCTTTTTGCACCCACCTGTCAAATGCGATGCTCGCAGGAAAGTCTATGGGGTTCCCACCAGATTAATAGTTTACAATGAACTGTCCTCAAGTTAAAAGAATGAAATAACCAAAATGTTTAATAAGCATATCTACGATGGGCAATGGGCTTCCACAGTGAGCAAAAATAAACTTCCTCAATAAACAAAAGGTCCAGGCAGCGAAACGCAAACAGTCGGCGGCGAAATGATGGCAGGTCCTTATGCAAATCTTCATCAAGATAGAATCCACTTTCAGTTCAAGGTTCGGGGGACTACTTTTCTCTGGCACCTCCTTGTCACTTGAACGACGCCCCAGCCTATCCACCTTATTTTACTTGCCGAAAGTCAGTTAAAGGGGTACGGAAATGTTTGCGCTTAGTAATTTAAACAAGGAACTTCCCAAAACTTGCTCCGAAACTCATCATATCAAAGTCTAAAATACAAAAACCAGATGCAAATACGTCCACCCCCTTTTAAACTTTCAAAAGAATTCTCATGGTCTGGGCCGGGACATGGTACCCCCGTTGGGGACCACTTTCCCTGCATAGCCACCTTTATAGGTCACCTGTGTTTGCTCTTTAGGAGGTCAGATTTTTCAATATGATATCCGAAATTTTCCACCAGGTTCTCACGTTGTAGACCTGCACTGTAATTCTTTTATAGTTTATTTTTTTGTTTTATAGCTAAATAATAGAGGGTGGAGGAGGGAGTAACAAAGTCTCGGGTCCTTGGTGTTGTCTTGCTCCTTAAAGAGATCTCTCAATACAATCCTAAAATGTTCGGAACGCTTTTCATGAATAGTTCGGTTTCATATAGGAAAGTAAAACAATCCCACCCTCCCATTATCAAAACATTAACAGTAGCTATACGGTATTTCAATTTCTTCTCTCTATTTCTTCTCCTGTATTTGTTGCTGGTTGTACGTATGGTAAACGCGTCTGAGGGTCTGACCATTTCGTCTGGCATATGGGGTGGTAAAATTAAAATTTGTAATACTCCCGAAGAGGGTCAGATCTATTCTGCCCTTAATAAGCACAGATTATACCATACGTCAGGAGAAAGTTTTGGAGTGCTTCGCGTGCTGTGCAATGTCATTCAAAGGAAAGTGAGCTTCTTTCTTAGGCCCACAGTATTGTAAAAGCCAAAGCTTACACGGTTTTGTCCTCTGTTTTATCACGGGACTTCCAAAATGGGACCGATATATAGCAGTCTTCATGACCCCAAACTTCGAGTACAGCTCGAGTTCCAGAGTCTTTGTTTGGCACCGTTCGTTGATTAGAGCCTGAACTAACATGTACAAATCGTAGATATGCTTTTGATGCCAGTTAATATCTATGTGCCCACACGGTTCTTGCCTATGTAGCAGGCTGTTCAACATTTTCCTTGATCAGTCATATCCCTAAAGCCTAATTCACACGATGAGATTTTTTCACGCGATCTGTCGTACGCAACCATCGCGTGCAACAAATCGTTTCGTGTGAATGGATTTTCGTGCAACCTTTCGTCGCGCACGACTTGTCGCGCCAAGTTAAGCAAAATTCGTGGCCCACAAAGTTGTTGCGTGTGAATGACTTGTCTCTGGTTGCGCGCGACTGTGTATTTCAAGAGATCGTTCCAAGTTCATCTTGCGTTCAAACGATACGACAAAGGTGCGCGATTTTATTCAATGTGATGCAATGGATGACGAAAAAGTCGTCGTATGAGCGAGTGTGTTTTTAGGTCTAGCCCCACATTAATGAGCAGTCTTTTGTTTTTCTTTAAAATTTACAACCAATTTTCTCCTCAACAATCCCATGTTATCGGAATGTGATTGCATGCGAGCCATGGGAAGATTACAAACTTTACATTCCCTATGGAGAAGTCCTATCCCATTTAACTTCAAGGTCAACACAACAGACTGAAAAAATTAAGGAAACAAAGCATTCCTTATCAATGTGAGGAAATTATATAACCTTTACTTGCAAGGGCGCAAATCCATCTCCGAAGGTGTGTGTGTGTGGGGGGGGGGGACTTTTCACCATTTGTGAATCGTCGTCCTGGGGGAGAGGTCTTAGGGGAGGGGATGTCCCCCTCCATTCTGAAAAAAAAAGGAAATTTGAAGGTGTTTATATGGCAAATGGTGCTATATTTGGGCACAATTTAGCTTTCAAAATGTAGTGTCAATTCGTAATCTATGTTTTATTATTGAAAAAGTGGGGAGGGGACTTTTTGGAGATGTCCCCCTTCCAAAGTAGTGAGGGGGACGCGTCCCAGAGTCCCCCCATGATCCACGCCCATGTTTACTTGTTTCAAGCTCACTTTGGGTCACAAATGTAATAACTTCATTTGCTAATATCTCGAGTAATACACGTCCGGTTTGAATGAAAGTTTTACCAAATTGCGTAGATTTAGTTGGTCTTTCACTTTTGAAAATTAATTTTTTGCTTAGACCCTTTCCATATTTCCTGAAAAGGGCCCAAGTGCACTTCCTGTCGAAATTTTGAGCCTTCTACGCTGGCAAGAAAGACTCCGCCCTTACACGTTGAACCCCTTCCCCTTTTTAAAGTCCTGGACTTGCACCTGATGTGAACTTCAGTCAAAATCAATTTTAGCGAGCTCTTTTATATTTGAATAAGAGAAATAAATGTTAAACCCTGGCTCATATTGAAAAGGGTGAACTGGTTCAAAAACCATTGCTTTATAGTGAATAACCAATTCAACCAATTCAACCAATTCGAATGTGGTACTAATCAATGCCCGGAAGTGACGTAAGTCTTCATAAAATCGTAAGTTTGGCCTAATCTCACATTAAACTTAACCCTCACTCTCAATTTAAACCATTATTTTGGGTCACTTATTCTAGGTTTAAGCCTAGGCCTAAATGGCTTTTCAAACCCAAAATTTGGCAATTTCTCACCAAAAACTTAATCCTAACCATCATCACGAACCTTCACATGTGGGCCCTGATTCTAAATTAGAGCTTTGAAACTTGTCATAACAGGGGCTCTGTCAAAATTACTACTTAACTCCTCTCTTTCCTACTTTCATCAGGTTCAAGAGCGACGCACTCGCCTCTGGCAGTGCATACATAGCATACATATATGCCTGCACACTACGCGAGTGGGTTTATCCCCTGGGGAATGAGAAACGACTAACTTTTTACCACATTATAAGTCAACATGAACACACTTTCAATGTAACATTAGTTAGTTACCGATCACATATCTTTTTTAGTCCCATTTCTTCTTCTCTCCACTCCCACTTTGACCGACGTCTGTCATTTTGTTTAGCTACTTGTTGTCGTGCTGCCCAAAAATCGCATGCAATAAGTTCAACAGTGTTTAACTTTCAACGACAAGGTCGCGCACGACAAAAGTTAAGCAAAAATCCATTCACACGCAACGACAAGATCGCGCACAACTTTTTCAGAAAATCGCACGCGACTTTGTTGCGTGCGATAAATTTCATTCGACTAAAAACATTCATTCACACGCAACGACAAGGTTGCATACGACAAGTTTCACACAACCAAAATCGCACGCGATCTTGTCGTATCGTGTGAATGAGGCTTAACGGTTGCCCAAGTGAACACCGGACAAATTCTTTTGGATATTCTTAGAAATACGTGGCCTCAAGACTGGTTGATTGCTAGTGAATATTCACAAGAAGGCAACATCTGGCCCCGTTGAAATCATGCAATAGCCTATGCGGCCCACAGAGTTGGTATGTTATTGTAATACCCACTCCCTCTGCAAGGGTGGATATACAACACCGTAAAGATGGGGCTCCTCAGGTTTCAGTCTAAGATTTCAGTTTAAGACTACACGACTACACACACTCACTCAAAAACAATAGTATGAATATTGAGAGAGTATATGAATAAGTCATATCATGATAATGAAGTTTGGGTCTAAAACTGGACGCAGTCCTCTTCCCTTTGGTGGACGGTGGTTTGGGAAGCTGAGGGCTGATAAAACAGTGTCCGCTGCGCGGGGTAACGCGGTTCATGGCTTTGACCCTGATGTGATGTCTCTCCAAAAACGCTACTGAATGCGGGTAGGCCTATTCATGGCATATGGGCATATGACCTACGTTACGCTTTCCTTTGTTATTCGAAGCCCTCCTCACCCTTCCGACCACCCGAAAGGGCCAGTGTTTAATTTTTTTACCCGCACCCGAATCGGCTCCCGGTGGGTCTGTCTTGGTATTCTGTAATTGCATAATTTTCGGCGCGCTCCTCGCGCCGAGGAGTCTGCTTGGCCACACCCTCTAGTAACCTGTGCCTAGATTATCCTAAGCAACATTCTGCAATGCTCGGTCAGAACTGGTCAATCCATAGTTGTTCACATTTAACTATAGTGAACAGTGTTCGGTGAAAGACTATGGAGGGATGAACCACTTTGTCAGGAGAACGGCTGGTTATGACGCAATACGTGTTATCCAGGATACGTGCCAGCCGCCCGACAAGTGTTCTCCTCTTCGTAAGCATAGCTTGTTTTACGAGTTCCTTAAACATTTGTCGCCCAGCGCATGTACACTTTGTGTCAGATTATGCAAAAAAAAAAAAAAAAAACACACACACACACACACACAACGGTCACAAAACTTGCAGGCGTGGATCCAAAGGGGCACAGGGGGGCACGTGCCCCTTTTCTGCCTGCCAAAAAATGGTGAAATGTGAATGTATCACGCTGTACCATACAAAAGTAAAATAACACTTTGTATTTTGATCAGTAATTTCCTACTTATGACTGGTAATTTAAGCCAGTAGGTCTAGACTACAACTGGTTGTATGATACGGCTTTGCCGACACTTTACGGTTACATAAAGGCTATTTTCCTGCGCCCTTCGCGCGCACCTTTCAATGTACTCGTGTCAACATTTTATTATTACTACTACACAAATTCTGGGCGCGGTTCGCCCGCTCTAGTTTCATTGTGTTTCTTTCGAACTTTTGTTTCATATACATAAATAGTAACCACTGACCAAGTGGCATACCAAGATATGTATAGATAACACATTTTACAGTAAAGGTCGAGAATTTCATCCTCAGTGGGACAGCTCGTCCCCGTTTTGGCGTACTGATGAATAGGCAAAACCTTGAAATTTGTATAGTAACGAATGTGATTGTTTGGTCATTTTGGCTTGTAAAAAATGCAATTTTAGCCGAAATCTCAACATTAAAATAGGTATAAAAATGTTATATATTTTATTTTCTGCAATTGCAAACTAAGAAATGATTAATTACGCAAAGAATCTCTAACTTGAGAGAACATTCGTCACTATGTAAAATAAGGAAGTTGTGGCGAAAAGCGAGGGCTGGAGCCCTCCCCCCACTCTAGATCCGCTTCTAATCTGTGGAGAAAGGTCTGTTGGTAGAATGTCCAATGTGCACCCTAATATGATGGGAAATTAAATATAGAACCTAGAGTAATGCTTAAGGGTATGTTTGACGTAATGCATTGTTTCTGAAAACAGAAAGAAACGCATGGATCGATTGTGTCTCGTTTAGTTCATCGATCAATCAGAAACCTTTCAGCAGATAAAGCAATTATGGGAAAAAGGAGGAAAATGAGTGGACAGACGATCGACAGACACGAACTCTGTAAAAGTAGAACGTTTTCCAGATAAGTCACAGTGAACTTTACAGATAATTCAAGTTGCAAAACACTAACCCTACTTCGAACGTTGCCATAAAACTTGCGTTCTGAAGGAGGAAATAGGTTTTCTGTTAGGAATAAGAACTGAGGTCGACGATGTAACACAAAACAAAACAACTTGGGGACAATTTATATATTTATTTACTATGGTCCCTTCCTCAATAAAAGTGTGTAAAGTTCGACGTAGAAGACCAACTTCTAAACTGTCTGTTTTTAACTTATAAAAAACCGTTATATGTACAATTTATTCTATTTACATGAAAAGTTCCCTTGTTTAGTTTTTATTATATTAAAAATGAAAGCAAATGACATAAAAATATTTATAACTCCTTGAAAAATTGTTGTTAAGTGTTCTTAAAAGAGGTATTGGAGCCAATTGAGAAGTACGTATTTTATGTATTCTTAAGTAAATATCGAGCATTGGGGAAACATGCTGTATTTACGAGTCAATAGGTTCCTTTGGGACATTTGACTATCTAAACGACAGTGAGCTTGACAGGCAATCATCCGTGGACGATTACTTGCCTGCACCGTGACAAATGGATTAATGGAGGTCCGTCTTGATGTTCGTTATATGTGTAAGATTGTGTGTTTACTGCAAAACTGCTTTATATTCTGAAAATAAAAACGTTCTTATTTAGTATTTCTAAAGGTCTTCATTGTGGCAAAACAGAAGGGTGCACATTCCACAGAGCTATACATTAGGGGGCAGTAAGCGTTTTCTTGATTGGTTGGGAGTAGATGTAACATGATGAATGTATTTCAGGCCAGGATCCAAGGGGCACAGAGGGGCACGTGTAGACTTTTTTCGCCGGCCAAAATGGTGAAACCATTTTGGCCGGTGCTGTACCATACAAAAGTAAAATAACACTGTGTATTTTGTTCAGGAATTTCCTATTACTATAACTGGTAGTTTAAGCCTATAGGCCTACAACTGAGAGTATGAGACGACTTTGCCAACACTTTACGGTAACAAAAGGCTATATTCCGGCTCGCTTTGTAAGCACCTTTTGACTGCATTTGTGGTACCCTTTCATTATTGCTACAACTTAAGAAATATCGTAGAATATTCATGAATTCTTCAGTCGGAGAAAGTTTGAAATTAAATATTTTGCAGAAAATTGTTGAAATCACATGATCTTCCGAAATAGGCACTTCATGTTTTTTTGTGAAGGAGAAAAATGCCAACCTATTTATATGGAAAATGATCGTGTGATCTTGATGGTACTTCAAGCTTCCGTAGATAATGGTATCAGATAAAGAGATATAAAATGAGTTTACATTTCAATGTCATTTCAATGCCTTTGACTGTTAATAATAGTGAGGTGTGTGGGTTCATGTTCACCTATTTCTAGCTATATTTTATCGATCTACTTACCAGAGATGGAACTGTAGGCATGCGGAATTAATAATCCTGTAAAAATATAATTGTGCAAATACCCTATAGTCATTTTCAGAACAATAAGCATATCGATGGGACCATTTCGACCATCTCGATTCGTAACCAGTGGTAAATTAAAACACCAAATCGTTCCACTTGAAGCTTTCATAATGATAGATCACACTCCTTTCAGATTATGATTATAGGTCTATTATGGGATTTCAAAAGATTGTGAGAATATTGTTTCGACTTATACCGCAATATAATGGGTGAAATTATCCCAAGAACTGTTTGAGGTCCAGTGCACCACATGAATCATTGTTTTCACCTCCTAGGCACGTTTTTGTCGTAAAGAAATTTCAAGAGCAAGACGTTTGGGAGCTTATTGTCAGCAAGCCACATAGTTTCAAAGGAAAGAGACATATTTAGACCCTACCCGTAACATCTCCCTGGTCGGATAAAGTTTGTGCGCCCAGCTTGATTAGTTTCTCGATCATTCTTCCTAGACTTAGATTAGGAATGGTTGCATTGGGATACTACTACAGTTTATCAACAACAATAAGGTATTATTGTAGTCTTCCTATATGGAGATTTCAACGATTGTGGAAGTAACTTCATTTTTTTTTCATTTTTAAAAACTACAACGTTTGCTGTGATTTTTCAATGAAAATAAATACAGTACCTTACGGGCTTTTTATTTCTTCAATCGTGAAATACGTGGCGGCATTGAGCAAAACTTGTTTAACATTCTCATTTTGTAAACGGGATAAATTTATATTTAAGCATGATATAACTTAATGTTTTAAGCATTTTTCCATTTAAACTTTGTAAATACGGTTTCTACATTCATCTGGATTTAAGGAACCACTGGTCTTAATTTACTACGAATCAAACGAAAAGGCAAGCATAGTTGCTTCCAGCATGACCGTCACAACAAGGGAGGACTGGTGGCGCCACGCGGGGTGGGGAATAAAGAACACGTGCCCGAAAACTTTCAGAAAGAATTAAACTGCATCTGAATTGCATCTTAAGTATATATTTTGTAGAGGGGTGGGTGGGGTTCTCAAAACTTTTATGTATCTTCGTTCTTTGCTCATGCTATTCATAGTTTGTTTCTTTTCGATAGCCTAAAAACGAATGTAATTTTACATTTGCTATATTTATGCAATCGTCATAACTATTCATTTTATGCATCCATTACTGCTTGATGATAAAGGAAGCCCTCAGCCGAAATATGCTAGAGCTCAGCAATTTTTGTCTGCAGGATTCTTCGCATTTCAACATGTGATCGCATGTAACTGAAATGCACAATTACCTATTAGATGAGGGTTGGGGAGTAATCGTCCTGTACGTCAAATATAGTTGTGGTGGAAATTCATGAATTTAAATGAATAAGTAGTAACGAGCCTACCATTAGTAGTAACGATCCAACCTGCTTCCATTTCCGAATATTCTACCTGCGTAAGTACGTTGAGCAATAATCTTAACACTATTAACGAATAGAAAACGGGAAGGAGCTAACACATTTGACCCATGTCAATGTAGTAGCTTCTATCAGTTAGTGATGTGGATACATGTTTATTTGTATCTTCTACCTTTGCTCACAATTTAGAGTTTGTTACAAGTTTGATGTTTATTTTTTTTCTTACCGTATCATCAATATACACATCTAGGGGGAGTAGTTACCTTCTGTCAGGGAATTATATCGAGTCATAGGCACTTTGTGATGAAACTCTTCAGCAGTAGCGCCGGCACGAGGGTATGGAGGGCGCGTGTCCCAGCCCCCCCCCCCCATCGATTTCTGTAAAAAATTCTGAAAATTTTAAAAAGATCCCAGAAGGCGGTTAAGCTATAGATTTCTGTAGGGGGTAGAATGAGGTGTGTTTTCGACCAAGAGACGGATCTATTGTAAACATTTTCTAACATAAATGATTCTCAAATTATCAGAATTTTTGAATCCTTCGCAAGTTATCCAAATTTCGCGCGCTCCGCGTCCTTCAAACCTTACCTCAGCATTGCCTTATTTATCAATGTCTTCCGTTAGCAACTTGCGGAGAAGTACAGCAGTAAAAGCTGAAAACTGTATACGATTTCTCAGGTAAAAGACTTTTCGATTGACATAAAGATTTGTTGGGGAATTGAAAGCGTCTTGATGCAGAACCTGAATGTAAGTTTTGTCATGGAAATCGTATTTAATGAAAAATTTCGGCGCGCTTGGCGCTCATTCCTCACGGCTTATTAAGGTAACAATATATGGAACTATTCTGATCACAACACATATCCGAAAAACAGCTGTAAATCTCCAACCTCTATAGGGGTCTTGCTTAAATATGGGATCTTTCGATCTAATTTGTAGCATAATGTGGAAGGTTGAAAGAACGTATTTGCCGTTATACATTTTTCAAAAAGTGTTACCGAGCGCTTCGTGCGCAGTCATTATCGATATAGATGGTAATTGTTAATACACTTACGACGAAAAAGCATTCTGAAAAGGGCTTGCTAGTCCTTCACCCCTTTTGCTATACCTACCAGGGAGTGCCACCTCCGTGCACCTATACTCTCCCTCCCATTCCCCATTGTTGGAGCTTTTCGTCTGAATTTTCGTTCAATTATGAAGGAAAGGGAACTTTTCGTAATAGTCCAAGAATGTTTTTGAGGACCACATGCACGTATTTTTGCGTAAAAATTTTCCCGTAATAGAAAGCAGTAAAATATCCAATAACGTATCCTTCTCTTAGTCAACATACTCTCCTCCTTTACCTAACCAAAAATTAGAATTCCCTAAATTATGGACATTTTCTAACCATACATGATTAGTTCCAATAATATCCCATAGATACAGATAGACTATGACAAGAAGGACAGAAAAGTTATTCAAATGTAAAGACTAAGAAAAGGAATCTGACGCAATTTAGTCTGGGAGCCAAATCTCAAAAGAGCTCTATCTTTCGAGTTCGCTTCACCCCAGTGGTGGAAAAGGTTTGCCACTTTTAATTGGTAGAGGAGACCCTCCTGGTTATTTTGAGACCGGGTGTGGAGATCCATTGTACCAGCAAGGTACTAAAAATCTCAGATTGGTGAAGTTTTCCCCTAGTGCTTTTCATGAAAAATTAGGTGGTAGGGGAAATTTAAATGCACTTTTCATATCAATATCCTCCATAAACCAAACAATGTTTGGTATCATTAGAAAGTATTAGAAATTGTTTATAATTTGACGTCTAGTGTGTGTTGATGACGTCACCGGTGACTTCATTAAAGGTCAAAAGGTCATTGAACTGGAGTGAAGATGGAAATTTTCGACTTTCCGAAGTTAGTGGGTTAGTATTCATAGACAAAAACTCATTCAGATACCACACTTACACATACCTTAGAGGGGGAATCATAAAAGTTTTTAATATGAATAAAGGTTACATCTGTTGAATCAGCATTCTATTTATCTCTCAGGTCCAAGGCCAAATATTGAAAAAAAAATCAGGAAATGAAATTTTCGTATTTTGTTCACACCATTTCTTTCTCGAAAGATGGAACGGAATAGACTGGAAACTATCGATGTTCGCCCTGTTTTCCAGATGTCACCTACCTATATTAGGGTACTGTAAGAAACAGCATCAGCGAAAATGTTGTTCGTCCATGGTATTTGGCACTGCAACCTTTGCACATGCAAACATTTACAATTAAAATAGTTGCCTGACATGGAGACATCTGAAATTACAACAACTGCTGATAGTCAAAAGATATAGCTTCATATAAATAGTTCGTACCATCTGCTTCATGTAATCGAGAACAGGGTTTATTAAGAGGAGCTAAGGCCAGTGGCGTACCCAGAAAAAATTCCCCTAGGAGCTCAGTGCGTACAGGAAGACGGGCCACTTTCATGGGGGTAGGGTGAGAGTGCAAATTAGGTCCGATTTTCAATGGGAATGTGTACTTTTCATGTTTTGAAGGTTCCAGTGGTGGTGGGGGGGGGGGGTTCTGGAGGACGTATTTGTTTTCTGAAGCGTCATCTTCCTTCCAAGCTCCTCTCCTCTGGCTACACCACTGGCTACGATCCTCATCTAGAATTTCGTGGTGTCTTCATTTACCAAACACACGGAATCCTAACTCATTCAAGGCTTAATTTATCCCCAAACAGGCCATGTCCTTTCGTGAAGAAGAGTTTCTGTCCATTGATACTAACCCACTAACTTCGGAAAGTCGAAAATTTCCACCTTCACTCAAGTTCAATAAACCTTTTGACCTTTGATGAAGTCACCGGTGACGTCATCAACACACACTAGACATCAAATTATAAAACATTTCTAATACTTTCTAACGATACCAAACATTGTTTGGTTTATGGAGAATATTGATATGAAACGTGCATTTAAATTTCCCCTACCACCTAATTGTTCATGAGAAAGCATTAGGGGAAAACTTCACAAATCTGAAATTTTTAGTACCTTGCTGGTACAATGGATCTCCACACCCGGTCTCAAAATAACCAGGAGGGTCCCCTCTTCCAATTAAAAGTGCCAAACCTTTTCCACCTCTCGGGTGAAGCGAGACAACTATTTTCGCTACTTAGCTCCTGGAATAACTTACTCTTTTGGCATCACCATATTTAACACTGTATGTGAATTATTATCGTTCTCACCACAGAAAAAGATGTACTCACCTCTACCGGTCCAACCGGCCCTGGAACTGTGGGCATTCGGAGGGAATCTGGCATGTTTAATGTATAATCCTGTAAAAAAGTTATTATTTGCAGAAACCTTACTTATTTTCAGAACACAAACTAAGTATGACGATGGGATTGACACAGTTTCTAACCAGTGACAAATTAATACGCATAAACGAACCACTTGCACCTTTCATAATGACAGATCATCCTTCTCCCTAATTATAATTGGATCATTATGAGTTTTCCAAATTTTGTAACAATATTTCTGATTTTACCAGAATTTCCTTATATCCCCTTCTTCAAAA
This sequence comes from Holothuria leucospilota, assembly GCA_029531755.1. NCBI lineage: Eukaryota > Metazoa > Echinodermata > Holothuroidea > Aspidochirotida > Holothuriidae > Holothuria > Holothuria leucospilota. The sequence continues at coordinate 36,981,928 of CM055968.1, forward strand.
TCGACAACAATACGATCTTCCCGGCGGGGAAAGTCCATTGCCCGGAGGTAACTTTTAAGTTTTTGTCTTGTAGAAGACTTTATAGTTTGTGAATCCATTTCAAACATATTTGACAATATGGTGACTTTCTCTACATCTGCTCCTCTGTTATGTACAGAGAGCTGAACAACGTCTCTCCGATGGATGCATCAAGTGTAACTACGCGTCAGAGGTGGTTTACTACATTTAGAGGTATAGACGTATTTGTGCTCTCCTTTTGTCATCACAAAGTTTAAGGTAGAACCTCTGTTAAACGCATTTCAAGCCATGAAACTTTCCCAATTAGTACTAAGTTTAGGAAAATTCACGTCAGAGATTTACTTTCTTTATATTAAAGAAAAAAACATAGGCTTAAGACGATTTTAAATATGGGGGTTGAAGGCCACTAAAAGGTGTTAAAATTTCATTAAAACCTTTCTAGGGGGACTAATATGTGGCACTATCAGAGCAGTCCGCAAATAGTGTAGCAGGAACATTTTTGGCTAATGTGTCTCACAGCTTCCCGGTAATGGAACTTTCAATCCTTTTATAAGTTGTATTTTGGCACTTTTTGTTTTGAGGTGATGTACTTCCTAAAAATAACCCTACTCAAAAACGGTACATTTGAGAAATGTTTATCTAAAGAAGGCTTATGCCTCTGAGTTGCCCGATGTATGAAAGAACGGCAGTCTCGAAATCTCGCTGAAGCCTTATATCGTCCAGGGGAATAAATTGTGCATTGCAGAGAATAGCTGTATAAGGGAAACTATAGACAAATATGATGAGAATGGGTGTGTTGATGTGTAAAAAATGTTAGCAAATTTAGGCTTCCCAGTACCTTATTTCGTGTATCGAAGCAAACCGGAGCAACAAGAAGTTGCAAGAGGAGTTTTAGGAAAGAGTAGCTTTTGAGAGGTGACTTTCTAATATCTACAGCAGTACAAGTCCCACATTTAAGCTCAACTTTAAAAAGCCTAAGCTTTATAACGCCATAGTAATAATTTCAACTTTTTGCTTCTATGATAAGAGAGGGAAGGGGGGGGGGCTTTTATTTTTACCGTACCTCCAACAACTGATGGACGGTAGTTGTTATTCAAGTCAACTAGTATGCCCCCTTCTCCTGTGGTGCCGCTCCTGTGTGTGAGATCTTTTATTAAGTCATGAATTATGAATGACTTGTACGGTTGTCTTGACATTTATCTTCGCCATTGGTAAAGTTAAGGTACATTGCCTGCCATAGTCGCTCGTTGGCTTACGAAAACATCGGTTGATGGAAAGCCTCACTATTAAGAGGCATATTGTTTTGAAGGGGCGATCATTGGCATATCCAGGTGTCTCTCACCGCGGTTGTCAGCAGTCGTCGATCACGCCCTTTAGCGACAACAGGTGTTACAAGAGGCATCTCTAGAGTTTTATCTTTGCCGTAAATTCTACGTTTTTAAGAGTTTTATTTTCGTTTATACAGTATTTTGTACGTTATTCTGAGGAAAACTACACCTTAACAGAAACTTAAAAGTGATTCTACTTGCCGTCTTTTGTGTTATCCATTGGAAGTTCGTGTGTCCAATTAAAAGACAACACCTTCGGCGAATAAACCCTTTCTGTCGGCCTCTACGCTATCCAAAGACCAACCCCGTTACAATATTCTATTTATGTGCAGTATAAATGTTTTGGAACATGCATAATTTCTTATAAGGGAAATTAAAGAAGGTTTAGAAGATTTAGTAGATATTTAAAGTAAGATCGGAGAGATTGTTATTTCCCTTAAAACACGAAAGACATGCGTGATCAAATTAAGTTGTTGCCAATCGTTTTCATCAGTGTCATTGAAGAAACCAAAAAACCATGAAATTTGAAGCAACTTTCATTAAAGATGAATTTTGCTTACCTCATCCTCTGACCGTTTATTCCAATACAAATTGTCTGATTCTGGCTGGAAAATAAAGAAGTCATTTTTAAAATACCCACCAATACGAAATCTTATAATTCAATGTTATTGAGCTCTTGTTACTGATCAAGGCATTGTCGCCAATCTCTTTGCCTCATACAATTAGAATATAATGTGATATCCGCCACATTCTTAATTTCACGGGAATATTATACACTGAAAGGAATTTTAAGGGTAATTTTAAGCTTTATTAATGGAAAGAAAAAGCGAGATGCTACCACTGAAATTAACGACAATTTCTTTGCTAAGATCTGACTTTTCTTGTATGATGAAAGTAGCACATCAATGAATAGCAAATGGTTAAAAACCTAAAACATAAAACTGGATATACTTATATCATTCAAATGATCTTAGTATAATAGTTTCTGTTAGTTTCAGTTAAACGATCAGTATGACATGTAAAATATAAGGGATATTATGGTGACTTCCTTAATTTTTATATTAACTATTCGTAACATTTTTGTCGTTTCATAACAAGTAGCGTGACATCATTATTCAAAAATTAGGGGTAGTGAATGAAATAATGTAATAAGGTAAACCGTCGGTTTGACACCTTACCGACGGCTGGGGCAGATCCCGAAAGGTGCTTGTTTTCTGACGAAAAAGCAAATGTTAAAATACTGATGAAAATCTTCAAACTTTTGTGTAGTAACAATTGACTTCACCTGAGGTAAACATGAATTATGGCGTCCTCCAAGACATTGCCAATTAAGCAAATTAAAAACGGCATAAACTTACCATGCTCCTCTCAGGTACCTTGAGACGTCATACCTGAGCGCAGATTTTATCAGAAAACAAAATTTATGTCCGCAAATTTGGTAATTTCTATCTCAAGAAACTAGAATAACTCCAATCTTGTTAGGCAAAAAGCTTTCCCAATTAGAATCAATTTATTTAAGAAGAGAAAAGACAAATAAGATAAATTGATATTGCCTTTGCATTGTCATAGTAACTTCAGACCAGGAATGAAAATGGGGAACAAGCCTCCCGTAAATTATATTTCTGCATAATAAAGCATTAAAATCGAAGTAGTACGGTTATAATGTATGTAGCCCATAACAACTATGTCACAGGAGGTCTGCAAAGCCAACTACCAGGAATTTTATTCACAACAGTATGGTATGAACACAGCAAGTAATTATTGCCACCGAGCTGTACTGGAACCTTTGAATGCATTTTCATAATTGCGTTTGCGAACATTTGGAAGTAAATGAACTGTTTTATGTCTTCAGGGTACATGTACATAATTAATGTAGCTGTTGTGATCAGGTAAGTATATTGTTAGGACCTTTCCACTCCTTGTATGGTTCCTATGGTCAGCTATATTTGGTCCAGCTATATAAAGTTTATTCAGAGCAACATTACTTATCCTAGGGATAAGCTTAAGTAACGTCGTGTTAAATTGCCTCTCATGTTTGCAAATTAAAAAATCCCCCCTCCCCCCCCCCCGCCCACAAATTGTCCAACACGGTCGAAACGAATTTGATAAGGGATTTTAATATTTGCTTCAGTGTTATGAAGATTGTATACTGATTCAGACAGACAATTAAATACTGCAGATTCACCTTGAAGATCAATGCGAGTTAACCACAAACTTGTTGTAATATGGGACAGATGTTATGTAAACTAACGTTGTACACGCAGAGTGTCGCCTCCATGTGTGCACCTAAGTTAGGCCTAATAAGATGGCCTGCGGCGAAATGTCTTGTGCTCAAAGTTTTAAATTGACTAAGTAAGAGGGCAGACTCTGGTATGCCACATTTTAAAATAAGAAAATTGACAAACTTTGGACCAAAAGGGCAAGACTTGTTACAAAATCTACTACTGGTAATAACAATTTGTAAATTTTCATGCCATCATGTTAATCTTGCCCGTACTGTTGTATATTCATCCTAAAAATGCAGACATCAACTGCCATTGTTGTAGGCCAACATTCGTTCAAATGATGGAGACGCTTTTGGTCACGTGATCCTCTGTGCATATATTTAGAAGGGCTTGGAGTAACATAGACATCCAGCCCAGCGTTCCGTGTTCAAATGTTCACAAAAGGACATGTCAACTTGCGATGAAGAAACAAAATGGATTGCATTCTTTAAATTAATAGTAATAACTATTCATTCTACATTATCACTGCATAGAGTAAAAATCTTGAGAAACCGTTCATAATCTCTTTTCATGTTCGTTTTTTCTTTGCTGTTGTTTCTTAATCTTACCTCTGTTTTTCCAGCATTATTATCTCAAAGCAAGGTTAATGATTATCACTACTTTTATTACTCCACGACCTCTAACTCTGACATTATTCCAGACAAACGTTAACAATATAGTGAAGACCTCACCCTTGTGAGTACTTTTCCGATGAAGTATACATTCAAAGTGAGCACCGCAACTACGAGCAGAGCTATACTTCCATAGTCAAAGAAATGAGATATTTCTGTTCTCCTTGCAAATATGACGGCTATCGCATTTTGTAACACTACAAAACATTGTAGTATCAAACTCCACAAAACGTATTTATCCTATGTAAGAGCAAAAAAAAAAAAATATGTCGCTAACGTTTAACTGTACAGATGATATTTCAATGCACAAGGGACTACAGAAAGTTACTGCCTATTGAGTATTACTATCAATACATGGTAATCTCCTCGAAATAATTAATTTGGTTCCCATATAAGTAGCAGTTCTAGCAGCCTAACAGTTGGAGACCTAGTTGGTCCTGGTAAGTACGTATCCCCAAATCTATACAGTCACTGCTATACTAGTAATGACAGTTTACTATCAACGTTCACGACATAACTGATAAGTTGGTGGTAGTCGTCGTCTTTGGATGCATAAAGTTTACATAAGGCATTTGCATTTAATTTTGTGAAAAGCACATGGCCCTAATTTATGATGATTTTGTGTGCTACATATATTTCCACTTCCATCATCCTTTTCGTTTGCAATACAGGTGGTGACAGGTCTTACCGTAAAGAAGTCTACATAATATCATTCATTTGCTCTCATATCGGCTTTTCAAGGGGCCCATTTAAACTCTTACCATTAAGGTAAGATAAGGAATTTTTGGCAAGCTGGAAGAGACGACGGACTTGAAGGCCACAGCTGTCAGCAATAATGTAACAGAAACACTCAGTCGATCTTCTGGAGCAGACGCAGTCACCGCAAACGATGTGAAATTTGATAAAAGAATTAAAAGCTGTTGAAAATAAGTGATAGTACTTAATTAAAACGGTGCTAATGGCAGTGCCACGTTAATAACCACATATGATTCCACACACTGGAACTGTGCGCACCACATTGCCGAATAAATGTTTTTACTTTGCTTGCCCTACTAAGTATCGATAGGCAACATGAAAAATCAATCATGAACGCTACATGTAGCTACATGTTCTTAGGCTATACAGTCTTACACAAGTATGCAAGAATGTACCAGAGAAAAACCTTACTGATGCTACTGAGAAATAGCTACTTGATGTAAAAAATGTTTTCGCAGCCTCTGTAATTAGCGAAGGAGTTCAGTTTGTAAGATTTATGCGACTGGGAAAAGACGGCTTTAAATACGAGGAGCGATGCGGTGAAAAGGATGATAAATATGAACAGGGTGAGATGGGTAATGATGTTGAAGAAATACAGTTAACTTCATCTTAGATCCAGATTGAATCTAAAGAACATCGGTGTTCAGAGTGTGTAAATGGATGGACTTATACATCAAGGACAAAGATATTCAAAATATTTCCATGCCTAATGTCTCGCCATTGCAAACCAATTGTGGATTCAGCCGTAACCGGCTCATGTGAGAGGATTGTAAGCATAGTTTAATAGTTTAATGTACACGTAGCCGAAATATCTCTGTTTCATGTACAACATTCTTAGACGAAGAAACACTATCTTTATTCTTACAGAAAAATACCACGAATGTCACGTGTGTAGCTATACTGCTAAATCATATAGTTTAAGGAAAAGGTCTCAAAAGAAAAAAATACACCATGGTTAAACAGGGTGTTAGAAATACAAAGGCTTTCTGAAACTGTTTCCAGAAATTTGATACATCGTTTAGAAAACTGTACAATGAACATAGGTTTTACGTGACACACTCAAGAAGCATAAAGAGGTAAGCAGTTTTAATACCAATCGCTCTTTATGATCCTTTCTAAGTCCCTGAGAACATATTGCAAAAGATTATTTACAGTATCAACATAGGTACAGGCATTACTTACAGTCACAAGTGCCACATTCCACATGTAGTATGATATTTTCCTCTTGGCATATATTTTTATGATGTGCATAGGATACCCATATGTGTCTTCATTCTTTCCAGGGTCAACAATGAGACGGTTATGTAAGGTCCACTCATGCTTTTCTTTAAGGAAATAAGTAAAAAATTGGTTGGGAAAGAATAAGATAAATGATGGGAGAATAAAAAGTGACTTTTTTAATTAAATTGGAGGGTAAGATGCCAACACAAAGAAGAATTGAACACAGTCACAAATTGCCGCGAGGGCATAATGAACTAGAATATGTGTTAACAGTTGTTTATGACGGAAGCAAGACATGTTTGTTCCTGTTTAGTACACTCGCAATCATTTTGTTTGATCAATGAAGTAACTATTAATAATAATAACAAAACAGTCAAATATATATATATATATATATATATATGTATTTTCAAGCAAGAGAGACAGGTTGAGGAGTAAGGTAAAGATCTGAAGGAAAAATTACACAAAGTTCCAAGCTAAGCCTTTGCTTTGCATCTAAGGCTGCCCTGAACTTGCTGTAGGGGAAAAAGCAATTTAAAGAAAAAATGGTTTTACTGTTTAGCGTTTCTTAAGGGAATAATTTTAATTTTGCTTATCGAATTAGCATATACTTTTCCAGCAAATGATCATTGTGAAAGAGTTAAACACCAGTGTTCAACCAGCCAGTCATGTTTTTCGGCTAGACGATTTTCAAAATAACGGTAATTCTAAGAACGTCCGACGGAAAACTAAAAACCTCCTTTTTATGGTCTTCATTTGCCAATTGGGAATATTCGTATGGGAAGGGTAATTTCAAAAAAATGTTTTGTCATTCTCCAGAAGGCAATGGCGTGGCAGATTAAGTAGTATGTATGGAGTTGTCCTTAAGCGGTCTGAAATCATGTTTAATTAATTACATAACGCAATGAGGACACTTTGTAATGGTTCTGGTCTAATAGTAGAAAGTACCCATACTACGTATAAAGCGGTGACATGTCTAATACGTATAAAAACGTCAAGCTATATCAAAATAAGGTATCAAATTTTTATATGATATATCTTAAATTGAAGTTTTTTAAAAGAGTTTACAATAATTGTGATTGCTGTGTGCATTCAGGTGGAACAGATTCATGCAAGAAAGTATAGTTGGAAAAAGTCCTTAGTCCTTCTTACTGTCATTTCTCTCTTTTCCTTGTTGCAAGTGGTACAAACATTGCAAGTACATTTTACACTGTACGCAGAAACTATTTCTAGAGAACAAAGCTTCACAGAAATTGCCACTTGACTGTATTCCTTTTATGCTGGTCTTAAGCAAACTTTACTTGGTACATATCGAACATTTGCTTTAAACAAGTCATTCAAGAAATCTTTGCCATTTTCATTTCATTGGTTTGATTTGTTGTATAGATCCATCTTGAGATCTTAAAAGAAACAACTAAAGAATTATGGTGAGGAAGTGTTGTTAGATGACACCAAGGGTCTTTACTACAAGTCACTCACCTGTGAATGAGTTCGTGAAAATGCTGTTTTCTTCTCTGTGATCCTGTTTGAATTCTATCATATTTTCTGGCCAATTTGACATCACTTTGATCTTCAATGCCTTAAAAAATTGAAGCAATTATTTGTAACTTTTATCTTTTCCACCTGTGCAAAATGTATGAAAATTTTCAACATGTATCTCAAATAATGTTGGTTTCCATGAAAGGAACGTTTAATAATGTCTGCTGATAAAGTACAAATAGTTAACAATATCAGCTCAGCCAAAAGCTTTTAGGGATCAATATATACACATGCTCTTTATGAATTGTAACATTCTATTTTGTCGGTATAAAAATTTAACCTCTGGAGGCACTTTCAGTTGCAACCCTATTATGGGTGCTGTGCTAATCTGTGAGCTAGATTAACTCAGCTTGTCTGTTCCAAAAGTTTGAGTTCATAGGAGAACATGCAAAAATATTCTCTTTTTCATTCGCAACAGAAAGGACATTAACCATGGCGGCACGCCTGTTGCCACGTTTGGAAAAATATTCTACCACAGGTTTTGGGCAATGCAGTACCGTCCTGAAGAGCAAATTCTCGTGAAAAAATGTTTTTATAAAATGCAGTGGACTTTTCTGCATTAGGAGTTAAACTTACTTGTCAAGATCATCTGGAAGACACTAAATTTGGACAAAAAGTTATTTTCAGCTTACGCAGTGCATTATGGGAAATCTGAGATGTCATCTGGACAAACTGATCAACAAAAGCTTTTGTATTTCTTTTTAATGTCAATACCCCTATATGGAATATTTAGTAACTTTGCTTACTACACCATAGGTATGGAACAGTCTTATACTAGATCTACATAGAAAACTATGCACATATTCCAACAGTATGAAATTTCAAGAACAAACAAGGTTTCCAATTATAAGGAATAACAAAAGAAATTTGAGGCAATTTTACTACTTGGTATCACGTTATGTGACCTTGGAAAAACGTGGGGGTATTTGACAAAAGTGACCAACATTCAAAAAGAGTTGGGAATGAGGTTTTGTAAGGGGTTTGGATGACATCTACTATCAAAGTTTTTTCTTTCATACAAACACCCTACAAGATGCCAACAAACAATGCATTTCACAATTTTGAAGTCCAAAGAGTTCTCTCTCTAAGAAGTCAGGGCACCAAAGGAAGACTTGAATAAATTCGAACTTTCAGGTTGCAACTATCATATTATGAAACTTATACCTGATGGTCCAATGGAAAATCTTGCAGCTGCATTACACTTTTGAAAGTCGCTTTCATTCGAAGCGAGAGATATGCATACGGCACAGTACTATCGTCGTGGTATTGAATAAAGTGCTTGCGCTCCCTTTCATCGATAGTCACAGCATTCGGAAAATATATTCGAGGATCCCAGTATTCATCCAGGGCAATGTCCTTGAGTAATTAAGATTACAACATAATTGTTAAAGTGGGACATGATAGTCTTGTTGAGATCAATACAATGAATATGTGTGTAAGATTAGTGCACCCTCTCTGTTTGTAAAATTGAGTACATTTCTTTTTATGAGCCCGATAACACCATATCTCATGGGTACCAGTGTTTTACTTTAAAAATGTGACCAAGTACGAGTACGAACCTTTGAGTACAATTTCAATTCAGTTTGCAAAACACAAGTAAAAGAGTAGATTCGTAGATACACTCTCTACAAATGTGACAATTGACAGTATAGGACTTAAACTTGCATTTTAATGTGTAGCCTCCTGGTGGCGGGTGAGAGCATTTTACTGTTATATGATAATATTGCAAGGTTTGGAACTCGAAAAAGTATTGTGGTTGGAGATTCTGTAAAACACAATCACGGATTTGGTTTGACTCGTTACAAAGCAGAGAACAAGAAACTGTAATGCTAATTTTTAGAAAAACGAAAAACGGGTTATTGCTGTAAAATATACCTGTAGCGTTCTCCCCTGAAACTTTTCCTCTCTCCATCCGAAACGAAGGAATACCTCCGCTTCAAAAGTTTGCTTTACTGTATCTATTTCTCCGACACTTCTCACAACGCACTTTACTAGGCAAAATACCTTTAGGAAAATATTAACAGACAAAACAATGTGATAAGTGAAGTAACCAAAGACCTCTGCTTCAAGGCTGAAAATGACTTAGACGGAGTTTTCTATGTTTATATGGATTAGATTCCAAGTAGACCAAGATGGGAGTGAATCGAGCCCAGCCTGTCACTGTGTCTAGCGACAGAGACTGGTCTGATCTCTGCTCTCTTTCTCCACTGCCAGTTCGTTCTCACTGGGTTGCAGGTTAAAGCCCTTCAAATGTCAAGTCATTAGTCTAAACTAACACTGCCTTTGTTAGTTTAGTTTAAAAGATATTGTAGAAGGCTTTCAGTATGTACAATTAATTAGTAATTTAGAACAGGCTGTGAAATTTTCAAATTTTCAAGTCAATCCATAGACAAACAGTCAAGTGTAACAAAACACTACCATGACGCTCACGAGACAGTATGTGTCAGGCTAACATCTAATCAGGAAACAGCTATGTACTAAAAGAGGAATTTTATGCTAAGTTGGCCATTCATGGCAATTTTAGTTTACCATACCATGACCGTGAAGATTTTTTGTTAGCAATGGACAAAGTTTCCGTACCTTTACCGAGGCCTTTTTACTCACTCAAAGCCTGATATACGGGCGCCAGAACGTTTGCACAATTGAACATACAGGTCCATTCGTGTGCACCGACTGCAGTGGTCAAGTGGTTAGAGCATCCGACTTGCAGCCGGAAGGTCTAGGGTTCAAATCCTGGACGGGTCATACCAAAGACTTCAAAAATGGAACCTACTGCCTTTGTGCTTGGTGCTCAGCATAAACAATGGAGTAGGGAAAACAAGCCAGTGAGCCACAACTGGAAAAAAGGCCGTACGTGGTCGTCTCGACTTGAACCAATTGGTTGGAAACTGGGTATTTAAACCTCGTCTAATCTAACCTTTCGTGTGTAATTATGAAATTGTAACAAGAGTGTCACATTGTGAAGATAAAAAAAAAACAAATTTTTTACACTGTTAGTAAATTTCTGGCATCAGAACATACCAAAGTGCATTTCAGTTCTTGTATACATGTGATTTGACGATTTTCAACACTTTGATGGAAGGGAAATTCAAGTTATAACATCCATTAAGACAACATTCAAGTTTTGCCATGGGCCTGCAGTGTTCAAGAGTCAGCACAGGATTTCACTGTTGTACGTTATACATGACAATCATGACTGCTTCTTTGGGGTATTCTTAACAATAAACGTAGGCATGATTGACAGTGTACGGTCATAATGGTTACATAGTTGTGTAATTAATATTTAAATGCTTTTGTTAAGGTATAAACTTACTTTTTCACCCTGTCCTCTTACTTTATGCGACACTTCAGAAGGTAATAAGCGACTGTTTGCTTCAATTTGTGTTACTTTGCTTTCTAAATTCCTCAGCAAGGACAATACATCAGTACTTAATCTGTCTTTGCTGTCTTCGGCCATGTTCTATCCTCTCCTGAAAAATTACAACATCACCTGATAAAAAAGTATCTCACGGTCTTCAGTGACACTATTCTATAAAAAATTATTGTTAAATACTTGATATACAGTTCAATAATACCGAAATAGTGTAGGAAGGAAGTTACAACAGTAACATTTTCACACGATTCAATACGCTCACGAAGACGGTGAAGAATGATCTTCACCGCAGCTTGAGGAATTAAAGGAATTGAACGAAATGCCATTTACTCAATTCAGTCATTACAAAGGTTTTCATTTTGTAAATAGGCCTACACATTAAATGCCATGGCCTACTGGTGTAATGTATGTCGAGATTCATTTGGTGTATGTTGGTGGCACTATATGAGCCGAACATTTTCACGAATGTTTTGATGGTATAATGTTCAAAACAAGTGAAACTGGAAAATTTTACGTTTACTAATGCATATAAACAAACGCATAGGTAGCCTATAGAAAGGCATGTGTATCCAAGAACCTCTCTCTCCCTCTCTCCCTCCCCCCTCTCCCTCTCTCCCTCTCTCCCTCTACCCCTCTCTTTATATATATATATATATACGGAAGTGTAAATGTGACGTTGAGACCACAGGTTAAAAAATTATGCGACTCCCAATTGTCCGCTTCCCACCATTCTTCAGTTTATATATATATATACATATATATATATATACATATATCTACATATATATCTACATATGTATATATATATATATATATATATATATATATTGACAAGCATACATCTACGTTTGCAGGCGGTATATTTGTTTATTTATCAACATTTGCTAAAAAAACGAATAGGGAAATTTACAGTGGGTTTCATGAAATCCTGTGTGATGTAGGATAAACCAAAAAGTGGTTGGTACTGACAACATTTAAAAGTGGTGTTTTCAGAAGACGGTATCGGAGCCTACTCAGAGCTACCCGTCAAATTTCTGAGTATTTCTTTTAAACTATTTACATATACCACTCGCAGAGGTCAGTAATGACAACACTTCGCCAGTTTGTAATCCATTTAACAGCTGTTATATTTGATCCGGTGGACAAGGATGATGAATCACCGGAAATTTCAGCTATTTATTCAATTTGTGTTTTAAAGTGCAATTTCCTGCAATCTAGCTTATTTGGAAAGAAAAATGTATCCCCTATTGGCGATTCATGGTATGGTTGGCGAGATCCACTGTGCAATTTTCGGCAATTTAGCCTAGGCGTTATTTGTAGTGCTACATTTTCTCTCATACTGGCAACTCTTGGGCAGTGATCAAGTTTGTAGTTATTGTAGTACCATTCCTTGCATTCAACGGGATTCAAATGTCAAAACAAACTTTAGCGCCAACAAAGATGAGGGCGAGGTCAGGACACTGTTGGACCAAGGTCGTAAGGGAACCATAATCCCTAGGTGAGACAAATTGCATAATACCCTACAACAGTCAGTCGCCCGACAGGGCAGCTTCCTTGAAGAGAAACCAAAGGTTTTCCGCTTCCTGTGGGGTCCCTTGTTTTTCTTTCACAGTCTGCCAGGTTTCCTAGCGCTATATAGGAGAAATCCCTCCCCCTCCTAAGTAACCTAGACATGCGCAGCATTTACAATATTCTGTAAAGGTCTTGCGTTTGTTGTTCGTAGATGTTCTAGGGTACGATACATCAACAGGGGTAGGACCATTTTGTCTGTAAATCGGTTGGATAAGATACAATGTCATTTCCAACACTGGTCAGCTGCCAAAAACAATGATCAGCCTAGCTGTTCCTAAACAATAATCAGCCTAAACTTTCTTTGAGTACAGATTTCTTCGGTTGAAATCGGACTTTTTCCATGAATAAACTAGATCGGTGCAAAGTACAGTACATCAAGTATATTATGTGCAAAATATGTTATGACATGGAATGGTACCAAGAATAAAACTTCACTGCCTGTCGTCATCCTCCCTTCACCCCAGTTGTCCTTAAAGTCCCAATACGAGTTTGTATACAGAAATACTTAAACCGTCAAACATCGTGATAGCACGAGCGCCAGATATATGAAGTTGGTAACAGTTTACAGGTTCAAGAGGTTCTAACATACTAAGAAGAACAGTCTTAGCTTCTTTCGGGATTAATCTTTGTCCGAAATGCAGATGTTGTATTCGAATTGCCAAATGAAATTCGAGTTCTTTCGTCAAGTGGTTAGAGCATCCGACTTGCAGCCGGAAGGTCTGGGGTTTGAATCCTGGCCGGGTCATACCAAAGACTTTAAAAATGGAACCTACTGCCATTGTGCTTGGTGCTCAGCATAAGTAATAGAGTAGGGAAAGCCAGCCAGCGAGCCACAACTGGAAAAAAGGCCGTGGCCGGCCCGACTTAAACCAATTAGTTAGAAACTGAGCCGTAAAATCTCATCTAACTCTAATTCCTCGTAATGAGCCTATCAGTTAGGAGTATGAACCAATGAAAGTCTGTTTTTTATGATTATTTATGAATAAACAGCTCTAGGTGCCATGCCTACATGCTCAACTGTACTAACAGAAATATACGCACGTAAACAGTGCAGAGCATTTGCGTATATATTCGACGGATGAACAACACACACAAACAGCCTATGACTATATAACTGAACTGTAGACAGAAACATTACCCACGCCAACGAAATTAATGCACAACTAACATGAAAATGGAGGAAAACCCCACCTGAAGTTCTAGGTGGAATAAGAGAATGTTGCCAAGCACAGCGAGAAAAACTACAGGTAGGCCTATATGAACATGAACAGCGGCAGTCCAACCGCCAATGTCTCGCAGGTTGACTGATTGTGTGTTACGGCCCTATAGTTACAGTCTGCGTGCATCAAGCACATCGTAGCCTAACATTCGTCGTTGATTAGTGCACAATGAAAATACAGTAAGCGAGTGCGTATGCAGTAGATGTAAGGCCTACACTGGCTGCATTGTACAGTCGTCGGCATGATGTGATCTCGAAAGCAGCTAATTAATGAATATTCATAAGTGCCAGTGACTGCCTACAGAGGAAACAAATTGCAAATTCTACAGTAGTTTGAATTACTGTCACTGTTTTTTACTGTTTTCGTTTTATCCCCTTTTAACTAGCTCTTTTCCGCTAAAAAGCGTTCTCCTGGTTATATTTTTGTTTGAAGAACATGAAGCACTGCCTGAAGTTGCCATTGAAAATTTTCAGGAAACTCGTATTGGGACTTTAATAGGCCTTCCTGTTACCTTCCCTAACCCCATGCTCGAGAAAGAACCCACCCCCAGCTCGAGAGAGACCAGCAAATCCTGGTTCTATCCCTGCAGTAATATAAAAACTTAAATATGTGAAAAGGAAATTTTTTCAATTCTCGAGAAACAGACAATAATTTAATTTCATAGCCGACATATTACAATTTATATTTAACTCCGAAATTTAGCTTGGACTTTTACCTTTACAGCGTGTAGTAATATGCCTAATTACTTCAGGTTTAAAGTTTTGTCAGCTGGATTAAGAAGCTACGATGGGATAAGTAAACAGGCAACCTGGAGGTCCAGATGCCCTTAAATAACTTACTTGACATTCTCCTTTGCAATAAGGAATAAATTTTAGGCATATTTTCCTTCAGACAAAGTTATTATTACTGTGCGAGAACTTACAGGACTAAATGAAAAGTCCCCTCCCCCTAAATGTATCTTAAAACGGACCTGTGTATGTATACGGATGCATATAAACATTTGTTGTGTGTTTCCACTAATACCCTTGAAACCATACATCAATAATCAGACATGCGGCAGACCAGCGTACACAAGGCACCCTGGAAAGGAGTTTCCATAATCAATCACCTTCTTTGATCGAGGTCACTAACACCGAGGTTTGAGGAACGTGCCACACAGGCTGCTCTAGCTCTGTCTTAGAGGTGAACTAGACAGGAGGCTTAGTTTAAATTAGAGGTGGGGCTAGAAGAAATTGCTACTGTCTGGGGTGAGCTAAGACAGCCTTTAATAAAGCTTGCGTCACTTTACCGAGCTGTACTCTGTCTTACGTTGTTAGCCAGGGATAGAACACAAACAAATGTGAATACTCGTCATTCATGCTTTTACAATAGGCTATGGTTCCTGATGACTTAAAGGGAAATATTGCGTTTAAAATGCACCAGCATGGCATGCAAAGAAAATACCTTAAATCATTGTCAAACAGTTCAGTCTCACCAATAAACTCGAGCAATACCTTTATCTCCTTGAAATATTATGTATTACAAGAGTAACGGATGTTGCATCATTTGGATTTTTGAAAGTTTGGGTGAAAAAATTACTTTTGTGCAACAAATAACC
Source organism: Holothuria leucospilota (assembly GCA_029531755.1). Taxonomy (NCBI): domain Eukaryota; kingdom Metazoa; phylum Echinodermata; class Holothuroidea; order Aspidochirotida; family Holothuriidae; genus Holothuria; species Holothuria leucospilota. Next base: position 36,997,448 of record CM055968.1, read on the forward strand.
AAATTTCTCCCTGTGAGAGCCTTATTTCTTAAAAGAAATCTACCGTACTGTCTTATTTTGAATTGTCTATCATTCTGTATCTATAAATATTGGTTTAAGAAACATGAAAATTTTCTGTAAAACAAACACAACATTTCCCTTTATAAAGGCCAAGGAGAAAAAGTTAGTTTTGATTCGTAAGGTTTTCGTCACAACTATCCCGATGTCACGTCACCGGCCCGGTGACGTAGTGATACCAGACCTTGCAGGCCAGAGGTAAAATATACAGAAGCTAGAATGAGATGCATAACTTACCTGAACAATTAGGATGAAGATTCTTGGGACAAATTTCAATTGACAGGTGACGATTGGCACCGACTTGGTAGCTGTGACTGATGCAGCCTGTTAACTATACGTATTTATGGGTTTGTGATAAACGAAGTCGTCCCATGCAAAACGCTTAACAATATAGCATTATCTTCTGAGACGTCGAGGCACGTTGACAACCAACACTAAATATAGTCAACGTTTGATTCTGGAGAACCCTTAGCTAGAAAAAGATTTATGCTGGTTGGAGATCAACAGTGCAGTACCGAATAAATAATAGTCCCTTTGGTATAAGCTACTCGCTTTGGAGACACATGTTTGGATACGATAGCTACACGGATCTAAATGTTCTGTTCCTTTGTGCCGTATTTAAGTATACTTCTACAGTATCACTTTACCCACTGATGGTAATACAAACTTTCAAGCCATTCAAGTTTAGTGAAGGGTTTTAATAACTGTAAAATCTACGTAGCATGGGAAGAAAACAAGTCAAGGTCACGAATTACTGCTATGGGTCTAACTAGCCTGCGTAACCGTGGTCCATACTGCATACGATACGTAAAAGTCACAGACGATTTGTTGCTGTCAGAGATGATCAACAGTCCCGGCAAAAATTATTGGGGCACTTTGTACAATTCAAAACATTAAAAGAGTTTCAGCTAAATTGTTCCCCACCAGCTCCCAATTAAGAAACGAGTCTATATTGACCATGTTAAGAGATCTTGCGACAACTGGCAAGATTCTCACTATTAAAACGTTTGATATTTCCCAACTCGTCTATCTGATTAGAGTCCTTCCAATCCACCTGCCAGTGTCGACTTCCTTAAGGAAGTGAGAGACTTTTTTATGAATCCATTTGGTCCAAAAGCTTGATAAAATCAAACAATCGGTCCTTACATATCAGCAATGTAATGGAGGACTAATTGTGGTCAATATAGAGTCTTATGTTAAAACGTCTTAAGTGTTAATAGATTAAACTATATGTAAATAAGTAGAAGTTATTGCGTGACCAAGAGTTAAGAAAGTATGGTGGTGTTTGCAATTCCACAAAGCAGATATTAAAATTAGTATTTCTTTTATTAACTATGTCTGTAGTGCATGGGAAGACTCTAACTTCCCGGCGGCCTCCTGTTATTGAATATCAGTGACTGAGTGGCTAGGGGGATTAGATCGGTGGGGTGGGGAGGGGCTAGGAGAATGGCTTTCAGGGCGCTTTGTAGTAGGCAGCCCAATGTCTTAACGCGATCTACGCCATTGCTTCTAAAATTTTACTTTCACATTTCCTCAGTTTCCCTTTTCCTCTTCCCAAAATATTTCTACTCAACAGTCCGAGCCCATTTCTGTTCTGGAACATCCATTCCGGGCCACTATTCTGAGTCAAGTAAGCAGCGTACTTGAGTCTGGAATTGAGTCCGTGTTCTGACTCCAGCGTTACAGCGCTAATGTTAGCGAACAAAAACTTGTAAAACTTTCAAATACATGTGAAAAGTAGAGGGCCCGTACTCGAGATTTTCGTTAATTATGACGTAATTCACCTTTTTGAGGTCTGGTTTATTTTGCTTACATTTTTTTGCATGGCTTGATTATGGTGAAATGTATTACCGTAAACATTCTGAAGAATACAGGGATATATGAAGACACGGGACATCCAATAAGGTATCTACATTAATGTTACAAGTATCACATGATTCATGCTTAAAGCGAAAATGCAGTTACCAATAATTCAATTTGAATAGTGAACCACGATATCCTAATTCATGAATGGCTGTTTTAAAGTCATGTGGCGATATTGTGATGTCTGAATTGCAAAATCCATGCAGAATATCTACTTAGTCTAACTACAATTGCCACACAGTTCATATGCAAGGAAGGAAATTCGGCGTTAATTTGAGACGAAAATGCTGCAGGACTGAATAGCAAATAGAAATCAACACGAACAATTTGCCATGGAAAGAAATAAGGCTATTATATACATTACATCAATTACGTCATACAATTGCCAGAACTCCAGACTTTCCTTCTGGTAGTACATTACGAGCAATACTAAGTCTTACAAGATTATATCTTATCTTAATTTAACTTAGTTTACAATCACTTACTGGTAATTCACACTTGGTTGGTGCGTGGTATCTCCGTGGTTGGTGGGACTTCGGTCGAGGTCTTTCAGTCGCGGGTAGCAAATGTCCCAATTCGCTAAAAAATAGGATTCTTTCGGATGGCGATTTTTTAAGCTGTTCGCAAGATTCGGTAGTTCTTCATAGCTAAGACAGCGAAAAGTTTCGCGATTAAGTCAGAGATTTGTCTCGAACCTGCACGTAACAGCGATACAGACAAATGGGCACCTTCCTTAGAAACGCAGCAACTCCTTTGCCCAGTCAGGATGACGCCCAGACAAGGAGAGGTGGAAAATCGGCATATATCTTGTTTTACAGCTGAATGCAGTAAAACTTGAACACGTCAAAACACGTCAGAATATTGGGCTTTATAAGAGTAAATGTGAAATAGCGGCACAGTTTTCCAGAGAATGTGTCTCATTCTGAAGAAGGTATGTGAAGATGGCACACTTACATAGGTCCAGTAATTACGAAAATGTGAAATAACGGTACATTTCCTAAAGTTACAGAATTACGAAAATGTGAAATAACGGCACATTTTCTAAGTTCTCAGTAATTAGGAAATTTGAAAACGGCACATTTCCCTAAGTTCCAGTACTAGGAAATGTGAAAACGGCACACTTCCTGCCTTCCCTTTTGACCCTTTAAGACATGTGAAACGGCACAGCCCTCAACTTGAATGGAGTTCAACGGTTACTGGCATACTGATTACAGTTGCAAGGCGGGTTGCGAAACATAAGTCTCAAACATTAAACATACCTTTGAGAACCTCAGTATTTTAAGGCAAGTCCACACCTGTAAAACATTACTGATGAGGCTCTATCGCTCTAGTGGCCCAGTTTTAAGACAGTACGGCTCATCGTTAGACCTTATAGTCAGTCACATTGTTGAGTCCTCACTGCAAAAATTTCATTTCCTAGGCAGAAAGCATTTCACACCACTTGCAAGTCGCCCTTACTTCTTCAGAAGCCCTGTGTTACCTTTCCATTCCTCCCAACCAGCTCAAAGTATTTTGTCGCTCCCAGAGTACGACGCTTACCCCTTTGTTTTCCTTTACATAAGCAAATGCATTCCGAATTGAACTAATCATAGGCAAATTTTAAATTTCCCGCCATACGACTCGATCACACGAAGCCACAGTCATCGTGCACAAAACAATATACTCATTCCTTGTACAGATCAGTCAAGCGTTCACTACTCTCAGCAGTGAACCTAGGACTATATACAAAAGACGGTAATCCTTGAACTGTGACTGTCATGGAAATAATGACACACAGTAACCCAAGAAAATCCTGTAAGGAACCCTGTACGGAACCCTCAACTCATGAATAATAAAACCTGTACTCAACTCATGAATAATAATAAGTAAAACTTGTGACCTGTGACAATAATATAAAAAACTCATGTTTTGATAATCATGAAAGATGTTTGTGTAAAGGAAATAAGAGGACTTTGTCAGATTAAGCTAATGTTTCCAATAAACTTGGGTGATAACTCTTTCCCTTTAAAAACTGTTAATCAATACATTGTCATTTTCAACGAGTAATCTTCAAAAAGTTCCATCCACCTTTTCACTTTTACCAACCAGTCTACTCAAAACTTTTCTTAGAAAAGGAAGTATGTGAAGGTTTTCATGGTCAAAATATTTTACTTGGAACACGAATAAAAAATTGAACTCAGTATTAAAATTTGATTTATAATGGTGCAATGACAAATCAGGCTGAAAGTGTTTTTTCTTTACTAGCTTACAAGGTCTGTAATTAATAGGCTAAGAATAATAGAGGTCACTAGTTTACAAGGATATAGTCTAAAGTTAAACGCCAAAAATCATTCATAATTTTTATTATAACAAATGAAAAACGATAATTTGTTGACAACAACAGCATTACGTTGGTTGGTGATCATAAGGGGAAAAACGATTCCTTTAAAATCTGTACGGGGTCTATTGCTTTTTTGTAAGATGGATCGTGAGGACAGTAATTAAGGCGTTGGCAGAAAAAGCGCCAGATGAGTGTATGATTTTACCGGCTAAGATCTACTTGTAAATAGCGGTAACCTGAGCCGAGTGGTCAAACATACAACCTTCCCTCTTTGGCAACAACAAGATTTTCGCTTTGCAATAGACCCAGAATCGCTTCAACATCTCTCGAGGAAGAATGGTTTACAAACTTAAAAATTTGTAAGAAAAAGTCAAGAAGACAACCGCTATCTTCTACCTCATGGGAAATTGTCATTCTCTTCAAAACGTCTATGATGTGTCCAGAGTTCATGTCAGGTCAAAGAGGATGTTTGACTTCAGAAAATATTGAATCCAGCATTAACAAGCAAGTACAGTTTAGAAAAATTACAATTGGCTATTCGGAACAGAAGATATTGCAAGAAAGAAACTATATGAAGTTGGACCACATATTAATATTTCAAGAGCAACTTTTAGTTTTGGCTGTTAACAATATCGAGTTGTTTCTTAAATAATTTTAAGGAATTTCTTTGCATTTGTGCTCGTTTGGAACAAACTTCCTCTTAGCCATACTGCTTATAGTTTAGACTTGAACTATTTGTCCCTTTTTTGCAGACTTACAACATGAAGATCTTACAGCATTTAGAAATATTGTTAATATCTGATGTAACTACAATTTGGTTTCACGTCAACTCAATTTCACAGTGATGTCACGTGTTTGTCGCTTTTACCCGTTTTTGCTTATAAAGACATACAATTTCTTCAATTGTCTCCTGGAGAAACTCATCTTGTCTTTTGTTTCGGTCAGCTTTGTTTGAAACAAATATAATGTGTAAAGGTTAGCGTACAATGGAATATTTGCCCAGCATCTTATGTTAAGTGAACAGTGTTTACAGATTTCTTGTTTATTAAACACCCAATTCTAAAAGAAGGTGGCAAGGCTTAAGTGTCATTATCGATGAAAGGGCTTACGGTATAGGTGGTCCGCATTTTTTAAGATGGGGGCCACCATCAGGGTGTGGCGCGTTAAGAAAATATTTGCCACGCATACCGCCCCCCTAAATTGCCGGAAAATGCATATTCTTTTACTTTCAAAGTTGCATGTACAAGCCCTTTATTTGAAGACCTCGTGTATTTAGACTTCAAGAAAAAAGTCAGTGGTGAATAGGAAATTATTTCTGAAAGTGTATTTGAAAACAATGCGCTCGCGTAACGCAAAAAACCATGCATGCACGGATGCCCTTCCGTGTCCGTCCAGTCTGTTTTTCTAATGTCCACTGATGCATACGTTCTCCTTTGCGTTGCTGTAATCTGGACTGATAGTATGTGTTTGACTGGCTCATCAGACGGCCGTCCGTGTCATCTGAGTTGAGTTTTACTGCGACTGAATCATACATCTAACGAAAATACTTTTTTACCTCATCGCTCCCAGAGGAAGATGTGTAGTGAGTACCTACTGATACTAACGGTTTTGCACAATTGCCTATACTTGTACTCATAAAAATGAATTTGTACTCATACAAAGAATGAATTGGTACTCACAGATTTTGAAAGTTATGAGCCAATGCAAAATTTTGTAATGGTACTCCTGAGGAAGGCCAGGTATACGTACTCGTACTCACAATTACAGATACTGCTTTTGTACTCATGACATTGTACTCACACTACCGACGAGGACTTAAATGTACAATCTTTACCTTACTCCTAAAAGCTTTTGTAAAGGGAACAAGCAAAAACACGATGCGTCTGTCCTGAACCGCTTGTAATTCACAAGAACTAAGAACTCAAGAAGTGACTCTCAGCTAACTTAATTACAAAGTAGTGATGTGCCCACTAGACTTTCCAGATGTGTCTGATGCTGAATATCCTTTTAAATTTACATCTCAACAAGTCACCCGTGTATAAACAAGTGTATAAAGTTTCCCGCTCTTCTGCACTAACTCACAAACCCATATCAAATGAGTCTCCAAGCATTTCCTTTGTTGCTCGTTTTGACCCTAGCTTAGACCCATTTCTGAAAAAGGTCAGACAGGAGTGGAAGTCGTTCAAAGAGGATGATACTCTCCCTTCTAAATTCTCCGTACCCATTGTGGCTAGAAAACAACCACAGAACCATCGTTCCATGCTGGTTCGAAACAGCCCCCCAAACACCAACGCTAACACAAGATTCAACAAACCTCGTTGCCTCGTGTGTAACCATAGTCACGAACAGCTCAGGTAAGTTCGGCAATATCCTCCTGTCCCCACCGACGCGGCCACGTGGCGTGCATCATATTCTGCGACATAAGTCTCGCTGCCGTCCATGTGGGTGAAACCTCCCTAAAATTTCGTTTACACTTCAACAATCATAAATCGAGCATCAGACCCCCCCCCCCCCCCGTTACGTTGCAGCCGGCCGATTTTAATAATCCCCACCATACATTAGCCCACCTTAAGGGGGGCCGATGCGCACTAAGAAGAAATTTTATGACTGGCTAACGCTACCCTAATTCCTAACCAATCCCTTACCTTAACAAAGGATACAATCGATTTAATACAAAAACATCAACAAATCAAAAACTTCCTTCCTAGACAGTGCGCATCAGCTGCCTTAAATGCGTCATTATTAGGACTGGCCTATTCTATGAAAACGACAGGAAACACAGTGAACTCAAATTTATTTACAAACTAAGATCACACTTAACTGGTCTGAATGAGGCGGATTTAGCGTTGTTGTCCAGGTATTCATTTGCTATTGTAAATTGACCTTCGTGTAGTCGTCCACTGCACTTCTATTCATTACGGCCCGAGGCCCTATGTACAGCTTGTTAAAACACTGCGTGCAATTTGTCATTTAACTATAACAACACCGTATCAGTGGAAGCTGAAGAAGGTCTGAGGCAGACCGAAGTATACTTCATGAGTTTATAACTCTTGTTCTTATTTCTTGTTGGTTTTTGAGCACAACTATATCATCTATTATACAGACCACAAAAATAATTACTTGACCTTTTTTATCCAAAAAAGTTAACAACAAAATGGATGATGGTACTAGTTTACCGGTGTTTTGTAACAATGTTTTCGTAATTATTTGCTCACGCTTTCCTACGAGAACAAAGAGACAATCATATTAGGTGAGCCCAAAGCCAGCTGGAAAATAAGCACTTATTAAGATAGCTTACCTATTGAAGAAATGTTATTTTGTAAGTAAATTAAAATCCTGCTTTAAGTTCTTTCATCTCCTATCCTTTTCTTTCTTTTCCTTTATTTGTTGTTTTTATTTTTTTTTATTATTTTTTATTCATTTTGCCGAGGGCAAAGGGAAGTCTGAATATGCAACTTGGAGGATGGATGATGGTAGGCCGAGATACACAGGGCTTTAAGTCAATTTCTTTCATCTCCTTTTCCATTCCATTACTTGTTATTTATTTTTCGACCTTTTCATTTGGCTTTTACCCCCAAAACTCATTTCCTGTCTAAGCGATTGGCTCTTTTCAACACATAATGGAACGTAAAAAAAGATGTTCACCGGGATAATGGTGTGAAGTATATGGGAGTGCTGGTGATAAAACTTCACAAGATTTTCACCAAGACAATGATTAAAAGTATATTTAAGTGATCGCAGAAAATCGTAACATTGCTAGATCCCTTTCCTCCCTGTCCTACACCCCATGCTTCTCTTCAAAATTTCTTTCTTCTCGTGCCCGCCCTCTTCTGTTCCTTCCTAAAATCCGTCGGCTGCCCCCATGTTCCCGGTTGTTCCTTCCCAACTGTGTAACACTATGTGATGCCCGTCCATGTTCCTCACTCTTTCATCCTTTATGTCCCCTTTGCAAATACAGCCCGGTTCCAGCCCTCGTCAGTTCACTCTATCAGGCTCTTCCGCCTTCACTTCCATCTTTTCTATTGTTTATAGCCCTGCCTGTCTCCGTGCTTGTCCCATCAATATCGCCCTGCTTTATGAGGCCCATTTTCTTCTTTCCCTCCTGTAGCTAATGATCCCTTTTCTTATTTTCCTCTTTTCCTGTGTTTCATCTTTTCTTTTCCATCCCTTCTATTTAATTTCCCTTTTTTCTTCTTTTGCTATTCTATTTTTCCTCCTCCTCCTCTCTTTCTCTCTTTCTCTTTAGCTTTCATATTCCGTCGCCCCTATTTTACTTCAAGTTTTTCTCTGGGCACTTTACCCCCTGCTCCCCTCCCATCTATTGTGAGCATAGTAGTAACGTAGGAGTTCACAGATGGTGGGAGCAATGAGGCACTTGGTTGAGTAAGAAATATGTAGTTAAAAGACGGAATTGCACGTACGTGCACACAAGAACAGAATGAATCGATCACATACCCTGTAATGGTAAATCCAAAAGTACTTTATTGAAGGCGGACTACAGAGCCTGGACCCGTCCTGGATCAAAGCTGAACTCAGATCTGAACTCCATGAATGATGGATCTGACGTCGGAAAAAATTGTTTCTTAATATCAAAAGCAGGATAAAGATAATGACAAAAGCTGTAAAATAAGAGACCCATTTAAAAGTCATCAATCAGTAATCTTCAAAAAGTCCTACTTCAATCACGTCAAAGCATCAATGAGAAGGCCTATTTAGTCTTACGAACTTTTAATAACTACTTTTCTCTGAAAGATGACTCGTATGAACTCTATAGCCAAAGTCATCTATGCATGTGAATATCCATGAGTAAGAACCAAACTTACACTGGAAGGACGAAACAACGTAGACCTAGGAAACAAGGGGCTGCCTGAATTAGCCCCAATCAAAAATGTGGTGGAGCGGAACTATGCTGCCGCCCCCCCCTCCCACCAAGGACGAACACGCCTTATTTGTCCCCTCTGTATGAAATGTCAAAAATTTGCAGTACTTTACCTTAAAATTTGTCCAATGTGTTGCACCAGATTGCATCTAAGGACCCTCAAATACTCAAAAATTTTCCAAAGGGGAGGGAACACCCTCCCCAGGACGGCGATCCGAAACAACGTTCAGCCTCCAGTCTCGAACAGCTGCCTGCGCTTGTCCGAAACAACATTTTTTCACCAGGGTAAAAAAGCAAGTGCCAGGGAAATTTGCCATCTCTGATCACATTACCAAAACACAGATTACAAAAAAAAAAAAAAAAAAAAAAAAAAAAAAAAGCAACGTAGTGACAACGTTCGTATTCTTGGTAAAGGTAGAACAGACTTTGAAACTGAAATGAAAGCATCTAATTACATCAAGAAACTGGACGCTGTTCGGAAAGCCAAGTGCATAACATTTATCTTCCTAAGTCAATTTTGTTTGTTTGTTGTACTTTGAATATAATCAACTTTCTGGTACCTTTTGCAGCAGCTTTACATGTATTGATATCCAGTAAAACATGGGGAGAGAGTTGTAACATCTCCAAAATCGTTTGCATTAACAGGACTTTTAAGATGTGTATGTAATTTATTTGCTCTTGTGATAAGTTCTTTTAACCAAGCAGCTTTTCTAAAAAATTTAAGGTGATGATAAGCTCACTGCAGGTATAAAAAATCAATATATATTACTGCAAAATGTTGGGTAGTTACGACCTTTTAATATTTATGACGGTAGGCTTCCTCACATTCGGTAACGGAAGGATTGTGTATATTAGAAGTTTGTTTAAGATGGTGATATGAATAGGATATTCAATAACGAGTAGGTACAGGGTTGTCCTGGTAACACAAACTGAACTTTTTTACACCTACAGCAAAATAGTACAACTTTCTAAACTTAAATTTTCTCATAGAATATATTTTATATGTTATATATACATTTTTGTATCGTACGAGTAATTTATAAACGTACATTTAGTACTTCTTTAAGTTAGAAAAAGTTGTAACACTAAATCATCCACACAAATACAATGGAAACAACTAATTAATCCCCAGTTATAAGCCTACACATATAGCCTAAGTTATGCTTTCTACTCCTAATGTAGTTTTACTTCTAATCAAACGACTAAGGCACTCCCCCCCCCCCCACCTCCTTTTTCTTGTATCGACCTATTCGCCCAATTTACACTTAGAAGATCTTTCTTTGCAGAAGACTTAAAGAGATCCCATGCATTACCGGTGACTCTTACAGTAACTGTGTGATACGTCTTGCTCCATGTTGCGTATCGTGCCAAATAAGCCATTGCGAACCCAACATAATGAGACTAGGCCACTCGAAAAAAAAAAATAATACTTCGGGTATGTAAAAACAGCAACAAGCGCGGTTCAACTCTCCTGCCGACATAATTGTAACACTCCATTTCATTTCATGGGGTGGTTTATTGCACCGATACAAAAGAAACTACACTATAGAAAACAAAAGACTTTACAAATCTCTTCTGAAGCTGCATAATTTCTAACTTTAGGGAGTGTTTTCGACTAAAAAGCATCTAAGAACCCGAACGCCCAAAGGCTAAGTAATTTCTTGCCGAAAGGGGGTGCTTTCTTACACTGAGGTCTACCCCGCAAATGTATACTTCTTGGCTATATCATTTTTTACGATGTTTTCCAAATTTGACCTCTCCTGACATCACATGACATTTGAACCCCACCAAAACTTTAATAACAAAAAATGAAGAAGGAGCGTGTCTAAGAAGGGATTCGAACCCGGGCCTTCTGTGTGAGAAACCAAGCACTAGTCTACTACGCCATCAAAAAACGTACTAAGCGTATAGTATTTCTAATCATGCTAAAGACACAACAGTCCTTTACAAGTGTTCATAATTAGGTAATGCAAATTCGAATTATGACCGTAACAGTTATGCGTGTGAGAAAATAAACGTTCTCTATAATTTTGGAATGGCAGAAAAATTCAGCCCTAACTTTTCGTTGGTCACGAAACACCGCGAGACACAATTTGGATGTACCGCCCACTATCCATTTACTTTACGGGATTTTCGTAGTTTTACCTCTTTGGACCTCATACGACTCTCACCCTTCAACAAACCCATGGGGTTCCCTCTCTCTTAAAGTAACACATCTATTTACCAAGTATGAAAGATCCATCATCCCTCTTTAGAAATATCAGGTTTTTAAGATTTTCGGTTTTTGACCTCTATGCCCTCTGATGTCCTCCACTGAAAACAAGAGAGTTCTTCCTCTCAGTATGATAAAGTTATATACCAAGTATGAAAATTGTCCATCACTGCTATGTCGAGATATCATGCCCAATAGGGTTCATCTTCTGACCAGAACGCATCTAAATGCTAAGTACGAAAAGTATCCATACTTCCTACCCAGAGATACAGTGTTTACATTGTTTTCGGTTTTTGACCTCTGTTGACCTCATCGTAATATCATAATTTCATATTCCAAGCATGAAAATTATCCATCATTTCTATCTTAGGATATCGTGTTCATAAGCCAAGCGTCACAAGAAGACAAACATGCACACATACATAACTTGTGTGATTGTATAGATTCCTTTCACCCATGGGCGTCCGGAGGGGGGCACTTGCCCCCCTGGAAAATCAAAAACTTGAAAAAACGATGAAAATATAACATCAACATTTCTTGACAGTTCAATCAGTGTGAATTTCTACTCTCAAAACAGGAATTGAATAAAAAATATCAACACTCAGGCCCCAGCAGCCCCCTGAGCATATTTTTGGTATTTTTTAAAGTTTATATTTACGATATTGCTTATATTTCTCTTTTTATATGCGGTAAATAGGCCTTGGAAGTGCCATTTCCAGCCATCTGGGAAGCATTTGGGGCCAAAATTTTCTTGCGCTCCGCGCCAACCAATGGTGGCGCGGAGCGCTGAGAGTCTGTCTATGGGCTTCGCCCCCCCCCCTTGACAAATTTCTGGCTACGCCTTTGTCAACACTGTGTGAAAGTAGCACCTAAACTCTTTTCTGGGAGTAAAAAATTTCCCATGAAAATACACTTACTTTCTCACCAAAAATCTTCGAAGGATTCATGAGCGTGCATTTAGGAAACATTTGTAATCTATCGCACCTGGCTCAACCTGGTCCTTTTTCAAAGATATTTTACCAATACTGACCAGATATTGATTTTCTTGTTCCGTTTTACGATTTCCTCTCAAAGGTCTTTATAACTCAAACTGCAAATTGAGTTGTGAATTTCATGCCTGTGACAAATATGAACGAAATTAATTACACAAGAATCTAAATTACTGCACAGGATTTCGAAGTACGTTTCATGGAAAACAGCGGGAAAAAGACGTATTTTAGTAATTTACATACTAATTAGAGGCAACCCGTATTAATTAATGCTCTCTGTGGAAATGGGAAATGTAGATAGCATAATATCTAGATGGCGGTGAACCACAAATTCAACTTGAAGCCTAAATTAAAGCTTCCAGAGGGTTATACCTGGTGAAGACCTAGTCTTTCAGCAGGGGTGGCGCCAGGATTTGCCCGACAAGGGGGCCAAGCTTCCCGACGGGGGAGGGGCAGCAGCCCGAAGCCCTGACAAAGGCCAAAAGGACTGAAAACGCAAAATTTTCGGCGCGCAAAGCGCGTCGAAAAATTTCGGCTTTTTTTGTTACAAAAAATTAAAAATTTGGGAATTTTATGGAAGAAAATTGAAAAATTTGGGTTTTTTGTAAGGAGAATTGGAAAAATTTGGGGACTTTATTGAAGAATCTGCCCTTTAGAAGAACAAAATCAAGCAGATCTTTAGGGCGACTGAAGGTCGTTGGGACTTCATATTTCATCGTACGGATTAAGTCTTCCCGACGAAACTGGAAAATTTCCCCGAATAGGGGGCCATGGCCCCCGCCCCCTCCCCCGCTGGCGACACCCCTGTCTTTCAGTTACTTGATCAATTTATATATTACGACAAGGAATGTGTGTTCAGACTACAATGAAATTAATAAAAATGTTATTTTAATACAAGTAGAGAAAATAATGATGTTATTCCTGTGTGAGTTGTAAAAAGCTACTCTGTCGAAGAATGGGGGCTATAGGTGAACAGGCAGAAGTATATGTAGCCTTAGTGAAGTGCTTCATGCGTCCTTTTTACAAAAGGAGAAATGACATAACTGTTTTGTATAAAAATATAGAGGGCAAATACACACAAAAACATTGTTATGGGAACTATACGTCAAATGCAAGAAATTTTAAATGAGATTTGCGATGATTACCATATCATTAGAGCCCTGAAATGTTTTAATGATCTTTATAGTGTTTTATTCACATTCCAACCTTGCCAAAATACTTCTTGAAGGGTTCGGCGGCACAGCCTTTCCTAAGCAGTATTACATGTGTTCGGTAGGGTTAAATTGCGTAACTTTCCATTTACATATTTTAAATACTATGGACCTTAAACTGATGGCAAAATGAACTAAAAGTTACTTATAAGTAGATACCTTGCCCTAATTTTAACGTCTCTTAGAGTATGCGAAATATTAACTCTTTTTAGTCTATCAGTTTCTCTTTGATTGTATTCCTTTTGTGCAACGTGTGTACTTTTGTGCAACTTTATTGCGCGAATGACAAATTACTTTCGGAAACCTGAAGGAAATTCCACAGCTCTAAAAAAAAATATTAGAAGACATTTGTCAATATGTTTTAACGTAAAAAGGATTTGATTATAGTAAGACTCACTTTAAAAGGTCATTCTTTGCAATGTCAGATTGAGAATAGCCTGTTCATGACCACTGAATATCAGGCCCGTAGTCAAGGGGGGCCAAGGGGGGCCAGGCCCCCTTGGAAAATCCCCCCCCCCGAAGTTTAAAAATAACCATTGCCGTATACATTTTAGTATGTTTCGCCCCCTCTGGAAAATTTTTCGCCCCCTAGAAGCTTTTACGCCCCCCTTCAGCACGTTGTCTGGCTACGGGCCTGCTGAATATACCTTTTAGATCCAACTAAAATATACAAACAAAACTGAATGATTGTCACGGGTATCTCCCGGGTTCCCTTTAAAATTTAAGTGGAATGAGGTTTGCGTGAGACTAATTAAACAAAAAATGACTGACAGAAAAAATCTCTTCTAAAATGCTTCTTGTACGTATTCACATAGGGTTCTCGTTCCCTTCTTTGCTCTTTCCTTTTCTTTTCCTTCTTCCTTTATTATACTTTATTTCTCCCGCTCTCTTCGGTTCATTAACAAGTGAACAAATATATAAAATTCCGACATTCGTAAATAACAGGACTCTTCCTCCACCTCAAATTGTAATAGACTTTAGCGAGTTCTCTGCATTTCTCTTTGAGCAGTTAAATTATCTTTCGCTTTCTCTGGCTCGCTTGATTTAATTTAACGTACAATCTTTCCTCGTTCTGGATACAAATTAGCTCTGGATTTCCTTTTTTCTGGATTTAAACTGTTAAAACTAGCGTTCAGCTTTCCTTGATAATTTTGTTCGATAACTCTTAATTTTGTGGACTTCTATGGTCTACGTCTCCCTTTCCGTACTACACGGCTGAGCTAAGGGTTAACGGCCCTTCAATACGTAGCCATGGTCGTATATCGTTGATTTTGCCTTAGAGGCCGGACTGGCTCCGTCGTGTTTACCTGACGGGAATCACATGCACAGTGACCCTCCTAATTGAAACGCAGAGAACTCTCACTAGACATACAATACTGTTAAATTCTTGATTACATAATACAATAAAGGGTTTCAACACAAACAATACCGTATGCTTCAGCAGTGGCTTTAATAAGAAAGTACTACGTGCCACGTCGGCTTAAACCTTCTCAGCAAATTCCAAATGCATTAAAACTCTTTAAGATCGGCATTGGCAATATGAAAGCATCTCACAGACCTTATAACTAGCAATGGAATTTACAAACAAGCACTCTTATGAATAATATTCAACACTGCCGTGACAATGATGTAGAGTACGATCGCAGCTTATAACAGAAAATGACACAAAACTTGAGGGTATTTGTGATTGTCTACATCAGGGTGGTCTTGTAAATCACCATTTACAAAATTAGAGATTTTTTAACTACCTAAGATGTTCTTTTAAGATTTTAGTTAGGTTTAGTTGTATCAAACTCTTGATTGTAAATCATTCCTTTCAGAGAAACTAAATATTCTTCAAGTTTAAATTAAACTCCACCTCTATCCTTCTATTGAACTCATTTAATCATGAATACCTAAAATGTTGTAGTTTGCAACATATGTTTTATTTTATGGTTAAAAGTCAGCAATACTTTATAGTGCAAACTTCAAAATCTTCATATGATGTGACGTGAAGTGACGAAACGTGACGTCCTGTTGGCACGACACGGCATGATACGACATGGAAATACACGACAGGACACGGCATGATATGATACGATTCGATACGATATGATATAATGTATGATACGATATACAATATCCACGCAGGCTATTTAAGGCCACTATAAGCATAAAATCAAAAAGAATGTGAAAACCTCAGTGTAACAACAAACTAACAAAGCCAATAGAAGCGATAACCATCAAATTTTACATTCAAATTTTACCACAATTTATCGAGTCTTCCTTAAAAAGTAGCACACGAGTCAGATTCAATGACAATGAAGGAATCAATAACCCACTTTTAAATACCCTGTAAATATATCACCTGTAATACACGTAATTAATTCTGGATGTCGTAAGTCTTTTTAAGAATGGGTAAAATTACTTCAAAAGAGCATATCTGAATAGATCTGCGTAATGGGGAAATCAAAAAGTATACAAAACGTAGTGAAGCGCAATTAAATCGAGAACATTCCCTCAACCACACATGTCAAGAACAGTAACCTATTAACTGATATTATGCCAGTCTGAATCTGTCTATTTTAATTCATCAGAAATACAGGTGATGTGATATATCTGGGTTATGGACACAAGTTTTTACCATTTTAAAACTTTGACAGCATATATTTCTAGTCACCGACAGATCGGATTTTATAATTAATAGGTCATTTTTATGTTTCAAATTATATGCAACACAGAAGGAGAGAGTTATAACTGCTAAATTGTTAAGGACACTAAATATCACAGGTAATTAGTTTTGGTATAAGCAAGCGTTCGATATTGACAGAGAACCTATTAAATGTTCAATTTTTCTCACTCAGTAGCCTCATTGGGCCCTTGCAACGCTAAATGATCCTTTGCTTTTGAAAATAAAATGCGAAATACTCATTGTTTCAATGAAAGGGGTTTTTTTTTGGTCAGAGAGACGAAATATGTTAAGACATCTTCAGGTAATATTTACATTTGCTTTCAAAATGTTTAAGGGGATGTCACTCTTTCATCTCCCCTGGAATACGAGCTTGGATGTCCGATGTAATTTCAAATGTTTTCGAAAAAGTGAAAAACTAGTGCACCATACATGTTCTGTACCTAGTCGTATTGGCTAACTATTCTCTCATTTCTGCAATGCGACTGTAATTCTAGCAAACCGTACAAATGAAATGTGTCCCAAGCTGCCACCACTAGTTTCTCTCCTTTATCAGTTTTCATAACGGATAGACAACGAAGGCCTGTCGTCAATTGTCTTGCTTCAAGTAACTGTCGGCCGTCTTCGCTATACTGTGCAAGGATACAGCGATCACGACCGAAAAAATTTTCAGAAGTCCACAACACGTAGATGTAACCGTTTTTGTCCGTGCATACATTTCTGGGCCTCAAGTGAGCCCTGTCTACATCTGGTTTCTTAAGTTCACAGAAGTTTCTGATCTCTGATCCATCAATATCCGTCACGACAACTTTTTTCCTGTCAAAATCACAAACTATGCGTTTTGTTTCGTAAACAGAGAGATTATATGATCCTTTAATAATATCTGGCAGCGTAATAGTTTTTCGGTGGTTGAGATTATCGTCAAAAACATAGACAGCTCTGCTGGATCGATTGCCTACGAAAATTGAATTGGTCATGCCACTTGCAGCAACGCAGGATACGAGGCGGTTCGACGGCCAATCACTTATTTCATGCATGTTTTTCTTTGTATATGAGTTTTCCCGGATATGGAAAATTCCAATTTCATCTGGTTGACAGACGGATGCCACTTTACCATGTGCTAAACAACAACAAAATCGCTCACGTACTGAATTATTTCTTAATATGTGTTGCTGTATTAGTGTTCCATTTCGGTCTACTACAAGAATAATTGATTGAGTCTTCTGCACATGTTGACCGGCGATGACGATATTCCCATCTTCATTGGCAGAGATATCTTTCATGATCCAAAGGCCTTTCATGACAGAAATAGTAATTGTCGACTCTTTCTCTGAGATCGTAATGGTCACGTTTCTCTTTGCTGTAATCTGTCTGCGGTCCATCTCGATATCACTCATAGACGCATAATCTGGAAACCCTTTCACGTCTTCAATTAACAAGTCACATTCGGAACATACACCAGAGGTACGTTCTATGGCCATCCAGTCGTTGTCAGAGAAGACAATGTCTGAAACTTTGGCTTCTAAATCTTTCAAATGCTTATGAGTCGAGTCGAAGCGTTCTCTAATTTCTATTAGTATTTTCAAACGTTCTTTCATTTGAGTTTCTATTAATTCTTCTTTATCAACTTTTACTTTATTGAGCGTCTCAAGTTTCGTATGCAAATGGTGCAGATTATCTTTTAACTTGTCTTCCTCATCTTGGTAGCCATTATCAATTGTCTTTTCCCTTTCCTTTTTAAGTTTTTCATACTTGCTTCTAATTTCTTCAATTTCTCGATCCATTTCGATATCTAAGGAACTGAAAGCTTTTTGTTTTTCACTCTCTTTATCAAATTGTATCTTTACTTTTATTTTGTTAATATTGTTAATGGTTGATTTTAGTTTTTGAGCTTCGTCGTCATACTCCTTTTGGTAAATCTCTTTGGCTGAAGTAGCATTCAGAAAAAGCTTTTCAGTTACATCCCCGGGGCTAACTGCGAACTTACTCTGCTTTACGTTTTCTAAAATTTCGACTTGTGACTTAAGGCGGTCTCTCTCCGACTTAGCTAAGGTTTTTATTTCACAAACATCGTGGTCTCTGTGATGACCATACAGACACGACGTGCATACTGGACGATTATTGCATTTCTTGCAGCATAAGTTGGAAATAGTTTCAGAGTGAATATGGCACCTAGGAGCATCTCTTGCTGAAGGAAGGTTTTCCTTTGTAGCACTTTTTGATTTCATGTCTTCTACGGATAGGGTGTAATGTCGGTGGGGTTCCAGTGTATCTTTCGTCTTGTGGACTGTGTAACATTCAAAGCATAGAAAACCATTACACTTTAAGCAGTAACCTGCTACCTTCAGTAATTTGGAGCAACCATGGCATTTTCTTATTTCGTCACTTTCATGGGTTTGTTGACTTTGTACATATTCGACCAGATTCTTTGTCTTAAAATCAGTGCTGAACCCTTCCACTCCCTTTCCTGGTATTTCGAATTCTTCTCTACACTCAGGGCACTTTAGGATCTCTTGAGAATTTTGAATTAGCGTATGTAGACATTCTTTGCAGAATCGATGAAGGCATGGAAGCAGCTTAGGCTCTTTGAAATATTCCAAGCAAACAGAACATTGACAAAATTTGTCGCCTATGTCCTCCAACGTGTTACTCGACGCCATCGTGTACATTCAGGACATCTAAGAGCTGAAAAGTAACAAAAGAATAAATAAAAACAAAAACTAAAAAAAAAACATATTCCAGTGTTCCCTTCGCAAAAGTCTTACCTGAGCTGAGTGCTTTCAAAAACTTTAGTAAAATGCAAACTGAGATTTCATTAAAAATATTTGTGTAACTCAGTTCCTAACATGACAGAATAACTTAACGATTCGAATGTGTTAAGATTGCAAAACCCTGAAGAATTCAACTTTTAAATCAAAAGAGGCATACACGTACTAACGTCCCTTCAGCATCCATTTTGCTTTTCATATTTGTTTGGATATCTCTTTTCCATTCCATGAAAATGTTTTGCTTCGCATAAGTAAAACCTAGCTTCACAAGGGTGTATGAGTACCACCCGACTGTTGGTTCTGTTATCTGACGTATGAACTTACGTGAAATACCGCATAGCTAAAGTAGTGCTAATTAAAAGGCTGGAAACACACGAGAAAAAATGAGTTGGGCTCAGGGCCATCTCCATCCATAGCTTTGTTACTTTCTTTTTAAATTGTAATCTATAACATGTTCGAATGACTGTGGGTTTTTCTTACTCTGTATTAATCATATTATTTATTTTACCTCAGAAATTATCGGATACTTTAGTTAACTTTTTCCTAGTGGCAAAGGAAGCAAATCAGGCAAACCAGTGTGTACGTAGAACAAGATGTAGATTAGGTTAACTAGGAATGTTAAAATCTTTAAAGACATTTCTAACTCCAAGAATTCGCATAAAACTACGTCGAACATACACTTTTTTGAAAAAGAGTCAAGAATTTGACATGATGTTGTTCAGAGTTGAAGCTGGATAGTTTTAAGCCGAAGATGGTAATCATATAAATTTTAATGGTTAAATCTACTATATTTGTCCGTAAGTCATCTCGTACTGCAAACAAGTAGCTTGCTCTACCAACTTTAGATGTCACTTATGATGGAAACAAAACGGCCTTTTACAAAATTTCGATAGCATTACAACGAAACCGTGTTCTGTCGTTTAAAAAACGCAAAACATTCTACGAATGCAACAAAGTCCAAATACTTATGTTTGACTATATGAATAGTTTAAGTGGATTAGCTGTTGACACTTTTCATCCAATACTCGAGAGGTCTGCCTACCTTTCGAAGTCGGAAAAACAATCTATTGTAAAGAAACCCTTACTGGAACGAAAAAAAAAATCTGTGCGGGCATCTTGAATATTTCCTCCTAATCATAAAAAGTGCTAGCCAGCGGAGCGGACAAACTTTTTTCGTTCATCGCTAAGAAAACGTCAGCTCAAGGGGACGACAGCCACAGTGGCTCTACACAGGCTAAAAAGTGCAGCAAATTGTAATAAGCATTTCATGCTTTGTACAGAACCTACCTCGAGTTTAACAATGAAACTGTACATTTTTGTAACACTTTTATTTTAACGCTGTTGCGGATCAAAGTTTGTCTTTGAGAAAGAAGATTGTTGTGATTTAGAGCAACTTTCTTTGCCAAAAACAGTTTACACATGTGTACTTCAAATATCTGCTCCATCAGTTTTCTGCTGAAGGGAATGTTGCAAATTTCAATGAAATAGGAAGTGGTACTGCCAGTATAGTTTGTGCTTTATGTGTACTACGGTCCTGTCAATCCATTTTAACTTCCTTCAGTGATCCGAGCTCCTTTACCATTATAACCACATACTTTCACATTAATTAGAAAAACACAACCTGCGTAACCTATTGTTGGGAAATTTCGTCACCTTTGGCAATATTCATTGACTGACTATAACTTTGAAGTAATTCATGAACTTTAAAAACACACAATGTCAAATGAAACGAGAGTCTTTTGACTAACTTCTTATAATTCGATGTTTTAAATGAATTACCAGGATTCTCAAGTGTTTTGCTCAGAGGGCCACTTTGACTTGAGTTCATACTTTATAAATAATTGAAGTATCCAGAAATCAGTTTATTAAAATATTGTGGTTTGTTCTCTTCGTTCTTTACGGGTTTCTCGGATTTTCCACTTGTTATTTAAGAGCACGTCGAAGGTCCGCAATGGCCTGCCCTTAGTCATTAGGCAACGTAGGATAAAGACACATATAAGGCAATTACATCAAAATCACACTAGAAAACACGGTAAACTTACTAATATGCCAAAAAATGATAAACAGAGAGTGTTATTCTGATAATCATTGACACAAAATATTCCTCGATTATATCATCGACAACAAGTTCACATCACACTGGTTACTTTGTTGTACTTCAGATTCCTAATCTTGCCAATTTTTGCCTATTTTTGTCTTTTCGTTGTTCGTTTTTATTTAAAAGCATTTGTTTATAATTATAGAGGCCTAAAGCACAAGGTTGTCTAATCTAACACCAGCAAGCCCATACGCAGTCCGCCATCAGGTTCCAAACTGCCAGCCGACTGCATTCTCGACTTTATGTTTGGAAATTCTCCTTAGTGGGTTTTAGTTGGGTCATGACTCGTGGCTCCCTCACAATCCTGGTAAAAGGAACAGATTGCCAAGCACCCCCTTCCCGGTGTTGAATACTGACGAAGGCACTGGACCATATAATTCGCGAATTTCTGATACGATGCCTACCTTGTTTGTTACGTTAAGTCCGTGGTTAATGTGTTATATCTCATTCAATTGCATCTCTTCATACAGATCTTAAATGGGTATCTGGGAGGTAACTTATCATTCTGCGTGGTGTGCAACTAATGCAAACTGCATGAGGGAACTGTCTCTGCGATTAGGTATTTATATTTATTTTATTTTTATAGTTATTTATACTATTTTTATTAAATTAATTTTCTGACATGTACAAATCAGTGATTATTGTGGTTAAAGGTCATAAAACGATAGTCGAGAGGCACTAAAACTGATCCCAACCCAGTAAGAAAAGCTTGCTAGCATTATTTTAGGCTACTGTTAAACGCTCTAGTGGCAACTCTATGTTGTAACCGCTTCTGGCACGCCCCACTCATTTCCCATTAAATGCGTCACTGTCACTGACACTGAATATAGCTGTAAATGGTGACGGCAACTAAAATATGAATTATTCTTGTCTGTCTTTAACCTTCCTAACAATAAGGTTATTATTCCGGGTAACCTTGACCCATGGTTAAAGTAGAGGGCACTACAAAGTTATCAGTATAGGCATATATACGAAGAGATAGCGATACAAACTAATGATTCCGAGTACTAGAATCTTTACGTGCTCAGTGTTTAAATCAAAAGATAAGAATACAGTAACAAATATCATTGTTGGGGCGTTCATTTTGGATGTCAAGTTTTTCTAGATATTTTATCTTGCTTTCCTCCCCTTCACTTTATGTACTTCAATTCACTTTATGTACTTCAACTCACCTTATGGACGTAGGATATAGCTTCCTTATCACCCTCCCTGGTCTACGCCACTGTTAAGTTGTGACTATTGCACTGGTTTGAATCTAAGATTGCCAAAAACTCGAAATACATATGTTTAACTATTTGAATGGAATATGTGGATTAACTGTGTATAATTTTCATCCAATACCTGAGAGTTCTGCCAACTTTTCAAAGACGGAAAACAATCTTTTGTAACGAAATCCTTAGTGGAGCTAGAAAAATTTGTGCGGGCATCGCAAATATTTCCTCCTAATCATAAAAACCCAGGAAATTTTTGGTAACCTTTCATGCTTTGTTAAATATCTACCTCGAGTTTACCAGCAAACCTGTACTTTTTGTTACAAATCTTTTGTAAAGTTGTAGAGGATCAAAGTTTGCTTTTGAGAACAAAGATAATTGTGATTTAGAGCAACTTTGTTTGCGCAAACAGTTTACACATGGGTACTTCAAATATCTGCTCCACCAGTTTTATGCTGTACTAAGGAATGTTGCATATTTCAATGGAACACGAAATGGTACTGCCAGCATAGTTTGTGCTTTATATGTACTACGGTCCTGTCAATCCATTTTAACTTCCTTCAGTGAGCTCCTTTGCCATCTAACCCCGTACTTTCCACTGGCGTAGAAGCGGGGGGCTTGGGGGCTTACCCCACAGTCAAAAATCTGGGGGGCTGAAGTATGCTTCCGTCCACCCAAGATCAAGGGCTAAACCCCCTTATTTGTCTCTTCTGTAAGAAATTTCAAAAATTTGCAGTAATTTTCCTAACGTTTGTCCAAAATGTTGCATCAAATTGCATCTGAGGACCTTCAAACCCCAAAAATTTTCCAAAAGGGAGGGGCACACCCCCTCCCCTTAGACCCTTCCCCAGGACGAAGATCCGAAACAACGTTCAGCCCCCAGTCTCGAAAAGCTTCCTACACCTATGGTACTTTCACATTAATAAGAAAAACACAATCTGCGTAACCTATTGTTGGGAAATTTCGTCACCTTTGGCGATATTGATTGACTGACTGTAACTTTGAAGTAATTCATGAACTTTAAAAACACACAATGTCAAGTGAAACGAGAGTCTTTTGACTAACTTCTTATAATTAGATGTTTTAAATAAATTACTAGCATTCTCAAGTGTTTTGCTCAGAGGGCCACTTTGACTTGAGTTCATTACTTTATAAATAATTGAAGTATCCAGAAATCAGTTTATTAAAATATTGTGGTTTGTTCTCTTCGTTCTTTACGGGTTTCTCGGATTTTCCACTTGATATTTTAGAGCACGTCGAAGGTCCGCAATGGCCTGCTCTTTGTCATTAGGGAACGTAGGACAAAGACACATATAAGGCAATTACATCAAAATCACACTAGAAAATACGGTAAACTTTGCTAATATGCCCAAAAAATGATAAACAGAGAGTGATATGCTGATAATCATGGACACAAAACATTCCTCGAATTTTATCATCTATAACAAGTTCACATCACACTGGTTACTTATTGTACTTCAGACTCCTAATCTTGCCAATCTTTGACTATTTTTGACGTTTTTATATAAAAGCATTTGTTCATAATTATAGAAGCCAAAGCACAAGGTTGTCTAATCTACGACCAGCAAGCCCATAGGTAGTCCATCGTCAGGTTCCAAACTGCCAGCCGACTACATTCTCGACTTTATGTTTGGAAATTCTCCTTAGTGGGTTTTAGTTGGGTCATGACTCGTGGCTCCCCCACACGGCTGGTAACTGGAACGGACTGCCAAGCCCCCCCCCCCCCACTCGTGTGGACTACTTGCGAAGGTGAGGGACCACGTTATTCGCGAATTTCTGATAGGATGTCTACCTTGTTCGTTATGTTGCGTCCGTGGTTAATATGTTATATCTCAGTCAATTGCTTATCTGCAAACAGAGCTTAAATGGGTATCTGAGAGGTAACTTATCATTGTGCGTGGTGTGCAACTAATGCATACTTAAGGGGAATGTCTCTGCCGTAAGTTATTTATAATTATATATTTCTTTATAGTTATTTCTACTATTTTTATTATATCAGTATTCTTACATATACATATCAGTGATTATCGTAGTTAAAGATGATAAAACAATAATCGAGAGGCATTAAAACTGACCTCAGCCCAGTCAGAAAAGCTTGCTAGCATTTTAAACCGTTAAACGCTCTAGTAGTAAACTCTCTGTTGCAACTGCGTCTACCATGGGTGGGACGCCCCACTCATTTCCCTTTAAATACGTCGCTGTCACTGCCACTGAATAAAGCTGTAAACGTTGATGGCAACTAGTAATATAAACTTGTTCATGTCTGTCTTTAACATTCATAACTATAAGCATATATTCCCATGGTAAAAGTAAAGGGCGGTAGAAAATTATCACCACATAAGATTGCGATGCAAACTGATGGTTCGGTACTAGAATCTTTACGTACTCAGTGTTGAAATCAAAAGATAAGAATACAGTAACAAATATCACTATTGGGAAGTTCATTCTGGATGTTTCTCTGGATCTCGAATCTTTCTTTCCTCCCCTTCATTTTACGTACACCGACAGTCCGACTCACAAATTTTCTTCCTGACTAGTTATGGAAGTAGGGCCAGGTACGCAATTCCAAGGTAGGGCATTGCTTCTACATGCCCCTTCCTAATCTGTGCCACTGTGTAGTGGTGACTATTGCATTGGTTTAACTCTAACATTAGGAATATCCTACCCAAAATCAAATAAAAGCCCCATGTTATATGTTAAGTGCATCCATGGTACGACCAGATGACGTGAAGGACATATACCGTATGTGTCTGGATGTGTGTGGATCATTTATTGTACGAGGGTCGAAACAAGGGAAGTCAAAGGTCGAAAACTAAAGTTGCTCCCGAAGGAGTACTGCTTCGTTAAGGAACTACGTACCCCGAAAGAACACCAAAACTTATTGTACGGCAGTACCGTAATGGCACACTGAAAAAAAGTTGTACTTCAACATCAAATATACTTTACTCAATTTACACCGTTATATGTTAAAAAACTTACTCCAAAATTAAAGTCGATCATTCTACTGTAAAACGAAAACATAAGTACATGATGAGACACTTACTTTTTAGTTTAACGCAAATCTGAAACCCAAGAACTATTGAAATTCCTCAAAATCACTACTGTGTGTACAGACGTCAGATACACTTTACTCACCTGCAAGGAATTTTGCCACAACGTATTGTCTGGGATGCGCACGCGCACTGAGTGGATCAGAGGAACTGTTAGTATATAGCACGTCACTGCGTCATTGTGCTTAGTCACATAACCATATAACAAACAAACAAACAAAAACGAAGCTGATCGATGGGAGTGTCTGGCCAGCTTCCCAAGTGCTAGGACAACAGTCAAATTTCTGTCAATATGATAAGGGTCGAGGTCAGACTTCATTTGGTTTAGAACTTGTACGGATTTTTTTCAGGATTACGCATGGCAGTTTGAGTGTTGTTGACCCCCCCCCCCCTTAGTTATACGCCATCGACAACCCCGCCAATTACTTCTCCATTAATTTGCACACTAGATTGCTTTGTAACTTAATCTTCAGTATTGTAAAGTGTAATCCTTGAAGACTAGAAGAGAAAATGCACAGCAGCATCTTGCGATGTCTTGAAAACAGGCCACGCGTATGGTTTGATAATTCATGTTTTCAAGTTCCATTGTATTAATGAAACTAAAAGACCGTCACCTCTACGTTCGTTATACAAAGGTGTCCAAGTGTGAGAAATGTCAAAAGAAAAATTAATTGCCTGTTAAACCCCTGATGAAAACAGAATCTACCCTAAGGTTTGCACTCATTCTCTGGTACGATGCTATAAGAGTTGCAAGAATGAACGACTGGAAAGGGTCCCAGCCCAATTGGGTGCATACAACATCAAACCAGTGGAACAATTCAATTTAGCCAGCCGCTAATAGATGCAGGTGCCAGAGAGATTTCTTCTTACAAAAACGAAGGAAACTGAATTCTTTTTCCAACAATCAAGTACCTATCTTCATCTGCTTTTTCATTAAATAAACCCCCAATCACAATTTGATCCCCCTTTTTTTATTAATGGGCCAACTCGGACTTAAGACCCTTCGATTCGGTTATGTATGTCTTGTGGTTGGAAAGGGTTGAAAAATGACAGGGTTGCATGGAGCTTTTAAACAAAAACTCCACATAAGCTGTCCAATAGGAAGGAATAATATGATCATTGTCAACTAAGATATTCAACAAATGCTTAACCGCATTTCATATTACCTTGCACGAGCTACAGAATATAAAATCTCCTCCTAATTTGTCTTGTATCCTTTCCTTCAATGTCAGTTTCCCCTTCTAGACTCCTTCCCAAAGGCGTAAGTAATCTGTGCCGGGGTGCCGACAGGATTTTCCCTGCAGGAGGCAACTCGGCTCCCCGAGGGGGCAGAAACCCGAAGCTTCGACACGGGCGATAGAGTGCCGAAATGATGCTTGAAGCGAAATTAAGCGCCGAAAATTTCGGGCTCTTATTGGAGAAAATTTGGAAAAAGTTGGGGTTTCACCATGGAAAATTCGAAAAAATGGGTTTTAAACGAATAACATTGAAAAATTTTGGGGTTTATTGAAGAATTCCCCTAATTTAGACCAAAATGAAGTAAATCGTCGGGACGAATGGCCGTTGTCGGGCACTGCATATTTTATCCTGTACGTAACAGCTCCCCGACGAAACCCGAAAATTACCCCGATGGGGGGGGGGGGGCAAGCCTTCCCCGACGGACGGCATGTCCCCCTGCCCACCTGGCGCCACCACTGATCTGTGCAATTGCGCGGGCAGACGAGTGTATGTTTGTGTGCACCCACCAACATGTCCTTATCGGGACACGTGGCCTTAGCGGAGAGTTCCGCTCTCGCACGTCTTTCCTAGCTCACGCGCGGCTCGAAACTGGCGTAGCTGCCCGAAAATTCCGTCACTGCAAGGAGCTCTCACGTGCGGCTGCACGTGTTTGCACGGCACCGCAGCCTGCCCTTAAGCGGCCACCTCTGAACGCCTAGATCTCTGGCAGCTCCGCTGTTATGCAATTCCGGTGTTTCCCCTACCGGAACATTTCTCGTGTCCCGGTAAGGAAGCGAGGGTGCGTATGGGTGCACCCGTGGTGTGTGTATGACACTTAGTTTGTAAACACGGTATCTCAAGACAGCGATAATGGATATTTTCATGCTCTATACATATATTCATCATATGAAGAAAAAGGTTCCTGTTGTTTTGGTAGAGATCAAGGGCCATTTGTGAAGTCACTCAAGTCAGCAGAAATAAAAAAAAAACTGAAAACCTTGTACACACGACATTTTAAGATACAAATGATGACTTTCAAATAGTTTAAATACTTAGTTTATACACTTTTCATATTAAGAGGAAGAACCTTATTATTTTTTGGTGGAAGAGAAGAAGTTTAAGTTCTGAGTTCCTCAGAGGTGAAACCACTAAAACCTTGTAAACTGCCTGTAAACACAATACTTCAAATATGGAAACACTGAAATACTGTTTACGTAAGATGTGGATGTGTTATATTGGGTACAAAAAACGCCATTCATTTTGTTGGAGGTCATGGGTCATGTAAGTTCAACAGAGGTCAAACGGTGAAAACCTCGTGAATGCGATATTTCTTGAAAGGTAACCTTTATGTCACAGTTAGCATGTAAATGCTTCACATTAAGACAAAGAAGCCCCTTGTTTTTCATGGAGGTCAAAGGTCATTTAAGGTCGCCGGAAGTCGAATTGTGAAAAAAGTTGTAAACACTGTATTAAAAGAAGGATACCTCTGAAGGGGTCTTATACTCAGCATGAAGATAACTTACATTAAAGTGAATTCTTTTTTAAGGGGATCAATTGCCGTTTGAGGTCACCGGCAGTCAAATTATGAAAGCCTCGTAACATGATATCTCGAGAATCATATTTCTATAGGGATCTCTAACATACCAAGCAGATGGTCCGTACAGGCGAAAAGAGGGGCAGTAACTTAAGAGGAGGTCAAAGATCATTTGAGTTTACCAATTCTTGTCGTTATTTATCATTTCAATCCATTCTTGCGAGAGGGCTTCTTACCCTCATTTCCACAGTATCTACACATCTCTGGAATATTAAAACAAGCCAAATTGGTCTTTGAGTCCGACCTGGAAATGAAAGGGTTCAAGAAAAAGGGATAATTTTGGATGAAGAAAATTAATGATTGTCGCAGGTGAAAGGCTGCATTAAGCAATAAATATTGATATTTAAATAAAAGTCGTTTTATACGATTTTTATTTATATCTATTTCCGTCGGCTCCTTGAGAAATGGGGAATCCCCTTCAATCGCCCTGGATCCTGTGTATGATTCAGTGGCGTAGCCACAGGGGGCCTCGGTGGCGTTAGGCCCCCCAAATTCCCGCCAGCCCCCCCCCCCCCCAAATTTGAAGGTTATGTGGTGTTAAATGTTTAAATATCACTGACGGATTTAGGCTATATAATTTTCTATAAATTTCTATCTTCCTAAATTCTCAGGCAAATTGTCAAACTTCCCGATCTAAACAGGTTTAATAAAACTCTTAGGCTATAACAGGTTTCTGTTTCCAACCTTTATCAGGGTTATACTTCAACCCCAGAAGTATTTTTCACAATGAGAAATAGATTTCTCTGTTTATTATAGGCTGAGCCATTATGTAGGACTGGCAATTCTAGATGAAAGCACAAGCTAACAAAAACTAGTCACGGGCTAGTCACTTCTGCTTGTTAGTGGAATATCTTTACTCTTTGTATGTTCTTTAAAAAGAACCATTTAGAGTTGATTATCAATTAAGCAAGCCAATTTCTGGTCGTCTCGGATAACTATAAAACTTTTTCCCTGCCTTTCTTACATTTAAAACGCATCACAGCTCTTGCAAACCTTTAATCCAGGGACGCACATCAGTAACTGTTAATACTAACTTTGTGTTCAAACTAGCCCTTCTTACAAGTCTAAATGTACAAGAACTAAAAAGCATTACACTGAAAAATTTCTGTTCGAAATAGTTTTCCTGAGGCTTCTGAAATACTAAAATCCAAGAGCTCCCAGGGGCTTTGCCCCCTGGACCCCACCCACTTTGGGCTTTGCGCTCGCGGTACACGTTACACAGTTCTGCCCCCCAAAATGTGCTTTGCCCCCCCCCGTTATGAATTTCTAGGTACGCCACTGATATGATTGAATATACATATATGAAAAGACAGGATCCAACTCCGTTGCATGTTTCAGTTCAAATTTCAGTTTTTGGCTCCTTTTCAACAATCTCCAAAGTATAAACATGCAAGAAGTATATACAAGTTCAATATACAGTAATGATAAAACCACCACCACCACCATCTCACCATCATCATCATCATCGTCGTCGTCGTCATCATCATCATCATCATATACAATTTCTAGTACACCAATTATGCCTTGTCTTGATATAATAATGTTTAAAAAAATCAAGAAATATTTCAGGTTCTTTCAATTTTAAGAAAGTGTTTAATGAAAAGTATGAATTAACAAATCAAATAAAACGGTGTACCCAAAACTAAAGAGAAGGAAGGTCTACCCCTCAAATTTATACTTCTTGGCTGTATCATTTTTACGATGATTTTACAATTTGACCTCACATGACTTTTGAACCCCTCCAAAAAATTTAACCACAAAAAATGAAAAAGGAAATGTCTTAGAAGGGATTCGAACCTGGACCGTCTGTGTGAGAAACCGAGCACTAGTCTAATACGTCAATAGAGAAATTACTAAGAGTGTGGTATTTCTAATCATGCCACAGTCACAAGAACCTTTACACGTGCTCATAATTAGGTAATTCAAATTCGAATTTTGCTGTAACAATTATGCTAGAGAGAAAATAAATGTTGTTCTCTATAATTTGATCTTTGGAATGGAAAAAAAAAAAAAATCAGCCCTAAATAATTTTCGTTGGTAACGAAACGCCGGACACAATTTGGAGGTACCACCCACTGTAAACAAGGCTTACGAGGTTTTAGTAGTTTTACCTCTGAGGACCTCATATGACCTTCGCCCTGCAACAAACCCATAGGGTTCCCTCACTCTTAAAGTAACACATCTACATACCAAGTATGAAAAGTATCCATCATCCCTGTCTAGAAATATCAGGTTATATAAGGTTTTTAGTTTTTGACCTCTGATGACCTCTGAGAGCTCTTCTTCTCAACATGATAAAGTTGTACACCAAGTATGAAAATTTTCCATCATTGCTACCTTGAGATATCGTGTCCAATAGGGTTCTTCTTCTGACTATAACGCATCCACATGCTAAAGCTAGCCACCCATTTGTCCGATATGCGTTATGCGTTATCCGTCATGCGTTAAAAAAAGGTCTCAAAGACTTATAAAAGACGCCCATCCATATGTACGTCATGCGTTATGCGATTTTGTGTCCGTCATGCGTATGCGTTTTGGAAAGCCTCGAGGACCTTTTTTACGTAAACGCAGACTAATCGGACAGGGCATCTCCAGAAATATGACGTCAGATGAGGGGATTCCCCGGGGCCTCATTTCCCGCCATGCTGTGACTGACATACTCTTCGTGAGTTGCACGTGTGTTTTCCCTGTTAATTTTTGCCAAAATGCAAGATGTCCAAGTGAAAGACAACCACAGAAATGCTGGAAAAGCTTGTGGTTTTGGTCAGGCAAAATCCTGTCCTATATGACCCCAAGTTGCCGGGACATAAAGATGCTGTCAGGCTGAGTAACATCTGGAAAAGTATTGCAACGACAATGGAAGACCCTGAAATGACTGGTACGTATGTAGGCCTATATGTAGCCTTCCTTTCCATAATATTAAGCTATGTTATTTAGAGGCACTGCTCGACTCGCACAGTATTATTATGAGGTATGCGTGTGTGTGAGAGGGCCTGTCCACAGGGTTGCCAGTTTTTGTCTAGTCTGAATGTCGGAAGAATGATCACTAGCAGGTGCACCTTTCGCCGGTCCTCGCACTTTCGTAGTGAACAGATTACTTGCGGAATCATAAAAACTACGAAGACGAAAATATTCAATACCAATCGGGCCAAGTTGTCATTCAAATATGATGCAAACGAGCCAAATTCATATAAGATATATAATATAGCTCATAATTCATAGCCTGGATATATAAAACATGCGTTCCATGTAAAAACGTAATTTAATTTCTGCCTGTATCTTGACCCTTGAAAACTAAATCAGCAACCAAGTGTGCCAACTAAGCAATACTTCGTAATATCTTCCTCAGTATGGTACAGAACCTGTTTGAACTGTTCCCTAGTCAAACGGAAGTACTTCTGAAAAGAAATACCATCTAGTTCCAACTCTTTAACAAGATGTTTGTAGGCGTCGTGATCGTTTCGACCCTCTAGTCTGGGACTAACCCAGTATTTGTGCTTTCTCTTTTTGTTTTTTCTCTACGCCCTGAGATACAAGAGGGTTGAAAGTGTCAATATCTCTTCCTCTTCTTTCTCATCCTCGCACAAATGTTGCAGATTTGAACGAATAGGGAGCGTGGTGAAGGTTGTCTGGTGTGTTTGTTCTTTCCAGTCCAGAAAATAGCCGTACCAGATAGAGATTATGTACGCAATGCAGCACATGTTTTTGACGTATGAATGGATGGGACTTTTGCGCATACGCACACACGTTACGTACACCAGGTTTATACGCATACGGATAACGCATAACGCATATCGGACAAATGTATGGCTAGCTTAAGTATGAAAAAAATCCATGCTTCCTACCTAGAGATACTGCGTTTACACTGTTTTCGGTGTTTGACCTCTGTTGACCTCTCATGGTCTTTGATCTTCACCAAAAACAGACGGGATCTTTCTCTTTATATCATAATTCCATATTTCAAGTATGAAAATTATCCATGATTTCTATCTTGCGATATCGTGTTTACAAGCCAAGCGCCACAAGCAGAAATATATATACAAACATAGCCTACATACAGTGGCGTGATTGCATCGCCGCCTTTCATCTCCTGCAAAGAATCAATAACGGCTTCTGACATCACACGTGATATACATACATACATACATACATACATACATACATACATACATACATACATACATACATACATACATACATATGCATACATACATACACACACATACACACATACATACACACCCACACACACATATATATATACATACATACATACATACATACATACATACATACATACATACATACATACATACATACATACATACATACATACATACATACATACATACATACATACTCATATTCTGGGCCTACTGGAGACTTGAACTGTGGAGACAAGTGGTGAGAACGTCACCATCTTTGTGAAACATAGCCAAAAGAGACACTTTACACAATTTTTTAAGAGTGACAAGTACATCACTTTCCTTATTTGTGGAGACTCCCCACATAAGTACTGTGGTACCATCAAATGGTCCAGTGTGTACGGTATATACAGTATTTAAACTAGCCCTGTGGAGGCTTGAAAGCCTTGTGGAGGCTTGTCAGAGAGAGGGCGCCCTTGTTTTTGCTTTGTATGTAACATGTATCGGCATACATACAGTAGTCTCCACTAGGCTAACTCAATGGTGACGTTTTCCTTACGTCTCCAATCGGTTTGTGGTAGTTTGAACAGGTGACATGACAATTTTTTACTTGTGGAGACCTATGTTATGTCTCCACCAAAAATTGTGTCTCCGTAAGGATAGTGGTATACTAATTTTCGTCTCCACTGGGCTATAAATGTGAAACCATACATACATACATACATACATACATACATACATACATACATACATACATACATACATACATACATACATACATACATACATACATACATACATATTCACCCTCGCTTCCTTAGCGGTACGCGGGAAATGTACATGTAAGGAATTCGCGGGATTTCCCCATTAGCCTGGCTGACCTCCAACTAACCCAGCAGACGTACTTGTCTGGAGGGCGGGCTGCTTGCCAAGGCAGGCACGTGCAGCCGCGCGAGACTTCTCATTGTACCGTGTCCTGTTAAGGACATGTTGCTGAGTGCACACATAGCCACAGGATCGCTCACACACCGCGGGTGCACCCATAGCCACAGGATCGCTCACACACCGCGGGTGCATACATACATACATACATACATACATACATACATACATACATACATACATACATACATACATACATACATACATACATACACATAACAGCCTACAACGTAACGATACCATGTTTGAAAGGTCCTTCTGTTGAATATTTTATTCCTCACATTTCACTTAATCGACTGCAAGTAAGACAATCGTTAATATTGCTCAAACTAAATAACATACTAGCCATTTCAATTTTGAATAGTCTGCTGTTAACATGGTATAGGTGCAAGCCTTTTACTGTGCGACTCCACGTTGGCTTTTAGAAACCACAACTGAAAGCAAATTAGTAGAATGGAAGGTCACATATTCTTTTTAAGTAGAAGAGGTTCATATCTCCTTTCGATTTGACTGAATCGTGTTTCACTTAGGACTTATCTTTTCACACTATAGATTTCTGGTCTTTTGCTATGTGAGCTATACCTACGTTATCTTGGACAATACACTCACTTCCTCACCCAAAATCTTGGATGGATTCACCATTTACCAATTTACCAATACTGACCAGATATTGATTTTGTTGTTCCGTTTTACGATTCCCCACCCTCCCCCCTCCCAAAGGTCTTTACAACTAAAACTGCAAATTGCGCTTCTGGATTTCACGCCTGTGACAAATATAAAAGAAATTAATTACAAAAGAATCTAAATCACTGCACAGGATTTCAAAGTATGTTTGGTGGATAACAGCGGTAAAACACGTGTTTTAGTAATTAACATACAAATTAGAGGCAACCTGTATTGCTCTCTGTGGAAATGGGAAATAGATTCACATAATTTCTAAACGGCGGTGAACTACAAATTCAATTTGTAGCCTAAATTAAAGCTTCCAGAGAGTTATAGCTAGTGTAAACCTTGTCTTTCAGTTACTTCATCAATTTAAATATTACGACAAGGAAGGTGTATTCTGACTACAATGAAATGTTATTTTAATACAAGTAGAAAAAATGATATTATTCCTCCGTGAGTTGTAAAAAGTTACTTTGAAGAAGGAAGGTTATAAGTGAACAGGAAGAAGTTTATGTAGCCTTAGTGAAGTGCT
The DNA here is from genome assembly GCA_029531755.1 of Holothuria leucospilota. NCBI lineage: Eukaryota > Metazoa > Echinodermata > Holothuroidea > Aspidochirotida > Holothuriidae > Holothuria > Holothuria leucospilota. The sequence continues at coordinate 37,031,892 of CM055968.1, forward strand.
TCAGGCTTCCTTTTGACAAAAGGAGAAATGACATAATTTTTTGTATAAAAATAGATAGCAAATACGCAAAATATATTATAATGGGAACTATACATCAAATGCTAGCAATTTCAAATGAGTTTTTCAATGATTACCATATTACTAGAGCCCTGCAATGTTTTGATGGCCTTTTCATTCACAGTCCAACCTGGCCAAAATCATTTTTGAAGGATTCGGTGGCAGAGCCTTTCCTAATCAATCTTACATGTGTTCGGTAGGGTCAAATTGCGTTACTTTCTATTTACATATTTTAAACATTTTTGACCTTAAAATGATAGCAAAGCCGCAAAATGAACTGAAAAGGTACTTAGTAGATACCTTGCCCATTTCATGGTGTCTTAGAGTATGCGAATGTTAACTCTTTTTAGTCTATTAGTTTCTCTTTGACTGTATCCCTTCCGTGCAAGGTGTGTACTTTTGGGCAACTTTATGCGCGAATGACAACTTACTTTCGGAAACCTGAAGGAAATTCCACAGCTTTAAAAAAATATTAGAAGACATTTGTCAATATGTTTTAACGTAAAAAGGTTTGAAATATTGTAAGATTCAATTTAAAAAGAAATTTCTTGGATTGTCACGATGAAAATAACGTGTTCATGACCACTGAATATACCTTTCAGATCCATCTAAAATATACAAACAAAACTGAATGATGTAGAGTACGATCGCGGCTGATAACAGGAAATGACACAAAACTTGAGGGTTTTTGTGATTGTCTACATCAGAGTGGTCTTGTGAATCTCGATTTAAAAAATAAGAGATTTTGTTAACTACCTAAGATGCTCTTTGAAGATTTTAGTTAAGTTTAGGTGTATAAAACTCTCGATTGTAAATCATTCCTTACAGGAAAACTAAACATTCTTCAAGTTTAAATTCAGTTCCACCTTTATCCTTCTATTGAACTCATTTAATCATAAATACCTAAAATGTTGTAGTCTGAAACATATGTTTTATTTTATGGTTAAAAGTTGGCAATACTTTATAGTATAAACTTCAAAATCTTGGTATGATACGATATGCCATGACGTGACGTGACTAACGTGACGTGATGTTGGCACGACACGACACGGCATGATATGGTACGATTCGGGACGATATGATATGATGTATGATCCGATATACAATACCCACGCAGGCTATTTAAGGCCTCTTTATCAGCATAAAAACAAAAAGAATCTGAAAACCTTAGTATCAACAAACGGAAAAGCCAATACAAGCGACAAAAATCAAACATTACTTTCAAATATTTCCACAATTTGTATTTTTCACAATTTGTCAGGTGATGAGATATATCAGGGTTATAGACACAAGTCTTTACCATTTTAAAACTTTGACAAGCATATATTTCTAGTCACCTACATATAGGATTTTATAATGAATGGGTCATGTTTATGCATGTGTCAAATTATACGCAGCACAGAAGGCGAAAGTTACAATCTAAAAAACATCTAGTCAATTGGGGCACGAACAGAAATCTTGTCAAATATTTGACAAGATTTGTTTCAAAATTGACTAGAAATGGTTCAGAAATGAAACTATTCGTTTCATTTATGAGCCGAAGATTTGACAAGATTCCAGTTCGTGCCCCTATTGTTTAGATTCTACTCAAATTTGACTAGGACACTTTTAGAGTGTATAACTGCTAAATGGTTAAGGACACTAAATATCACAGTTAATTAGTTTTGGTATAAGCAAGTTTTCGCCATTGACACAGAGTATCTATTAAATGTTCAATTGTTCTCACTCAGAGCCTCATTACGCTCTTGCCACGCAAAATGATGCTTTGCTTGAGTAAATAACACCCGAAATACCCATTATTTCGTTGAGAGTTAAGACATCATCGGGTAATATTAAGATTTGTTTTCAAAATGTTTTGAGGGACGTCACTCTTTCATCTCCCATTGACTACGAGCTTGCATGCCCGATCTTATTTCAAAAGTTTTCGAAAAAGTGAAAAACTAGTGTACCACACATCGCACATGTTCTGTATCTAGTCGTGTTGGCTACACTCTAACAAATGCCTATTCAAAGGGGAAGTGAATAGGAAATCTATTCAAAAATTTGATTAGATCCGGTTCAAAAATGAATCAATTCTAATCCTTTCTGAAACGAATCTATTCAAATAATTGATTGGCTTTCCTATTAAGTGCCCCTCTGATAAGATTCTCTTCAAATCTGAATAGGCTCTTTTTAGAGTGTTACTGTTTTCTCATTTCTGCGATGCGACTGTAATTCTAGCAAACCGTACATATGAAATGTATCCCAAGCTGCCACCACTAGTTTCTCTCCTTTATCAGTTTTCATAACTGATAGACAACTAAAGCCTGTAGTCAATTGTCTTGCTTCAAGTAACTGTCGACCGCCTTCGTTATACTGTGCAAGGATACAGCGATCACGACCAAAAAATTTTTCAGAAGTCCACAACACGTAGATGTAACCGTTTTTGTCCGTGCATACATTTCTGGGCCTCAGGTGAGCCCTGTCTACATCTGGTTTCTTAAATTCACAGACGTTTCTGATCTCTGACCCCTCAACATCCGTCACGACAACTTTTCTGCCGTCAAAGTCACAAACTATACATTTCGTTTCGTAAACAGAGAGATTATATGATGCTTTAACAATATCTGGCAGCGTAATAGTTTTTCGGTGGTTGAGTTTATCGTCAAAAACATAGACAGCTCTGCTGGATCGATTACCTACGAAAACTGAATTGGTCATGCCACTTGCAGCAACGCAGGATACGAGGCGGTTCGACGGCCAATCACTTATTTCATGCATGTTTTTCTTTGTATATGAGTTTTCCCTGATATCGTAAATTCCAATTTCATCTGGTTGACAGACGGATGCCACTTTACCATGTGCTAAACAACAACAAAATCGCTCACGTACTGAATTATTTCTTAATATGTGTTGCTGTATTAGTGTTCCATTTCCGTCCACTACAAGGATAATTGATTGAGTCTTCTGCACATGTTGACCAGCGATGACGATATTACCATCTTCATTGGTTGATATATCTTTCATGATCCAAAGGCCTTTCATGACAGCAATTGTAATTGTCGACTCTTCCCACAAAATCATATTGAATTTTTTTCGCTTTGGTGTAATCTGTATGCGATGGATCTCGATATCACTCATAGATGCATAATCCGGAAACCCTTCCAAGTCTTCAATTAGCAATTTACATTCAGAGCACACATCAGAGGTACATTCTATAGCCTTCCAGTCGTTGTCAGAGGAGACAGTATCTATAACTTTGGCTTCTAAATTTTCCAAACGCTTATGAGTGGAGTCGAAGCGTTCTGAAATTTCTGTTAGTATTTTCAAACGTTCATTCATTTGAGTTTCTATTAATTGCTCTTCATCAACTTTTACTTTATTGAGCGTCTCAAGTTTCTTATGCAGATAACTCAGATTCTTTTCTAACTTGTCTTCTTCATCTTGGTAGTCATTTTGAATTGTCTTTTCCTCTTCTTTTTGAAGTTGTTCGTACTTGCTTCTAATTTCTTCAATTTCTCGATCCATGTCGATATCTAAGGAACTGAAAGCCTCTTGTTTTTCACTCTCTTTATCAAATTGTATCTTCTCTTTGGTTTTGTTAATATTGTTAATGGTTGATTTTAGTTTTTGAGCTTCGTCGTCATACTCCTTTTGGTAAATCTCTTTGGCTGAAGCAGCTTTCAGAAGAAGCTTTTCAGTTACTTCGCCGGGGCTAACTGCGAACTTACTCTGTTTTAAGTTTTCTAAAATTTCGACTTGTGACTTAAGGCGGTCTCTCTCCGACTTAGCCAAGGTTTTTATTTCACAAACATCGTGGTCTCTGTGATGACCATACAGGCACGACGTGCATACTGGACAATTATTGCATTTTTTGCAGCATAAGTTGGAAATAGTTTTAGAGTGAATATGGCACCTAGGAGCATCTCTTGCTGACGCAAGGTTTTCCTTGGTAGAACCCTTTGATTTGATGTCTTCTACCGATAAGGTGTTGTCTCGGTGGTCTTCCAGTGTATCTTTTGTCTTATGGACTGTGTAACATTCAAAGCATAGAAAACCATTACACTTTAAGCAGTAACCTGTTACCTTCAGTAATTTGGAGCAACCATGGCATTTCCTTATTTCGTCACTTTCATGAGTTTGTTGACTGTGTACATATTCGACCAGACTCTTTGTGTTAAAATCAGTGCTGAACCCTTCCACTCCCGTTATTGGTATTTCGAATTCTTCTCTACACTCAGGGCACTTTAGGATCTCTTGAGAATTTTGAATTAACGTATGTAGACATTCTTTGCAGAATCGATGAAGGCATGGAAGCAGCTTGGGCTCTTTAAAATATTCCAAGCAAACAGAACATTGACAAAATTTGTCGCCTATGTCCTCCAACGTGTTACCCGACGCCATCGTGTACATTCAGGACACCAAAAGAGCTGAAAAGTTACAAAGGAATGAAACCCTTGAAAACCACCTTACAAATTTAAAAATATATTCCAGTGTTCCCTTCGCAAAAGTCTTACCTGAGCTGAGTGTTTTTAAAAAGTTTAGAACGATACAAATCTGAGGTCTCATGAAATGTTATTGCAACTTAAGTCCTAACATGACAGAATACCTTGACGATTCGAAAATGAAGTTTTTTTTTATCTGCAAAACCCTGAAGAAGTCAACTTTTAAATCAAAAGAGGTATGCACGTACTAACATCCCTTCAGCATCCATTTTGCTTTTCATATTTTTTTGGATATCTCTCTACCATTTTATGGAAATGTTTTGCTTCTCATAAGTAAATACTAGCTTCACAAGGGTGTATGAGTACCAAACTAATGGGAAATGAAGAAGTCCGACTATTTGTTCTATTATTTGACGTTTGAACTTATGTGAAATACCACAAAAGAAAAGTGCCAAATGCTGGAAAAAAGGAGAGTAAATGAGTTGGGCTCAGGGCCATCTCCACCCATCGATTTGTTACTTTCTATTTAAAATGTGTTCGATAACATGTTCGGATAACTTTGTGGGTTTTCGTACTCTGTATTAATCATAGTAGTTATTGTACCTCAGAAATTATTGCATACTTTATTAAATTGTTTTCTAATGGAAAAGGAAGTAAACCAGGCAAACCAGTGTGTACGTGGAACAAGATGTAGCTTAGATTAAGAATAAGTGTTAAAATCTTTTAATACATTTTCAAAACTCCTGCAATTCGCATAAAACTACGTTGACATACATTACTTTGAAACGAGTAAAGAATTTGATATGATATTTTTTAGAGTTGAAGCTGGATAGTTTTAAGCCGGAGATGGTAATCACAGCGGTGTAGAAAGATGTTTGACATGGGGGGGGGGGGCAGACAAGATGCCATTTCTCGACCTTGAACCCCGACCCTTTGCACACCCCAACCTCATATTTGCCCAAAGTAGTATATTTAAAGAAAAGGGATGAAACAACAACAACACATCATCAGTGGTGTAGCTAAGATATTTTGTTTTAGTGTCTCTGGAGGGCTGCGGATTTTTGTTGGCGGTTGCTCTCGTTTACTAAGCGGAGCGCCACCATAGGTTGGCGCGGAGCGTACCAAGAAACTTTTAGATTTTAATACATCCCAGATCGTCGGAAATGGCACTTGCCGGCCTAATAGCAGCCATCAATATGTGCAACTTTTGTAGAAAATTTGTGAAGGTTGATTTAAATTTATTCTAAAACACATTCAGTTTGTCACAATCTATCCGAATTTATTCAAAATTATTCAGAGTGGAGTTATCTCCATGGATTTCAGTGGATTAATTGGACTGGTGATTTTCCACAGCCAGAATTTATAATCAAGTTGAGTAGAGGTGGCGCCAGGATTTGCTCGAAAGGGGGGCAGCAACCCGAAGCTCCGACAGTCCCAGTGCCGTCCGGTACTGGTGAGGTGGAATTTGAAGAGACCTGTGTACTAGACCATGTCATTCGGGGCATATATTGCATAAAATTTTTGTAAACTATAGAAAAGCATAGTTCCACGTTCTTTAAATGTTTTTCCCCGAATATAAAGTGAAAAATTGCAAAGCGCGCGAAATTTTTGGTAGGTTTTCACAAAAAAACGTATGTAATCATTAAGAATAAAAAGAAGAAAGAAAATCTCTAGGGATTGACAGGTTGTAGACCATATTGGAGATAATATACATTGTATCCGGTAGCCAAACATTGCTCCTAGAGTCCCTCACCAACTGAACGTAACGCATGACACACACAAGAGAATAGTAACTAGGCTTTGCGATATGGGATGAATTTTACGACCTCTATATAAACTATGTATTTTTCCTACATGTTACTTGGAAAGGTGGGTTAGTTAGTTAGATAGGTTTAACGTCCCACTTTCCAACCAATTGGTTCAAGTCGAGACGACCGCGGCCTTTTTTTCCAGTTGTGGCTCACTGGCTTGTTTTTCCTACTCCATTGCATATACTGAGCACCAAGCACAAAGGCAGTAGGTTCCATTTTTAAAGTCTTTGGTATGACCCGGCCAGCATTTGAACCCTAGACCTTCCGGCTGCAAGGAACCTACTGCCTTGGAAAGGTGGGAAGGACCTGCGCTATCCTGCTATGTAAAATGGAACTATTGAAGAAACTAGGGTCGCTCTATTGCAAGCGTAGCGCGCCAAAAATTTTGGGTTCTTATTAGAGAAATTGTTGAGTCGCTCATGAGAGCAAAAACGGGTAAAACGAAATTGTAAACTATAGCGATTTTGGGGGCCAAAATGACATTTGCCCCCCTCAAAACACATTGGGGGGCCATTGCCCCCCTGGCCCCTCGGTTCCTACGCCACTGAATCACATAAATTTAATAGTCAAATCTACTATATTTGTCCGTAAGTAATCTCGGATTGCCAACAAGTAGCTCGCTTTGCTAACTTTAGATGTCACATATGATGGAAACAAAAAGGACTGTTATAAAATTTCGATAGCGTTACAACGAAATTGTGTTCAGAGGTTTTGGAAAAACGCCAAATATTCTAGGAATGCAACGAAGTCCAAATACATACGTTTAACTATATGAACGGTTTAAGTGTATTAGCTGTTGACATTTTTCATCGAATACTCGAGAGATCTGCCTACTTTTTGAAGTCGAAAAAAAAATTCTTGCAGGAACTAAAACACAAACCGATATCCAAGGGGCGGCAGCCACAAAGGCGCTTACGCAGGCTAAAAAAGTGCAGGAAATTGTAGTAACCACTTAATGCTTTGTGAAGTATGTATGTCGAGTTTACCAGCAAACCTGTACTTTTATGTTACAATTCTGTTATAAAGCTGTAGAGGATCAAAGTTTGTTTTTGAGAAAGAAGATTATTGTGATTTAGAGCAACTGTGTTTGCGCAAGCAGTTTACACCTGTGTACTTCAAGTAGCTACTCCTCCAGTTTTCTGTTGTAAGGAATGTTACATGAATCAGTGGAATATAGGAAATAGCACTGCCAGTATAGTTTGAGCTGAATGTGTATTACGGTAGTGTCAATCCATTTTAACTTCCCTGAGCTCCTTCACCATCATAACCATAACCAGGTACTTTGACATTAATTAGATAGACACATATCTGCGTAACTTATTGTTGTTAGATTTCGTTACCCTTGGCAACTGACGATAACTTTGAAGTAGTTTCTGATGTTTAAGAGCACTATACGTCAACTAAAACGAGTCTTTTGACTAACCGGTCATAGCTGAGAGTTTGGTGTTTTGAATAAATTACCAGAATTATCAAGCGTTTTGCTCAGAGGGCCACTTTAACTTGAGTTTATACTTTGTAATTGTTGAAGTAACCAGAATCAATTTATTAAAATACGGTAGTTTGTTCTTCTCGTTCTTTACGAGTTTCTCGGATTTTCCACTGATTATTTCAGAGCACATCGAATGTCCGAAATGGCATGCACTTTGTCACTGGGGAACGTAGGACATAGATACATATACGACAATTACACTAATGTCATACTAGAAAACACGGCAAACTTTGCTAATATGCGCAACAAATGATAAACGTGGGGGGAAGGAAAGCTAATTATCATCGGCACAAAAATTCCTTCAATTTTATCATCGATAACTTGAGATCACATTACACTGAACACTTTATTGCACTTCAGACTCCTAATCTTGCTAATCTTAGACCATTTTTGTCTTTTTTTCGTGTTTTGGTTTTATTTAAACCCATTTAGTCATAATTGTAGAAACCCACAGCCCATCGTTGTCTAACTTACGACCAGCAGGCCCTTAGGTTCCAAACTGCCCGTCAACTACATTCTCTTCTCAGAATTCTTACGACCCAAGAATTGGTAGCCTTTATATTTGGGAATTCTCCCTAGTGAGTTTTAGCTGTGTCATGACTCCTGGCTCCCCAATATGGCTGGTAACCGGGATGGACTTTCATGCCTGCCTCCCATTTTTTGTGGAATACTGGCAAAGGCGTAGGAACACGTTATTCGCGAATTTATGCTACGATCCCTACTTTGTTTGTTATGTCGCGTCGGTGGTTAATGCGCTATATCTCAGCCAATTGCTTCTCTGCACCCAGAGCTTAAATGTGTATCTGAGAGATAACTTATCATTGTGCGTGGTGTGCGACTAATGCAAACTGCATGAAGGAACTTTCTCTGCGATAATTTTATATAATTATGTATAATTTTATAGTTATTTATAACATTTTTTATAAATTTTACTATTCTTACATCTCCAAATCAGTGATCATCGTAGTTAAGGATAATAAAACAACAGTCGAGAGGCACCAAAACTGATCCCAGCCCAGTAAGAAAAGCTTGCTAGCATTTTAACCGTTAAACGCTCCAGTAGCAACTGTCTATTGCAACTGCGGTAACCATGGGTGGGACGCCCCACCCATTTCCCATTAACACTGCCACTGCCACTGCCACTGCCACTGCCACTGCCACTGCCACTGCCACTGCCACTGCCACTGCCACTGCCACTGCCACTGCCACTGCCACTGTCACTGTCACTGACTAAATGATAGTAGACTGATGGTTTGGTACTAGAATCTTTACGTACTCGGTTTTGAAATCAAAAGATAAGAATACAGTAACAAATATCATTAATGGGAAATTCATTTTGGATGTTTCTCTAGATATTATATCTTTCTTTCCTCCCTTCATTTTCATTTTATGTACTCCAACTCACCTTTTTTCTTTCTGATTGGTTATGGAGGTAGGATATAGCTTCCTTATCCGCCTCCCTGATCTACGCCACTGTTTAGCTGTGATTATTGCACTGGTTTGACCCTAACATTGTCAAAAACTCCAAATACATACGTTTAAATATTTGAATGGATTATGTGGATGAACTGTTTATAATTTTCATCCAAAACTTTAGAGTTCTGCCAAATTTTCAAATACGGAAAACAATCTTTTGTAACGAAATCCTTAGTGGAGCTAGAAAAATTTGTGCCGGCATAGCAAATACTTCCTCCTAATCATAAAAAATAACATGAAATTTTTAGTAACCTTTCGAAGTACTTTGCGAAGTATCTATCTCGAATTTACCTGCAACCCTGTAGTTTTTTGTTACAAACCTGTTATAAAGTTGTAGAGGATCAAAGTTTGTTTTTGAGAAAGAAGATTGTTGTGAGATTTAGAGCAACTTTATTTGCGGAAACAGTTTACACATGTGTACTTGAAATATGTTCTCCACCAGTTTTCTGATGAAAGGAATGTTGCATATTTCAATGAAACAGGAAATGGTACTGCCAGTATAGTTTTTGCTTTATGTGTCATGCCGTATTGAACCGTTAAAAATGTTAGATTTCCAACCCCACAAAATTGGACTTTCGTGGGGTAGGATCATATGTCACTTTCTAACGCCCGAGGCTATCTCCATCGCCGAACCAATTAATTATCTCTTTCCAACAAGCTGTATCACGTCATGATCTGGACAATGACAGCATATCCAGCCTCGAGGTAACATGGTGTAATAGAGAAGGGGAAAGAGGCTTTAAGTGGTTTTTAACGAGAGCAATACCTCATGTATCACGGTCCTGCCAATCCATTTTAACTTCCCTGAGCTCCTTTACCATCATAACCAGGTACTTTGACATTAATTAGAAAAACACAATCTGCGTAACTTATTGTTGTTAAATTTCGTCACCTTTGGCAATTTTCATTGACTGGATATAACTTTCAAGTAGTTTCTGGACTTTCAAAGCACACACTGTCAAATGAAACGAGTCTTATGAGAATATAAGAAGAGATAAAAATACAGTAACAAATATCATTATGTTTATGAATGCCTGTCATTTATACTGGTTTTAATAAATGAAAATGAAACGAAGTTCATTCTGGATGTTAATTCTCTGGATCTCCAACATTTCTTTCCTCTCCTTCATTTTAGGTATTCTGGCAGTCCGACTCACCATTTTTCTTCCGGACTAGTTACGGAGGTAGGACCAGGTACGTAATTCCATGGTAGGGCATAGCTAAATTCTATATGCCCTTCCTGATCTACCCCTCTGTGTAGTGGTGACTATTGCATTGGTTTGACTCTTACATTAGAAATATCCTACCCAAAATAAAATACGAGCCCATGTTATATGTTAAGTGCATTCATGGTATGACCAGATGACGTGAAAGACATACCGTGTATGCAAGGCCTCATGTACTGTAGTCGAAACAAGGGAATCCAACCGCAAAAACTTAATATTACTCCCGAAGGAGTTCTGCTTCTCGAAGGAGCTACGTACCCAGAAAGAACACCAAAATTTATTGCCAGGTACAGTATAATGGCGCACTGAAAAAATTGTTCTTCAACATCAAATATATTTTGTTCAGTTTGCACCGTTATACTTTTACTTACTCTAGAAGAAATTGATCACTGTACAGTGAAACGAAAACATAAGGATATGATATAACATACTTACTTTTGGTTTAACGCAAATTTGACACCCAAAACAGCTGCAATGGTTCAAAATCACGACTGTGTGTACAGTAGTCAGATACACTTCACTCACCAGGAATTTTGCCACAAAAGAATCGTCTCGAATGCGCACGCGCACTGAGAGGATCACAGCAACTGTTAAGTTATTAAGCACGTGACGGGGTTGGTGTACTTAAGTTGTCATATGTAACACTCAGTCACTAAGCTCATCGCTGCGAGTGTCTAGCTAGCTTCCCAAGTGCTAGGACAAAAGTCAGATTTCTGTCAACTATCATAAGGTGCGAGGTCAGACCTAACTTGTACTGATATTTATCAGGATTATGCCTGGTACTTTGAGTGTGATAGACCCCCCTCAATTATACGCCATCGACAACCCCGCCAATTACTTCTCCATTAACTTGCACATTAGATTGTCACGGTTCTGTAAATAAGACCTTCAATATTGTAAAGTGTAATCCATCAGCACTATATATTTTTTTGGTATTAATTCACCAGTGAGTTTTATAATGTTAAACTTATATTATGATTATCAGTGGTGTATGGGGGGGGGGCGTCTGGCCATTCCCCCTCCACTGTTGCCGATGTTTTTTTAGTACCTAAAATAATTTTTTAACACAAATTTCACTTCAAAGGTAGCATATGTGGCACGAGATTGCATGTAAGGACACCTAAGTTTCAAAAATTTTCAAAGTGGAGGGGGTCACCCCTGCCTTAGACCCCTTCCCAAGGCCGGCAATCACACAACCTAATGCATGCCCCACGCCCCCATGAGATGTCTATGTGTATGACACTTAGTTTGTAAACACGATATCTCAAGACAGCAATGATGGATAGGTTACATACTCTGCACATATATTTATCATATGACGAAAAGAGTTCCTGTTGGTTTTGTAGAGCTCAAAGGTCATTTCTGAAGTCAGTAGGGGTAAAAAATTGAACACCTTGTAATCACGACATTTCAAGATACAAATGAGGACTTTCAATACTCTGTGCACACCAGGGGCGTCAATCCGTATTCAGATGTGGCCGGGGGGGGGGGCGGGGGACATACATGACCACAAACCAGTCCCTTTGGTTTTGAAGAGGGGGCGTCTTCCTATAGGCCCTTTCCTCCCCCACTTATGATGACTGACGTTGTCCTGTTCAAGAATTATCATTTCAAAGTCAACATGACCATCATGGATGATCTACCAGGTGAAATACACGGAGTCCACGGAATTACTTCAAGATGATTTTTCCATCATGTCCCAAAATACTGAAACAACGCTTCGCAGCGTGGATCATTGTCGGAGATCATGGACCCGACCAGACCCGTTGCTAGTGTGATATATTTTGGGGTAAGAAGGACAAGGTCCCAAATTCCGTCCGGCTGGATGTTTTTTCCAACTGGGTGGAGGCGTTTAAATTGCACTTTGTTTATGCACTCTGCGTTTTGTATACAGCAATGGGGGTTCCTCTGTCACAACATAAGTGTCGTCTTCGGGAAGGGGTTTAAGGGGAGGGGGCGTCCCCCTCCCCTTTGAAAATTTTTTGTTAATTTAAGGCTGCTTTGGTGCAAAATGGTGCTATCTTTGGGATATTTTTGGAGTTGATTGTACATGGCTGGAAAATGTCCATAATTTAGTGAAGTCTAATTTTTCCTACTGGCTGGAAGTTTTAACTAACTGCAGTGGCGGCGCGTAAATTGCACCTTTTTTATTCACCATTCGTTTGTATACAGCAGTGGGGATCCTTCCTTTGTCACTATATAAAGGTGTCATCCTGGGGGAGGGGTCTAGCCCTCCCCTTTGAGAAATTTTTGTTAATTTAAGGTTGCTTAGATGCAAAATGGTGCTATCTTTGGGATATTTTTTGAGCTGATCGTAGTATAGCAAAGGTGTGAAGGATTAGCAAGGGCGTTTTCAGAATGTTTTGTAGTCGTAAGTGTATTAACAATCACCATCTATACCGATAATGGCTTCGACGAAGCGATCGGTAAAAATTTTTGAAAAGTGTTTAAACGGCAAAAACACACTTTCAACCTTCCCCATCATGCTACAAATTAGACTGAATTCAGTGGCGTACCCAAGATTTCTCTCAAGGGGGGCATGCAGTAGGTTGTGTGACCGCTGGCCTGGGGAGGGGTCTAAGGGGAGGGGGTATTCCCATCCCCTTTGAAAAATTTTGAAAAATTCGGTGTCCTTACATGCAATCTGGTGCCAAAAATGCTACCTTTTGAAGTAAAATTTGTGTTAAAAAATTTACGTATTTTTTTGGACAAAAAAAAATTGGAATCAGTGAGGGGGCATGGCCCAATGGGGTGTCCCCCTCCCTTTTGAAAAATTTTGAATAATTCGGTGTCCTTACATGCAATCTGGTGCCAAATATGATACCTTTTGGAGTAAATTTGTGTTAAAAAACTTACGTATTTTTAGGAACTTAAAAAAATCGGAATCAGTGAGGGTGGGCATAGCCGAATGGCCCTCCCCTCTGCGTACGCCGCTGATTGAATGATCTCATATTGATGCGAGGCCCCTACAGATGTTTGGAAAGTGTTGTGATCAGAATAGTTCCATGTATAATTACCTTTTTAATGGTTATGAGAAGGAGTACAAACCGTGACGCATGCGCGAGAAGAGTGCCGAAATTTTGTCATTAAACAAGATTTCCCTGAAGAAATCTACATTCAGAATCTGCATCGAGACACTTAACATTTGCCCAACAAACCTACATGCCACTCAAAAAGCCAGTCAAATAGAGCCACGACACTACTCGTTTACGCAAATGTGGGGGGGCATTTGATATTGTGTCCCCCACCCATCGAAATGTGGGGGGACTTGTCCCCCCGTCCCCCCCCCCCAGGATTGACGCCCATGGTGCATACACTATTCGTAACAAGAGGAACAATCGTATTATGTTTTGGTGGTGGAACGTTAATCTGAGGTCACCAGAGGTGAAACCACGAAGACCTTATAAACTGCTTCTAAACACGATACCTCAAAAACGGAAACATTGAGGAATTGTGTACGTAAGATGTGGATGTCTTTTACTGGGTACGAGAACGCCGTTTTTGTTGGATGTCAGAGGTCATGTAAGGTCGCCAGATGTCAAACGGTGAAAACCTCGTGAATACGATACTTGAAAGGTAACCTTTATCTCACAGTAAGCATGTAAATGCTCCACATTAAGACAAAGAAGCCTCTTGTTTCTCATGGAGGTCAAAGGTCATTTGAGGTCACCGGACGTCTGATCGTGAAACACAGGCAAAACAATAGAAGGATACCTCTGAAGGGGCCTAATACTCAGCATGAAGACAGCCTACATTAAATTGCATTCTTTTTTCGGGGATCAATGGACGTTTGAGGTCACCGGAAGTCAAATTGTTAAAGCCTCGTTAACATGCATGACATTTCGAGAGGCGTATTTCTAAGGAACTCTCATACCAAGCAGATGGTCCATATTGACCAAAAGAGGGACAGTAATATGGTGGAGGTCAGAGGTCAGAGATCATGCTGTTCAAATCTTGAAAGCATAAAATATCTCCTGAACTGTAAAGAGTATATGTCAGGGTCTTTCATTCTGCCTCCGACTGACATTTTCCAGCGATGTTCGGCACGGTCTTGCCCCACGTAGAAGTAAAGAGCTTGACACTGTCTGTTGTCTTTCGACAAGGAATCATTAAACGAACATTCTGGTCGTTATTTATCATTTCGATCCATCCTTGCGAGAGGGCTTCTTACCCTCATTTCCAGTACCTACACAACTCTGGAATATTAAAACAAGTCAAATCGGTCTTTGAGACCGACTTGGAATTGAAAAGGTTCAAGAAAAAAGGAGAATTTTTGATGTAGGAATTCAATTGTTGTCTCAGGTGGAAGGTTACATTTAACAAGATATATTGATATCTAAATAGAAGTCGTTTTATACAATTTTTATACGTTTATGTCCTCATATATATGGGCTCCTTGACAAAGTGGGGAATCCCTAATTGGTCCTGCATCTGCGGATAAATTCTACCAATAGGATCATTATGGACTAGGTACTGTAAAGCGTGAGCTTTATTGTTGTTACCTATATATAATTGAATTAACTTCATGAAAAGACACAATCCAGCTTCATGGTTCTGTTCAGTTTCTTTCCTCCTTTTCAAAAATCTCCAAAATACATACATGCAAGAAGTATATACAAGTTCAATATACAATAATGATAACATCATCATCATGATAATATGCAATTTGTAGTACACCAATTCTGCCCTGTCGTGATAGAAGAATGCTTTAAAAATGCAAGAAATATTTCTGGTTCTTTCAATTTTAAGAAAGTGTCTAATGAAACTATGAATCAAACGAAACGGTGTACCCGAAAATAAAGTGAAGAAAGGAAAGTTCAAGAAGATAAACAAAAAATAGATAAACGGAATCTTAACTCTTTGACAGTCAGATGCTGTTGGTCTCAACCAAGGAGGGCATAAGCTACCAAACTATCAGAAGTTCTCAGCCTCTTATGATGCAAAGCTAACTCACCTTCGGTATAGGTCTCTATGATTTGCACTAATATTCTAATTTCTGTTATGTTCTATTATATTTTTCATCAATCTGTCAAAACACGTTTGCTTCCAAGAGATCTTTTATAAATTTTATATATAAAATAAACCCCATGCATAGTAAAGCACTCTTGCCATGTCTCGCATACTTGCTAAAAGTATATTTATTCAAATAAAGAAGAGAATAATTTGTAAATTTTCCTAAGGAATACACAAAACTAGTGTAAACATATCATCAAAAAAGGAAAAAAGCTATGTAAATGCCGTGAATAAACAGTTGCCTCAAAGTGAAATCTTTCCTGTAATTATACATGCATGCTAAAAGGGGATACGACATCCCCCAAACCAAGGAATTGTTAGCAACTCTTTGCCCAAACATATTAAGGAATAGCCCTAGAGTTATAAATACAGTCGATGACTGCACTTTGATTGGCATTCATTCAAACAACAAATTTTCACTCTGGTTGGTTAACAATGACGTGTACATGAGTCAGTTGTGTTCCCAATGTAGCTCACACGCACCATGGATTGACAGTATTGCCTCATGCAGACTACTATCTCTGTCTTGGAGGTGTACTGGACAAGTGGATTGTTTTAAACTGGGGAGGGCTAGAAGTAAGCTTAGTTACGAGAATTTTTACTGTCGGTGGGGGGGGGGGGGGGGAGATTAGAGCCCATTTAAGATTGCATTGTGCTACCGAGCTCCTTATCCAAAATCTTCGGTAGTATATCACCTGCTTCAATCTTACTTCCATTACATAACAACGAATAAAACATTTCAAACTATTTTCTCCTCCTTTGTGCGCTGGGAAGGCAAAATTTCGGCAACTGTTTTTAATATCCATGCGATAAAGAACAAAGTTAAAATTACCGCGGAATACAACAATACTATCAACTGTTTTTGTTTTTCATAAAAGATAGGGTCACTGCAAACTTCTTTGGATAAATGTTCACCACCGCTTTGGTTTTTAGGTGGGGTAAAAATAATTGTGGTGCTAAGATCAAGAGTTTCAGTGGTCCAAACAACAGGAGCAGAAGTCCAAGCTTCCTTACTAGGTATTTGCTCTGTTTCAGTGATATTGCAAACTATTGGTATAGAATCTGTGACGGAGAAGCGTCCGTCACACACCACTGGGCGTCTTGATTCGTAGTGCTGTTGCTCTGTAACTGTCTTATTCTGATACCATACCTGAATTTGCTGAAAATTACAGTCACATACGAAAGGATTTCCTTCCAAGTAAACTCGCTTAGTTTTTTCAAGGTAGGGAAGAATGCTACCCGACTGATTCAGTTTGTTGTCTGCAACATCAAGCAAGTCGTATGGGATATATCCGATAGGTTCCGGGACATTGATTAAGTTGTTATTGAAGAGTAGCACTTCTCTTAAACTCCTCAAACCTGAAAACAATCTCCTTGGTAGCCACTTCAATTTGTTATTATTTAAGTAAAGTCTTTGTAAGCTTGTGAGACCACGGAAAATATCTTCACCGATTTGGCATAGTCTGTTATCATTAAGATAGAGCGATTGGAGCTCTCTCAGGCTTTGAAATACTCGCAATGGAAGGGTTTCGATCTGGTTGAAACTCAAGTAAAGAGAATTTACTTTGTCAAGACCATAAAACGCATTTTCATGTACGAAATGCAATTCATTGTTGTTCAGAATCAGTCTTTTCAAGTTCTGTTCAGTTCCGACAAAAGTTCCATTAAGAATATAACTCAATTGGTTATGTTGAAATAAAATATTTCTCAACAATTTTAGGTTTATGAAAGATTCCGAATCGATGACGGATACTTTATTTCTTGAGGCATCAAGTGTCATCAATATGTTGTATGTGATTTTCGTTAACTTTAAGCACCGTAGTTCCTTCACAACCATAAGAACGAGGTACACGATATAACCCCTTACCTTCACAGTCGGCTATTCCAAACAATTTATCATAATCACAGATTTCATGACAGCTTAAAGGAACAGATGACGTAACTAGATTTGTGTAATTACTTGCGAGGAGAGATGTTACTTCACCAAAGCTGATTAATTGAAAAAACAGAGCAATTTCAATCGCAGCATGCGACCGCCATCTTTTGTGAGTCAGCCCCATGTTTCTTTGCGTCTACAAAAGGAAAAAGACTAAATATTATGCAATCAATTCATTCTCCATTTTTAAGAATGTGCTCCTTACTGGGATCATGAATTAAGGGATTTGTATTTTATACGGCACAGCACGTGACTTGCAGCACGTGACTTGGATATGAGGTGGAGGTAAGGAACTAACTTTATAAGCATACTGTAAAGTAATTTTATCGGGAATATTCATTTAGGTATATCACTTGCAGAGGCGCTATTCATGATAATAGAAATGAATAGAATTGCTATTCATGTGCATATTCAAACATGAAGAAAAATCAGAAGGTGCGTTCGACTGGGCGGCTCGAGTAGCTCGAGCTACTCGAGTTGCCGTTCGACTGGAAGAAACGTCACTGATACGTCACATCTCGAGCCGGCCAAAGTGGCCGGCCTCCAGAGGTCGGCCACTTGAGCCAAGTGACGTAATTTACGTCACACATAGTCTAGCAGTGTTATAAACTATCGTGACCCACACAGTTGAACTTCCTTTGGAAAGAAAATATCGATGGTTGTAAAAAGTGGCCCGGAACAACTCTTCACAAGAAATGACACATGTTGTGTTAATGAACAGTTTTGAGCAATTGTATAGTCATAAGTGTCGTTCTCGGTGTATTTGGTGAAAGGCGCGATCAGCGATCAGTGTGATTACTTGATTCAACATATAACACTGTAGTGCGTCAGTGTAATAAGGTGTTCGGCAAAATTTTTAGCTAGAGGGACTGCGTCTCTTCTCCATTGAAAAGCCGCCAAGAAGAAAGGAAATGACATTGGGATATGCCGACTTGAACTGCAATGCTACTAAACCTTGCATTTCACTGTTATTTAAAAAATCGCAAACTTCTCCCCTAGTACGGGCAGTCATGTCAAATTCCTAACTGTCCGTTATATCTTCACCTGAGTTTAAACAAAGTACGCACGCGCATAGCCATCAATACCGGCATTTCGACTCGAGCTACCATTCGGGTTACCGGCTCAACACGCATGCGTATAAGCCCCAACTGTTGACGTCAACGTGACTCGAGACATGACTCGAGTCGCCCAGTCGAACGCACCTAGAGAGTTAACCTTTGACCCGTATAAACCTAGAAATGACAAACCTCTGTCTGTCAGTCTGCGTGCATGAGACAGAAGGTTTACATAGTCGTAGAGAATCACGTGTTGCTACATATTTTCTTTCTCAGTTTCAACAACTTTATTTCGGTCAGTCATTTGTCATACAGAATAAGATCAATATGCATATACATAAATACAGGTGACAGACCGGGGAGTATCCACAGGAAGCTTTACAAAGCTTATATAAACCTGGATACCCCTACAAGAGAAAAAAGAGGACAGCTTAATAGATTACAGAAAAATCAAACAAATATAAAACAAAACACTGCAATATAGAAAGAAAGAACGAAGTACATTTTAAATAGTGTCATAGACTGTTGTTTGTAAAGGAGCATTTTAAATTTCTTTTACACATGTGTAAAGAAGAACATTGAGTAACTGAAGGGGGAAGGGAATTCCAAATACAGGGGGCAACATAACGAACGCAATGAAGGGAAGACTGAAGTCTGTAAAGCGGTGTAGTCCAGCGGTTAGCTGAGCGAGTATGATAAGAATTTACCTCATAGCACATCTTAAAGTAATCGTGAAAGATATCTGGTAATTACTTTAAAGAAAATTGTAAACAAGAATTCCACATTGATAACGTTTTATATCATAAATTGACAAAAGGTTAAACTTTTTAAACAGTGGGGGCGAATGAGGAAGATAATGTGTATTAAAAATATACCGGATAACTCTTTTTTGAAGGATAAACAATGGCTGTAACTTAGACGGATAAGTAAAACCCCAAACAATATTACAAAAAGGCAGAAAAGGAAGGATGAGAGTATTGTAGAGAGTAATGAGAATTTTTCTAAGCAAAGTAGAGCGTAATATTATATTTTTATATATTTTTGTAGCAACTTAAGTAATGTGGTCTTTCCAAGATACGTGCTTGTCAATTAAAAGTCCCAAGAATTTGGCAACATTTGAAAGCGGAACTTGAGTATTACAAAGATTAATTGAATGAATCGTGGTATCAACTGGCCTTTTCCATACACTGGGGTAGACCCTCCACCCCAGAATTTACCACCGGTTAAATAATTACATAACTTTGTCAATATACACCCTTCAGCCTTCATTCAACCACCAGAATGGAGCTGACAAATAAATCTATCGATTGACACCATTTTGGGGGGGGGGGGGGATGTTGTATTGAAGATTTTTTCGCAAATGTCAAAAAAATAGTTGTTTACATTTGAAAAATGCTCAAAAAGCTCAAAAAATGCTAAAAATGGTGAAAAATTTTCAAAAATCGGGTTTTGCACTTAGGAAAAGGTCAACCCTACTCACTTTTTTTTTCTGAATACCTTAGAACCTAAAGAAACACCATGAGAGGTGATTAAATGCCAGGTATAGGGAGTTTAGAGATATTTCAAGTATAATTTTCAAAAATCCGTCATTTTCGGTCAAAATCTACGTTTCAGCCCCAAAACACCTCCCCCTGGAAGTATTCCATAAATCAACAACGGAAAGTCCGATCTTTTTCATTCAGACACCAAAATGTTCGTTACAAGATACCTTATAACACCATACCAAAAGATATGTATAAATGGTAAGGGTAGGGTGAGTTTGAGAGTCTAAAAGATCCAAACATATGCATTTTTCAAAAATGCGTCAATTTTGACCCAAAACATGCATTTTTGACCCAAAAATCCCCTCCCAATATCAAAAATTATAACCCACAACACCCCTCCGACTTTTCTACTCACTAAAATGTCCATTTAGAGCTACCTTACAAAGCCCACGCAGCTCTGTTCAGATCCAACGTTGTTTACATTCCACTGTGCACTGAGCCATAGCGTTATGTGTAGAGGTCACATAAGGTCAGTGTGTGTTAGTTCAGCGTGGGCTGTATAGCAAAGAGTAAAATGGGCATATCTTCCACATTTTTGATCCAATTTCATCAAATTTGGTATCAAATGAAAGAGAAAAGGGAGCCAAACAATCTCCTGTACCATAAATCACAAAATAATAGTGTCCTGTATGGGTTTTCTACGGTTTCTATGGTTTTCTATGAAAATCGTATGACGTCATCTAATTTGCATATTTGCATACATAATGAGATTAGTTGACAAAAATAAAATGTTCATTCAAATTCCCCATCTTTGCTCTTTACAATGATTTATAGGTTCTCACAGAGAATATTCTTTTAAATTAACCAAAAAATTCCTGAAAATATTCCTCTTTTAAACACTGAAGAGAATACTGAAAAGGCGTACGGAAAAGAGTTATTGACAGAGTTGAACAATACTAAAGTAGTACTCCTAACATTTAGTGAAAGCTTATTAACACAAAACCACCTGTAAACCTTTGCGAATTCTGTCTGAACAATTTCAAGAAGATGATTGATATCAGGATTTGAATAAAAATGTTTGTATCATCAGCGTAACTATAATAACATGCAGATTTCTTGAGTTAAATTTCATTCATTTTTGAATACCACTGTTGAATGGAAAAGTGCACGAAGAGAAAAGCCTTGAATTTACCGATGGAAAAAGATAAAGTACGTTGACTTAAGGCTGTCATAAAACTGTTAGTTAACTGTTTATTTGCCTTTCAGGATTAAGTTTTTTAAGTTTTGTACAATAACTTTACTTGGGGCATTTGAAAAGCTGGTTCATTTTTTTCTTTTCCGTGAGTCATACCTGTAGTCTTAAATTCACATATAAACTTAGGTGTTACTTGAAACGAATGAATGCAACTTCCATTCAAAACATTATGCCATGCTTGACACATTCAAAATGTTTGAGATGGCGCCCTTTAGTGCTTTCTTACACTTGCATACCATGTTCATGTATTCATTACTATTTTCCTTAATCGTAATTTTCCCCTCCCCCTGCTACTCCCTCTCTCCTTGGCTGTCCAAACAATACTTGCTGAAAATGTACGGAAATTATCTTCCACAATGATCTGCAATGGTGCTCCTCCTAGTTGCTGCAGACATTTTGATTCCTTGTCGAAGGCAAAAGGAATCTATGCAATTACGAGGGCGATTGGTTGTGTGTATGTATGGGCGTTTGTGTGTATGTGTGTATGTGTGTTTGTGACCGCTTGGCTTGTAAACACGATATCTCATGATAGCAATGAGATGAATAATTTTCATACTTGGGATATAGAATTTCTAGAGAAAGATCTCTATTGTTTTTGGTGGAGGTCAAAGGTCATGTGAGGTTACCATATTTAAAAAACCGAAAACCTTGTAAACACGATATCTCAAGGGAGAGAGCATGTGTATCACCGCTAAATGTAATAAATACGCTAAATGTAATACTAACCGTAAATGTAATAAAAAATTAACGCTAAATGTAATAACCGTAAATGTAATAAAAAATTGACGCTAAATGTAGTAAACGACTCACCGTAAATGTAATACGACTTTTAACGCTAAATGACATAATCGGACTCACCGTAAATGTAATACGACTTTAACACTAGATGTAATAACTTTTTCATGCAATTCCTATGTGGGCCCAACGTATACACCCATACATAGCCAACAATATATACCCACAATGAACTTTGATGTCTTTCATACTTATGGTGAGTTTTTCGTGGGGCTTACATGGTTCACATGGTCAAATCTTCATGGGCACACATGGGCTTCCCACGTAGGCCCCACCATATACATCCATACATAGCCAACAATGAGCCCCATGGCATACATATCATAAATGGGTTTTCAATAAGGGCCACAAGGCTCCATCTCAGGTTGACCATATGGATCCCACACTGGGAACATGGTCATATCTTGATGGGCTCACATAGGCATCCCAACTGGACCCCACGAAGTAGCTCATCTTTTTCTATAGGGATTCAATTTGGGCATGCTGCTAGCTTACCCAAGTTCTTGGGCAGATCATATAACCACTAGCGGTTTAAGGGCGGGGCAACCGGGCACGTGCTCCGAGCCCCCACATTTTAGGGCCCCCACAATATATACCTTACTGTGTTCCATTACTGTGTCAAGTGTTCCTCAGCTGCACCATAGGGCCCCCACACAATATCGTGTCCTGGACCCCCACACGCTTAGTCCGGCCCTGCATATAACCCTACTTTAAACGTAGTACTATGCAGAGATATGGCTTATAGGGTAGCAAGATGGCGCCTGTAATGAAGTTGGCTAAACGTACTCTGACTATATACGGCTCTGCAGCAGACGCTCGATAAGTGGAGACAGTATTGCTCGAAATAGCTTATAGGCATATGCTTAAGAAATTTGTAAGAAAGGAATGCAAAAAGTCATTGAGAATCGAAAATGGCCGCTGCACATAAGTCTTAACGCATAAATAAAGACAGCTTGCTTGAAAAGCTCTCTAACGGGCCATTATATAGGCTATAACAAAGGTGTTTGATGGTAAAATTGCAAACAGGGACAGCTAGATACATGTATAATGACAAAGCTTCGGCAAATGGTTGGGAACGCGCCGAAAGGCCCAAATATGCAGTGAAAATGCAGCGGCTGAGATAGTGGTTGTGATGGCTGAGGCGGCAGTGGGGTGGCAGGGACCGTGGCGGATAAGGCGGCAGCCGAGATAAAATTATAATATCTCTGAGAATCATTCGTTTCACAGGGATATCATCGTCAGCACTTGTGGTGAGTTTAACACTGTAAAGGATCGAAAAATATAGGGTTATTACATTTAGTGTTAAAGTTTTATTACATTTACGGTGAGTCCGATTTATTACATTTAGCGTTAAAGTCGTATTACATTTACGGTTGGTATTACTTTTAGCGTTAATTTTTATTACATTTACGGTTAGTATTACATTTAGCGTATTTAATTACATTTAGCGGTGATACAGCATGGATGCTTTTAATACTTGGCATGTGGATGCGTTATAGTCTAAAGATAAACCTTATTGATTTTAGTAAAGGTCAAAGGTTATCTGAGGTCACCGGAAGTGAAAACACGAAATTCTTAAAAACTGCTTGTAACCACGATATCTCAAGATAGCAATGACGGACAACCTTCATACTTGGTATATAACTTAATCATATTGAAAAGAAGAACTCTAGTGTTGTCAGTGGAGGTCAAAGGTTATTTGAGGTCATCAGAGGTCAAAAACCGAAAAATTTGAAAAACACGATATTTCAAGACAGGGATGATGGATCTCTTTTCATACTTAGTATAAGGATGTGTTATTTAAGAGACAGGAAACTCTATGAGTTTGATGGAGGTTTCAGGTCGTATGAGGTCATCAGAGGTGCAACTACGAAAAACTCGTAAACTAAAGAGACAGTGGGCGGTACCTCCAAATGTATCCGTCGTTTCATGACCAACGAAAAGTTAGTTCTGAATTTTTCATACCGATAATTTAAATTACCTAATTATGAACACGTGAAATGGATGTTTTGACTATAGCATGATTAAAAATACCATAAACTGAAACGAATTCTTTGATGGTGGAGTGGATTAGAGCTCGGTTTCTCACGTAGACGGTCCGGGTACAAATCTTTCCTAAAACAGTTTTTGTTGTTTTTGTTATTCAGTTTTTGGTAGGATTCGAAGGTCATATAAGGTCAGCAAAGGTCAAGTTGTAAGGTCGTAAAAATGATATAGTCAAAAAGTATAAATTTGAAGGATGAACCTCAGCGCAACAACCCCCCCCCCCTTCAGCAAGGAATCACTAAGCCTTTGGGCTTTCTGATTCTTTTTGTCCCACATCTTTTGTCCTGTTTAGATTGCATGTTGTCTTTGAACAATTGGTCATGTTTGCAAGATACACATTTGAAGTTACGGGAAAAGCACAACAAAGTTAGAAAGAGGTTTTTGAATGCTAGAATCAGAAAACCAAAAGGCTTAGTGATTCCTTGTCAATGAAATGTAAGTCTATTTCTGTATTTTAAAATTGACACTGTTTCATAAATTACTGTCTTTACAATATTGGCACAGAATGTCTAGGGTCCCTGGGCATACATCAAACACAACAGTGGCGCCGGCACGGGGGCATGGGGGCATGGGGGCATGGGGCATGGGGGCGCGTGCCCCCCAATTGATTTCAGAATTTTGTTTTGAAAATTTTAAAATGATCACAAAAGGCTTTTAAGCTATAGATTTCTGTATGGGGTAGGGTGAGGTGTGTTTTCAACCAAGTGATAGATCTATTGTAACCATTTTCCATCACAAATGGTTCTCAAACTATCAGAATTATCGCAAATCCTTCGCAAACTTTCAAAATTTTCACGCGCTCCGCGCGCTTCAAACCTTACCTCAATGTTGTTCTAATTATCAATAATTTCCGGTAGCAACTCCCGCAGAAGCACAGCAACAGAAGCTGAAAAGCTGTTTACGAATTCTCAGGTAAACTCGGACTGGCGTTGTGATTGGCAAATAGGTGTGTTGGAGAATTGAAAGTGTCTCGATGCATGCAGGATTTGTCATGATTATCTTATTTAATGTAAAATTTCGGCGTGCTTCGCGCGCATTCATCACTGTTTTCACTCCAACTCATGACCATTATTAAGGTTATAACACATGCAACTATTTTGATCACAACACTTTTCCGAAAAACAGAGGTATATCTCCAACATCTGTAGGGGCCTATGGGATCTTTCAGTCTTATTTGTAGCATGATGTGGATGGTTGAAAGTGCGTATTTGCCGTTATACATTTTTCAAATTTTTTTACCCAGCGCTTCGCGCGCAGCCTCTACCTGTATAGATGGTGATTGTTAATACACTTACTACGAAAAAAATATTCTGAAACGCGCCTTTTAGTCCTTAACCCCTTTTGCTTTACCTATGGGGGGGGTCTAATATCACTTCCCTGCACCTATAATCTCTCTCATTCCCCATTGATGGAAGTTGTTCGTCTGAATTTTCTTTCAAACAGTAAAAATACCATTGTTGTAACGGCATTATACTCTATAGTACCATTTGGATGTCAGGTAATATCATATCAGTGCCTCAATTTATATAATTAATCCAGAGCTTCCAGGAGGCACTATACAGGTGTCTGTCGGTATTAGATACCCTTTTATAATGCACAATGAGACAAAGGAAAATTTTTGTAATAGCCCCATGAATGTTTCTGTGGACTCCACCCACTTATTTTGTCGTAAAAACTTTCCCCGAATAGAAGGCATTAAAGCTTAGCCAAAAGGGGGGGGGGGCTTGGCGAGGTTTGTTGACAACATACCTTTCTCTAAGACAACACACTCTCCTTTTTCACCTAACCAAAAAGTAGAATTCACTAAATTATGGATATTTTCCAGACATGTATGATCAGTTCCGAAAATATCCTAAAGATAGCACCATTTTGCATCTAAGCAACTTTAAATTACCAAAATTTATCAAAGGGGAGGGGACACCCCCTCCCCTTAGACCCCTCCCCCAGCACGGTACCTTTATGTAGTGACAAAAAGGATTCAACATCTGTATACCATCGCAGGGACGCACACTCTCTTCTTTCTCCTGACCAAACATTAGAATTAACTAAATAAGGATGTTTTCCAATCATATAAGATCACTTCAAAAATACTCCAAAGAGAGCACCATTTTGCATCTAGGCAACCTTAAATTAACAAAAATTTCTCAAAGGGGAGGGGGACACCCCTACCCTTAGACTCCTCCCCCAGGACGGCACCTTTATGTAGTGCCAAAAAGGACTCCATATTGCTGTGTACAATCGCTGGGACGCACAAAAATGGCACAATTTAAGCAAATTGTGGGGGGGGGGGGAAGGGGAACTGAGGTGGCATCATGACATCATCTGTTATGCCCCCCCCAAACACCAAATCCTGGCGGCGCCACTGAAACACAATACCATATTACTCAACTTTTGATCTCCGATGACCTCAAACCACTTTTGACTTTCACTTAATATGGGCCATCCACATGTCTACAGTATGTGATTCACCAATGTTTCTCTGCTCAAGATATAACATTTATAGTGTTTACAAAGTTTCAACCTCAGAAATCTGGTGACCCCAAATGATCTCAGACCGCCACCATAAACAAGAGAGATCATTTAATCAATGCAGGCCATTCACATGTCAAGTGGGAGATTCATCAAGGTTACCCTGCTTGAGCTACAGTGTTTACAACGTTCTAACCTATTGACTTCCGATGACCCCATATGACCTTTCACCTCAACCGAAAATGATGAGGATCATTTACTCAATATGGGCTAGCCACATGCTAAGTATGAGATTCATCAAATTTCCCCTGCTTGAAATATCATGTTATCAAGATTTTGAACTTTTGACCTCTGGTGAGCTCAAATGGCCTTTGGCCTTCACAAAAACCAAGAAGGATTATCTATACAATGTGGGCCATGTACATGTCAAGTATGACATCCCTTCAAACTCCCAGCATGAGGTATAGTGTTTACAAGCTTTTAACCTTTTGACCTCCGATGAGCCCATATGACCTTTCACCTCCACCAGAAATGATAAGCATCATGTACTCAATATGGGCCAGCCACATGCTAAGTATGAGCTTCTTCAAAGTTCCCCTGCTTGAAATAGCATGTTAACAAGATTTTGACCTTTTGACCTCTGGTGACTTCAAATGACCTTTGCCCTCCACAAAAACAACAAGAGGGCAATCCACGGAGTTGCTTATCTCATCGCAGCACAGGCAGTGCTAGGCCGTATAACTAGAGGACGCACATCAATGTGGAATCCAAAGATATCAGCATAGATTCCAAACTCCTATAGAGGTTTTTCACGTGACGTCAGCGCGTTTCAATTTGGCTCACTGGCCGTCACTGCTCATGCGCAAAAGACTGCAGGATCTTAGTTACGATTGTTATACACTGGGCGCCTGGCCGTCAAAATAGAGAGACGCGCGAACGCAGTGACGTCAGTGAAAAACCTCTATAGAGCTTATGCACCTACGTCACGTTTCTCTATTTTTCCATCCAGGCGTACATTGTGCAACAATTGTTACTAAGGTGCTGTCGTGAGCGCGTATCTTTAACACACCCACTACGTATGGCAGTTCCATCCAGTAAGCCAAATTGAAACGCGCTGACGTCACGTGCATAAGCTCTATACCTACACTGTTAGGCTCAGTGACTCCCCATGGAGACGCTTATATCGGGGCGGAAGTGTTTATTTGACATGCGCGCCGTTCTATTCCGCGATTTGCGTACAAAAATAAGAACGCGTCACAGAAACTTTCATCGTTAAAAGAGGTTAGCGTGCGTGCACTTTTACAACGCGTTCTATACGCCCAGAATACATTTCTCTGTGTATTATCCGGAATACTTGACGCACAGTTCTGCGCACTCTTGAAACAAACGCGCTAGTTGCTTTCCCGTTGTGAGCGCGTAAGTAGTTGAACGCGCATATAAAATTGCGTCACTTGGAGATACCATAGAAACTGACCAATGAATGTCCATGAACTTGCAAAACCAGTCATTGTGCGTTCATGTTCAAGTGTAAATACGTGGAATGCCGCGTTGAAGAAATAAGTTATTCTTGTTCAAGTGGAATTTACAGATAGTTCTCAGTGACGTCACAGCTAGGGGTTAGCAACCGCCATGTCTGAGGGCAAGCCTGTGCACACATGCCGGGGTTGCCCTCAGACATGGCTGAAATAATACACGTGAAAAGCTCCTATGACGTCACGTAAGAACTATCTATTGAGGCGTAGTACTTCTTCAGTCAACAACATTCCGAAATAACAAGTATTAATACTTTTGTAAGACGTTCATTTGCCTGTTTGTTTTCAAAACGACTGAGCAGTGATCAGCACTTCCTCCCCGATATATTGGGTTCCGTGGGGAGTCAACGTGCCATTTTAAGTTTGGAATCTATGCTTGTAATATCTTTGGAGGAATCACAGAGCAATATATATCCTGCTCTATGTGTGGAATATAGATAGTCCTCAGTGACGTCACAGCTAGAGGTTAGCAACTGCCATGTCTGAGGGCAAGCCTGTACACACATGCCGGGGTTGCCCTCAGACATGGCTGAAATAATACAGTGAAAAGCTCCTATGACGTCATGTGAGAACTATCTATACCGTGCGAAATTGAACCCGAATTGGAGATCACGTTATGTAGGTCACCTTCGGAAATAATGTAACACTGACCAATGTGGGCATGGTAACGCGCCCTACACCTGTAACGTGTCCTTAACGCCTCTTCGGCCTCTAATGCTTTAATTCGCACAATCACGCATTAGTTCTCATCCACATCATTGCACTGCGTCTAGTACATGGATTGCCTTAGCAACTTAATGAAATGGCTACTCATCAGAGTATCTGACGCAAATGTACTAATGTGTGACAAAAAACGATAAGTACCCTTACTTATTATTACCTTTGGGTTTACAAGTAAATCCAACCCCAAGAATACGAATCTAAAACTCCATTGGCCTACAGACTTCATGATAGTGTTAATTCTAAATAGGGTGTGCGCTAAATGGAAAGATACAAAGATGTTATAAACATAGATTCCAAACTTAAAATGGCGCGTTGACTCCCCATGGAGCCACAATATCGGGCCGGAAGTGCTGATAATGCCCTGTTCAGCTGTTCAGTCGTTTTGAAAGCAAACGGACAGATGTCTTACAAAAGTATGTTATTTTGAAACATTGTAAATTTAAGGAGTATTACTCCTCTATAGATTTCACTTAAAAGAAGAACTTTATTTTTTTCCTTGCGGCATTTTGCATTGCATTAGGTGCACTTGAAAATGTACGCACAATGGCACGTTCGAAGCTCAGTTCATGCAGGGAGCTGGAAGCTCCCTGGTTCATGGGCTTATTTATTGGTCAGTTTTATTGAATCATAAGGAATACACTCTTAAATGAACCTTTAATATCTTACGCACTCACAACGGGAAATCAACTAGCGCATTTGTTTCCGGAGCGCGCAAAAGTGTCAAGTCAAGTATTCGGGATAAAACACAGAGAACGTTATCCTGCGTGTACTCAACGCTCACGCATGCCACGCTATTTTAGGAATGAAATTTCCTGTGCGTACCTATTATTAGGGAGCTTTAGATTACACGACGTGGGCAGGGCGACGCGGCGTTTTAACCCACAGTCCACGTCGTCGAGCTGACGTCCGCGCCCTGGAACTATTGCGCTTTAGATTTCTACGACGCGGCATGAAAGTCGCGTGGCGATATTCGAACTTCGTTTGAGTATCAGACGCGCAAGCCGATCTGTTAATGGTAACAGTATTTAGCGGGAAGTATAAGTCAAACTTACTCCTTATGTAGGCCTAAATTGAAGAGTGGCAAACCTTCATCGAGTTCGTGAAGCAATTGCTATGGTTATTTAACTGATATAGTAGACGACGATGAATTTATGATATGTGTGCAACGCGTATTTTAAGTTTCTAACGCAACGATTGGCATGGCAACGATTATGACGTCATAAACTGCCTCTTGTTGCCGTTCTAGCCACAACGCCAAAACGAGCGACTCCCGATGTAGAATTACACCGACAACGTAAAGTTACAACATGACGTCATTACGTCGTAGCCGACGTCCGCGTCGTGCAATCTTATGCTCCCTACTATACGCACATCACCGAATAAAAAGCAGGTATGTCAAATCCACACTTCTACTCCCATATTTGCGTCTCCATGAGGATTCAATCTCCGTTACAGTGTAGGTATAGGACTTTGGCATCTATACTTATAATAGACCTTATGCATTGACATCACACTGACGTCATCTTGGGTGAAAATAATGAAGCACACGTCTGAAACGTGCACTCACAGCGTAGATTTCGCCGCACGTGTAGTAGACTTACGCGCGTGTACGATTGGTTGCAAATCAGCCGTCTGCATTTATTGGTGTAACTTGCAATGGTACACGCTTTTCCTCCATATTCCTCCAAACGAGGGAGCACTTTCTCCTTTGTGACATCATATGCATAAGGTCTATATCTTTGAAAAGATAACACACAATGCGCCGATCGCGGGTGGTGCACTGCAGTGGCGTAGCTAGATGTTTTTGTCGGGGGGGGGGGCAAAATCAAAAAATTTCCGACAGATTATTATCTTGAAGTAATGATGTACTATCCAAAGATATTATAAGCATACATTCCAAACTTAAAATGGCGCGCTGACTCTTCATGGAGGCCAAAATATCAGGGCCGAAGTGCTGATCACTGTTCAGTCATTTTGAAAACAGAGAGATTAAAGTCTTACGCAAGTGTAACAACATGTTAATTCGGAACATTCTTAAATCTGAGAAATAATCACTCAATATATTCCATTCACTGACAAGTTATGCTTCTTCCCCGTGCCATGTCAAGCAAACACTCTGTCATGAACGCACAATGACTGTTTTGAAGTCCGCAATCTATAAATAGGTCAGTTACCATGGTCTCGTCAAAAACGCTGTTAAAAATGTGCGTCGATTTCTTACGAGCATTTAACGGAAACGAAATTAGCGTGTTCTTATTTTAAGTGCGCGGTAGTGAGTTTCTCTGTGCATTTAGATAAATGCACAGAGAAAGGTATATTGCACGTATCAAACGCGCTGTCAAAGCACACGTGGGTCAAACTTTTTATAACAATGACTTGTCCGTAACGCGTAGTTTTTTTCGTACGCAGATCGTCGAACAGAACGGCGCACTTGTCAATTCCACACTTCCGCCCCGATATTTGCCTCACCATGAGGAGTCAATTTCCGTAAAAGTGTAGGTATAGGAGTGTGGAATCTATGCTTATAGTATCTTTGGTACTATCTAAGCGTACTAGCTTCCCTTCATGCGCCCTTTTGTTGTTGTGCAAAAAGAACGCTTTCAGTGCGCTATACAGAAAATATGTGCACATAATACGATGTGCATGCTTGCTTGTGTTAGCATGCACATCATTGGAATGGACAGTCAATACCAAAAACATTACAAGCATAGATTCCAAATTAAGAATGGCGTGTTGACTCCCCATGGAGCCCAAAATATGGGGCAGAAGTGGTGATCACTGTTCAGCAGTTTTAAAAAACACAGGCTACAGGGAAATTAATGTCTTACAAAAGTATTAATATTATTTCGGAACATTGTAATGTAAGAAGTATTCATTCCTCAATACTAAATTTTACTTAAAGAAGTTTAATTCTTCCTGACAGCATTACAAATAAGTACACTTGAACATGAGCGCACAATGACTGGTTTAAAGTTCATGCACTTATTCGCCTACATTCATTAGTCAGTTCCTATATCTTTCAGTAACGCACTTTTATATGCGCGTTTAATTTCTTAAGCCCTCACAACGGGAAATTAACTAGCGCATTGCTTCCCAAGAGCGCAGAAGTGTGTGTCAAGTATTTCGGATAATACACAGAGAAAAAAATGTATTCCGCACGAATAGAGGGGTTTCAGTCACGTGACTTTTACCAACTAGACGCAATTTTGAAGGGCAAGATCGCGCGTCTCTTTGGTTTTGACGGGCACGCGTCCATTGTGTCACAGTCGTATCTATAGTGATGCCGTGCGCGTGAGCTTTCAGTTCGCTTACTGCGTGTGTGTTTTGCCCTTCAGTGCCTGGGAATCCATTGCGCGTGACGTCACATGAAATCCCTCTATAGAACGCGTTGTAAAAAGACACGCATGCTAACCTCTTTTAACAATGAAATTTCTGTAACGTTCGCGTTCTTATTTCCCGGCTACGCAGATCGCCGAAAAGAACGGCGCGCATGTCAAATTCACACTTCAATATTTGCGTGTACACGAGGAGTCACTGAGCGTAACAGTGTAGGTATAGTAGTTTGGAATCTATGCTTATAATATCTTTGATCAGTACTAGAAACAAGCGCGTCTACACTGTGTACTGTTGATTTACGTTGCTATCATCAATGTTAAGTCTTTGTGTACCGAAACGCTAAAAAAATGTGACTTCTCACAAAAATTGATCTTCGAGCTTGGTTGCCGTGGCAACCATATATTTTGGTAGCATTAGACAACGTTCATCATATGTGTGAATTAAGTTTCATGTATGTGTAATGTTTCCTTCTGGAATGATATTAAATATACTAAAAAATGTGATTTTTACCAAAATTGACCTTTGACTTCTTGTCACGTGACCTTTGACCTTGGTTAGCATGGTAATCACATATTTTGGTACTATTTAGCACATTCATCATATGTGCGAAATTTCATGTATGTGGAATATTTCCTTCTGGAATTATACTTAAAATACTAAAAAAATGTGATTTCTCACAAAAATTGACCTTTGACTTTGGTTGCCATGGCAACCATATATTTTGGTAGTATTAGACACGTTCATCATATGTGTGAAGTTTTGTGTATGTGGAATGTTTCCTTCTGGAATTATACTAAAAATACTAAAAAAATGTGATTTCTCACAAAAACTGATCTTTGACCTTGGTTGCCATGGCAACCATATATTTTGGTAGCATTAGACACGTTCATCATATGTGCAAAGATTCATGTATGTGGAATGTTTCCTTCTGGAATTATACTAAAAATACTAAAAAAATGTGATTTCTCACAAAAATTGATCTTTGACCTTGGTTGCCATGGCAATCATATATTTTGGTAGCATTAGACACGTTCATCATATGTGCAAAGTTTCATGCATGTGGAATGTTTCCTTCTGGAATTATACTTAAAATACTAAAAAAGTGTGATTTCTCACAAAAATTGATCTTTGATCTTGGTTGCCATGGCAACCATATATTTTGGTAGCATTAGACACTTTCATCATATGTGCAAAGTTTCATGTACGTGGAACGTTTCCTTCTGGAATTATACTAAAAATACTAAAAAAATGTGATTTCTCACAAAAACTGATCTTTGACCTTGGTTGCCATGGCAACCATATGTTTTGGTAGCATTAGACACGTTCATCATATGTGCAAAGATTCATGTATGTGGAATGTTTCCTTCTGGAATTATACTAAAAATACTAAAAAAATGTGATTTCTCACAAAAATTGATCTTTGACCTTGGTTGCCATGGCAATCATATATTTTGGTAGCATTAGACACGTTCATCATATGTGCAAAGTTTCATGCATGTGGAATGTTTCCTTCTGGAATTATACTTAAAATACTAAAAAAGTGTGATTTCTCACAAAAATTGATCTTTGATCTTGGTTGCCATGGCAACCATATATTTTGGTAGCATTAGACACTTTCATCATATGTGCAAAGTTTCATGTACGTGGAACGTTTCCTTCTGGAATTATACTAAAAATACTAAAAACCGTGAATTTTCCCAAAAATTGAATTTGACCTCTGACCTTTGACCTTTTTTGCCAAAAGTCACGGAGACACAAGTTTACACTCTGGGGTACCTACCCACCAAAATTCAAAAGAATCGGTCTAGCCCACAAGGAGGAGTTCATGGAACACTTTTTTCACATTTTTTCGCTTAAAATGTTAGTATCACGTGACTTTTGACCTTGGTTGCCATGGCAACCATATATTTTCGTAGTGCCAGACACTATTACTATATGTGTGAAGTTTCAGGTTCATGGGATGTTTTTTCTTGGAGTTATTATAAAAAGAGTGATTTTCACATAATTTGACCTTTGACCTCTGACCTTTGACCTTTACTTCCGGGAGGCGATGTAGACTTGGGGTTCCACCTAGGGCACCTTCCCACCAAATTTGAAGAAAATCGGCTTTACCGTTTTGGAGATATTAAGAAAACAAAATTGGACACACACACACACACACCCACACACACACACACACGGACACGTTTTGACCCCTCCCTCTGTTATGGACTTTTGGTCACCCTGAGGTACCCCACCATGGGTTAGGACTTTAGACTAGTAACTTGTGAAAATTAACTGTTACCATGGCAACCGTTGTTATTTCTGCTGGCATTGCCGAATGTAGCCCAACAGGTCAAGTGACTACAATATCTCATCCTCCTCACGGAGCGATGAGATAACAAGGATCATCTAGTCAATGTGGGCCACCTAAATGTCAAATTTGAGATCGCTTTGAGTTTCCCTGCATGAAATGTAGTGTTCACAATGTTTTGACCATTTGACCTCCGATGACCCCAAGTGTTCTTTCACCTCCACCAAGAATAATGGGCATGGGCCATCCACATGCTAAGTATGAGATTCATCAAAGTTGGCCTGCTTGAGATATAGTGTTTACAAGGTTTTAACCCATTTGACCTCTGTTGACCCCAAATGACCTTTAACCTCTACCAAAAACAATCGGGATCATATTTCTAATATGGGTCATGCACACGCCAAGTATGAAATTCCTTGAAGTTACACATCTTAAGATGGCGTGTTTACGAGCAATTTCCAAAGTATTTACCATTTGACCTCTGGTGGCCCCAAATGACCATTGACCTTCACCAAAAACAATAGGAATCATCTACAAAATAATGGGTATCGACATGCCAAGTATGAGATCCCTCGAGGTTACCCTTCTTGAGATAAAGTGTTTACAAGCAAAGTGTCGCATACACACATACACCCGTGCACACAACAAAACAAAAACAACAAGGATCATCTAGTCAATGTGGGCCACCTAAATGTCAAATTTGAGATCGCTTTGAGTTTCCCTGCATGAAATGTAGTGTTCACAATGTTTTGACCATTTGACCTCCGATGACCCCAAGTGTTCTTTCACCTCCACCAAGAATAATGGGCATGGGCCATCCACATGCTAAGTATGAGATTCATCAAAGTTGGCCTGCTTGAGATATAGTGTTTACAAGGTTTTAACCCATTTGACCTCTGGTGACCCCAAATGACCTTTAACTTCTACCAAAAACAATCGGGATCATATTTCTAATATGGGTCATGCACACGCCAAGTATGAAATTCCTTGAAGTTACACATCTTAAGATGGCGTGTTTACGAGCAATTTCCAAAGTATTTACCATTTGACCTCTGGTGGCCCCAAATGACCATTGACCTTCACCAAAAACAATAGGAATCATCTACAAAATAATGGGTATCGACATGCCAAGTATGAGATCCCTCGAGGTTACCCTTCTTGAGATAAAGTGTTTACAAGCAAAGTGTCGCATACATACATACACCCGTGCACACACACGGCATCACCATCGCATAGATTCCTCTGACTACGTCAAGGAATCAAAAATGCTAAACTTCTATTTACAGCTGGTCATTGTATGAACTAACACCCAATAATTTTCTTATGTAGTAGCGAGATGCTGATGGGTACGTCGACAACTGCCCAAGATCTCGGTACCTTGCCTCACACATTCCTGTCAAAGTGTTTCCCTCTAGAACCCATTTCTCAACGGTGAACACCCATCCTTCATTAAATCTTCACAATTATCGATAGTTCGTCATATGGCTGATGGTACGAAGAAAGCATGCTAGCAAAAACTAGTCTACCTCACAGAATTGTTTAACTGGTTTTCAGTGTACTACATCAACTAACTTTTATGAGATTGTCAAATTTTTTGGTGAATTGATTGAAGTGACTGAGAAACTAAAAGACATTCCAGGATATGCTAACAAAACTTTTAATGACAACAAGCTTGTTCTTTGGGTGAAATGGTTCCCTTCAGTGCGAATTACATAATCACCGGACCTGAAAATTACTGTTTTATATTGGCTATCGAAGACAAACTTTGATGGCAACTGTTTTCAGAAAGGCCTTTAAATATATACAAGATTTAGATACATTGGGGTGTCAGAGTGTTAAGAAATAATGTGCAGATCCTTGTAAATAACCCTCATTAGATACCAATAAAACCTTATACGAGTTCTTACAAAAATGATATATTTCTGTAACATCTTACCTGTATTTGACTTCTCCTTAGAAAATGTTTTTTTCTTCAGTGTTGAAGACACATTTTACCCGAGCCCTGTTTGTTGTCTATAGGCCTATACTGCGCAATAACTTTAAATCCCAACACTAAGTTTATGCATGATAATGTTTCCCGCGAGATACTTAGCTTTATATATTAATATGTTATTTACAAGTTTAAGTCAAGCTTTACTCAATGATCTTAGTGTGATACCATACGCTACACTATTTGCACAAGAGCATAAGTTAAGTCATATTATGTGCTTGACTGCGGTTTGTGATCTTTGTATTGTCAATAACGCGTCTTGCGATACCCTAGGGCAAAGTTTGTTCATAACAAATGTGAATACCTATATACCTACACTGCAACTCTGCAGTGAAGTTTAGTACCAAAGGTATATAAATCGGTTAGGTACACAAATAGATAATTTTGGATTGCACTTTATTTACCATGGATAAGAAAATTCTAAGGAAATTCAGCCCCTGGCACAATGAGTACAACACTGTATAAAACAAAGTTGGTGAAATTTTCATCAACCCTAGGCACGTATATAAAAACACTGAAATTGGATAAGGTTTGCCCAATTATTATTGATTTATGGGTTTACTCGGACGTTGAATACCCAATTTGGTGGTAACCAGAATTTCATTAAACCTATCAATTACCAATTATTGCGCAAAATTTACCCAATTTCAGTATTTCACATACGTACCCACTACCCAGCGTTGGTGAAATTTTTACGCAACTTTTTTAGAGTGAATAATACAAAATGTAAAATAGACTTGAAACAGGAATAAAACTATAGTAAAAGATACAACAGAGTCCGGGATGTACGGCAGTTCTGTAAAACCAAATAACCAGCCAGTAGCAACACTATCACCTAGCACTGAAAACCCCACTGACAATATGCACGAACTAGGGTTAAACAAAAACAAAAGTATACTGAAACAAAAGGATGTCCAAGCAGGCATAAATAAACCACAAAGTAAAAGTCTAAACACGTCCTAAAATTCTGAGCTGTGATTTACAGGAAATACTGTAGCGATTGGTAACATTCAATTACAGACACAGACTACCAGAGCCTGTTTTCATACGTCAGTACCGCCTGTTTTATTATTCATAAGATAACCACAATGTCATAAGTAACCCAATGATAACATTTTAAAGGTGACACTATATGCTACGCAGATCGATTACTCCTTAAGTATTTAAGCTGATTTTGAAATGAAGGTTCTCATGGGAATGTTCTTACCTTCTAATTTTGCAATAAGTTAAGTCACTGACCCGCACTTCTGACGTCTTGAATGACCCGAGCTTGAATCCAAACTGAGATTACATGACGTATGTCGGCAACCCTAAAACACAAGGATTCACCCGAGTAGTGCTGCTTTAAGTCCAGTTAAGCTGCAAGTATTCTGTTTGCTGTTTTATCGGTGGTATAACTTTTTCCAGGGATGGGACCAAGTGGGGTAGGGGCATTTTCGCAGACACTCAATTGGTCGGTATGATTATACTAACTGGTAGTCCCCGAGGGTCACCAATCGTTTCGAGGGGTTACCTGTAGTTGCTCTCGAGAGTGCAGTTTCTTCAAAAGAACCCAAAATTTTTCGGCTTCCTTCTCACCCTGTGAAGCTTTGGTTGATTCAGTTTTTGTCACAGTTTCGTTCAATGAAGCTTAAGTATAAGCTTTTCCATCCTTTTCAAGAAACCTGTAGATACACTACACAGTTCTATGTAAAGTTCGGGGTTTCATTCAATATGAAGCCGACTATCTAAAGGGGTCCATGCCAGAAGATTAATATCATAACATCCATTTTTCACTCCCATCTCATCTGAGCCCCCCCCCCCGCCCCTCCTTATCTGGCACCATCGATGATAGCTGCGTACGAAGTGAGTCTAGAACATGCATCGTAAAGTAATTTGTATCAATAAAAGGGTTGTAAACACGGGGGTATGAAACCTAAATACTTAAATATCGCAATATCCATGCGATATACTGTAAATAAGTTTACCTAAACCGTCTCATTAAATATCGAGAAATATCTTATCAGTAGGGGCACGAATGGACATCCTGTCAAATGTTTCTCTAGATTTGGCTAAAATGAACCCATTTGTTTCATTTTTAACTAAATCTAGAAATTTCTGAATCAAATTTAGTCAAATATTTGGAAGATAACATTGTTTAGAGCAATAAGGGGGTATCCTTGTTCCGTTTTAAAGACCCCGAGTATGTATTTACATGTCTCTTTTGCATGCGTGCTTCTACAAGAGTCTCAGACGGTAATCACCAATCGTGTGTGGCAAAAGATACACGAGAAGAGAGCCAAAAATACGACCTTTCATGGTCAATAGAGCTAAATATATCCGATAACTGTCACTGACAAAAAAACAAAAACAAAACAAAAAAAAAATGAGAGGGCTGAAAGAAGTTCCGTCTCCCTAGATGAAAATATTAGGGATCATGGTTTATAGACCTACACGGAATATTAGCAAATAATAACGCTGGTGTTGCCAAAATACAAAAGGTACTCCGTAACCAAATTATTGCAGGGGACTATAACTCACAACTACCATTTTAAGAGTATATCACAGCAGTTGACTAATTGAACAAAGGCAAACCGTTCCAAACCAAATTATTGAGGGAATGTACATGTGTGATTACGACTGTCTTGTTCACATCACCTAACATGCACCAGTGCACACTCATCAGTTTTTCATGACATTTGGTCATCGGACAGTTTAACATTTACATAATTGTCAGCAAATCACATGGGTTTTTGCCAAAATGTCAAAGATATATTCCGTCTCCTTCAACCATATTATTGGAGGTACTATGTTTCACAGTCACTATGTCAGCAAACATGGTCCGACACCATATGCTGGGGATGAAAGTTGGTCCGTCCCCCTCCCCCACCAAATTATTATTGGACCATGTCCCCCATCCCCCTACCCCATGGTCGCCTCCTTTAATTCAAGTAGTAAACAAAAAATTCAGTCGTAGTTAATGTGATTACAGTACGATTTTACTCCACATATCATGTATTTTGAATTATTTTTAATTTCTGTGAGTTTGTTACAGTATTGCATCGTTCTTCTGCTTTTAATTACTCAGTCCTACCAGCTTTGAAATTTTCCTTGAGCAGATATGATTTAGACCAATTATGCTATAATGAGCCTTTTACAACAGCAATATTTTGCTTCCACGTTGGTTGGTGTATTGATTTCACTTTGCACATCATTTTGACAACTATTTTACAACATGAAATAGGCAGTGGAAGTATAGCAGAATGGATAAACGTGGTGTGAAAAAAGTGTCTTGCTATTTCCAACAAGAGGCAACAAGGTATGGCTGGCATCATTAGCGGCTCGCCAGAGGGGCACGGGGGGCAGTTGTCCCCCACCCCTCCCAAAAAAAAAAAAGTTTGCAAAGCATGGTCTTCCATTTTCCAAAAATAATAAATAAATAAAACATGTAATTCGAGATGGGTTAGGCCCTCCCTTTTCCTTGACTCGGTTTAAAATTAACGAAGTGAATAATTTTTCAATGCAATGTCGCGAAGGTTAAACATTAATAAAGATCTTTCAAAACGACATTTTCTTCGGCGCGCTTCGCGCGCGTTTTCTTAGTTGCTTGTTTGCTACTATATGTGCTTCAGACATCACCAATGGACCTACCATTAGTGCGAGCTAAGGTTATCAAAACAAATGATCGCGCTGTGATTTTTGTAATGTGATTAGCTTAAGCATCATAATGTCATTTACAGAGGGTAACGCTAATATGCTGGAGTTAAATGCCCATAATTTTGCAGACACTTCAGAGCTTTCGGGGTCATTAGATACACAACCCATTAGCCGTGTTGATTATCATCCACGACTAAACTGCTAAAAGCAGTTTTGTCCGGGTGTCACCTGGCCAGATTAGCATAGGTATCTGTCTACAAAAAGTTGTAACGGTCATGTAACCTAAATGTATTGTTTCCCATAGAAGGAGAGGTTTCCCTTCCCTTGTCCAAATTGACAGCGCCGTTGGCCCACGAGCGGTCTTATGACTGTCAAATGGCATGTTATAAGCAAAAGGTTCTCCACCTCTATGCTAAAGTATACCGTTTCAGTTGATTTAAAATAAAGACACCAAACAATTAATCTAAGCTCAGTGCAGTGAGACTTTTTGGCCTAGCTATTTGTATATAGGATGAGAGGTCGTTCTAAGGTAGGGGAATTCACCCTTTAAAAAATTTAGTTTCGGAACTGTACTGAGTTCCAAAATAGTGCTATCATTTCATTGTTTTCAAGTGTCTTCAGTGCTCGAAATTTTCGTTAGTTTAAGAAAACAATCCAGAAAACCAACATTTTATGGCTTCTTGGCAAAGCTGAAACATATTGTGACACAATGTAAAAACAACAAAATATTTAAAGGTGGGGCTCATTTTACACAAATGGATCAAGCCGCTTTGCCCATTTCACCTGCCTCTTACTCCCCCCTATAGAGTAGCGATCGGCTGATATGGTTGTATTTATTTTCAAAGTAGTCAGCTCATGACTGACTGCCTGAAATGGTTTTTGAAGAGCTCTTGAAAACTACATGGGGTATCGATGTAATACTAAATAATAATAATAATAATAATAATAATGATGATGATGATGATGATGATGATGATGATGATGATGATGATGATGATGATGATGATGATGATGATGATGATGATGATGATGATGATGATGATGATGATGATGATGATGATGATGATGATGATGATGATGATGATGATGATGATGATGATGATGATGATGATGATGATGATGATGATGATGATGATGATGATGATGATGATGATGATGATGATGATGATGATGATGATGATGATGATGATGATGATGATGATGATGATGATGATATTAATCATACTCCTCTTTTACTACCCGGAGCTGACCATTAATATTGCCGGGGGGGGGCTCTTCCGAACCTCCCTGAATACGGACTTGAGTTTGCCCCCAAACAAAATTTCTTAGAGCCACCCATGGTTGGCATATTGCTTGTATTACGTTTATGAGAAAACCCCCGTGCAATTCTATGAGTTTTCCTCCAATTGGGCAGTCTCTTGACATTTAGTATATGTCAAGAGTTTTCTCCTCTTTGCCATGC
Source organism: Holothuria leucospilota (assembly GCA_029531755.1). Classification (NCBI taxonomy): domain Eukaryota; kingdom Metazoa; phylum Echinodermata; class Holothuroidea; order Aspidochirotida; family Holothuriidae; genus Holothuria; species Holothuria leucospilota. The sequence goes on from CM055968.1 coordinate 37,073,400, forward strand.
GAAGCAATTTCCCCGTCCTAAATAACAAGAAGCTACCTTTTCAATTGTTCAAAATAAAGAAACACACCTCTTCTTTGCTTCCCGGTGTGACCAGGAACATATCTACATTAATTTTAAACGAGTTCGATTATTCGTAGGCCGCATACAATTGTGGGATACGTGGGGTAAACAAACCAAGCTCAGCACATAGTAAACCGCGTTCCTCTATTTACGAACGTCCCAAATTTTCGTGCAGTATACATAGATCATTGAGCATAAATCTACGTGTGGCCAGCTTAACTGTACGAAAATAGGTCTCTTCGTCCTACTTTACGGCAGCTTAAAATACAAATTTTCACACCAAAGAGGCAGGTTATATGCTGCCAAGAAGACAAAACCACATGTAAGAAACCTTGTATTTACGAGGGTGATTCGACAATTTTGAGAAAAAAAACTCACTAAAATTTTGGAACACGTGTTGTAGGTACTGCCGTGTAATGTTTATCCCGACGTTTTTGAGGATGTGCGCATGTGCAGTCGAATTATCGTACTCGCTAATTGCCCCACTTCAGTACAATTGATTTATCATGTAACTTTCTTTTCATTTCAGTGTGCAGTTTAATGCCAACTGGTCTATGTCATGCAGGCTATACATTTTACATGTCTTACCAATATCAAAATATACATTTACACTAGATACACATGGAGCCAAGCACTTGTAAATTTAACATTTTCCCTTCGTCACACATAACATCTAAATTAAGTCTTCTTATAGTTCCCTTTAAGATAAGAAAAATCAACAACTAGGGAGAGAAACATATAAATAAACACACATTTTTGTTGCCTGAAAAGAAAATCGAGTCACTGACAAAAGTCCTACCTCAATTGTGAAATCCCAATCAGTGCTGTAGCGAGACCGGTCTCGAGACCGGAAATTGTCGGTCTCGTCTCCAAGACCGGTCTCGAGTCCCTATGCAAACAGTGTGTAAAGCCCGTTGAGAGACCGGTCTCGGTCTCGGACCCTCCGGTCACGACTACAGCACCGATCCCAATACACAGTGCAGGCCCAAAGTAACATTTACATAATACTGTACAGTGGTATACTAGTTAGCTTGTTTTAATGAAGCATGAAACATTTCGCTGTCATTGGGTTTCAATGTTCGTATTTACAATAATAACCGATAACCACCACGTCATACAAAGTATACTTTCATGTTATGCAGCGAGAACAAACAAAAAAACAAAATTTCTTTATATAAACAAACTAACATCCAGTTCATTCTTGTAAGATTCTATCAAAATTCTTCTGAAAGCACCTATGTTATGCATGATCATGTTCTTACCATATCATTTTCATACCACAATACTATAGTACCGTTTGTCACATCTAGAGGTAAATACCCTGCCTGAAATTAAATGCACATTGTTCCGAAGCATAAGTCTGCTAGTTTAGTGAACAAAATTAGTAAACAACGTGATTTCACCGATCTCAAGGTCTTGTCCTGTATTTTCAAATTTATACCTTTCCTACCAATGTTATTTCTACCGCTAATGAGGCAATTGGGATCACTTATAATTATCTGTTATTGTTGACTTCAGATAAAAATTGAGGTACATAGCGAACATCAGAGTGCGTGTAGAAAGAGATTTCATAAGAGAGTGGAAAGTGTTTGCCCTCAAATTCTTTCTAAAAGGCAAATCAGTCATGACGTAAATTTGCTCTGAAAACTATTTTTTAGCTTGACATGAATCATTTTTGCTGGACGAGGAGGGAGCTACCGCCCCAGACCTCACCTCTTACCCTTATGTCGAACATATCAACCAATCCATGACATTTGCATGAACACATCAAGGAGATGAGCGTTCATTTTTATAGTCTCATTCTCGTTCATGATCATTTGAATTCTCGTCCTATTTGTAATAACCAAATAACCAGAAGATAAACGTTTTAATAATCCAAAACACTAGAAACAGCGTTAAAATAGTTGCAATATAAATTGACAAAGTCAATATTTTGCCATCTACTTCGCCGGAAGTAAAGACGTAAATTTTTGCAGTATGTGTGTTGAGATTCTTGTCCTGTATCACATTTGCTGCTGCTTCGGTTGTAACTATGAACTGATTGCTCTGTAAATTATGACCAGTTATAACAAGCGTGGAGTGAGCGGTTGGCAAGTTTCTTTCGGTAGTGCTCGTGGAGTCGGTGAAGTCACATGACAATGGTATATCCTCATCGTTAGACGGCTCACATGCTATTGGATTGTGGATGTCGTAATGTTGTCGTTCAGACAGTATTTTATTCTGGTACCATTGCTGTACTAGCAAAAAGTCACAGTCACAAATAAATGGATTCCCATCAATATAGATTGTATCACTAATATGCAAATATGGGAGGATGTTACCAGACTGATTCAGATTGTTATTGGCAACATCAAACAACTCGTATCTCACGTGACCTCTAGGAACAGGAAGGCTTACTATATCATTTCCCGATAACACTACTTCTCTCAACGATCCTAAACCATCAAACAAACCATCGGGTATCCATCGAAGTTTGTTATTACTTAGGTTAACGCTCTCTAGGCTATTTAGACGATGGAAGGCACCGTGGTGAATAAACTTCAATTTATTTTTGCCGAGATGGAGATATCGTAACTTCAACATTCCAAGAAATACTCGTGGATGTAATGTCTCAATATTATTATAAGTTAAATATAAGAGTAAAACATGTCTGAGATATTTGAAAGCATGTTCATCAATGTATCTGAGTTCATTATGACTTAGATAAATTCTCTCCAGATGATATTCGGGGCCTCTGAAAGTTCCGTTTGGAAGCTCATTTAGGTGATTGTGAGATGCTAACAGATTACGTAAACGAGGTACACCCAAGAATGTCCCAGAATCAATGATCGAAATGTTATTTCTTGAAACGTCTAGTGTCCTAACTTTCCTGTACCCAGTCAAACATTCGACCGTGAGCCGTTCTATGTAGTTTTCTTGTATTTCCAGCATAACAGCTTCTGTACAACCTGTCGAGAAGGGAACCTGGTAGAGATGCCTCTCTTCACAGTGGGCTCTATTAAACCAGTCGTCGTACTCACAAACTTCATTGCAATTGTAATGCCTTGAAATATCAAATGGCACGGTAACGGATTCGCCGTTAACCCCTAAAATTACGATCATCAGAGCAAGAAATAGCATCAAATGTGGAGTAGTTTGCCTGGTAGTCCAGAGTCCTCCTCCAGGAGCCTACCCGTGAAACGAGAGATAAAAATATTTCGGAAGTGTATTCAAGAATTGATTAAAAAAGGGGCTTAGTTTGAAGTCGCGAGGCGATCACTTTTACCTTCGCCTTGGTAATTCCACATTGGAATAATATTAAGTCCATAACAAAGTTCAATTCATGCATGAAACTTTTAGTGGTAAACCCATGATTCATTCTAGGGGAGGTAATATGAGAGCACAGTTTCAGTGTTGAAGATTCGTTGCCCGTGAGAGAAGTTGGAAGGGTTAAAAGGCCCGCTTCATGACCCCTGATGGGGTTCAGGGGGTGGAACACCCCAGTCTGCCAGTGGAGGTCCAGGTTGCTGACCCTTGGAAGCTTTGGGGTATTTATCAGTTGTGGCCATTAGAATGAAGAACAATTTCAAATGCCATTTGATTCACACTAAACTGACCACAAGTCACAATTTCATCCTATTTTTGCTTTTTTTTCTAATTTTTCGGGGGTGAAGCCGACAAACGGATGGTTGTTTTCAATAGTGCAGTGGTATTGTGAATGGTAGTACAGTTGATGGTAGGATTTTCATGAGGCTTTGCAACAATAATATCAGTCAAGTTATTATGAGGCAAATGGGCTCCCAGGTTCTTGAGAATGAGCTGAAAAATAACAATTTCAGTATAACATTGTAGGAATCGAAAGTAAAACTCATTTCATCGGAAGTTCTTTCTAATGCGAACATGCTTAGACCAACACCACACTAGTACCACATTCAGTTGGCAGGTTGAAGGAGAAGTGTGGCTAAGAAGAACTTCTGGGTTAAATTGCCCCGCTTGACCCAATAGAACCGTCATTGGATGTCCAGTCCCTAGTTTCGGTTTTTTTCTATCCCCGTCCCTCGAAAGCAAGCAGTATATAAGCGCTTTGAACATAAAAGAAAATGATATACATTGTTGCTTCAGAGACCGAAAACCAGTGAAATGTACACTGGCTTTTTATGTAACATAAGTGGCTTATCCAGAAATTATTTGTATGAGTGCGGTATGGCAGCGAAACTTCTACTTCGACGACGTGTATTGGCTGAACTTTGGGTTTGACAGCCCATGTGCAAACCCTCTGGCAGTATGCACTGGAATTTTTGTTTTATCCTCATGGTTAAACTAAGCAGTATTGTTGTAATTTACATTTGGACATTACATAACGCTAGATAGTTTTCCCGAAGAGGCCTACAACTAGTGAAATACGCAATTTTACCTTGGCCTGAAATGCCTTTGTGTTACCCCTGGATCTGCCACTGCCCATACATACGCAATGATAAACGTACTCAACAAAGTTTGCCCAGTGGTTTATTTAAAATGGAAACCAGTAAATCGGTGCTGCATGAGCGGGATCTAAAACGATACGGATAGACTTTGATCCTGATTTATTGTTGTCATCGATAAAGTTCAAACTTAATGCAACGTCAAATTCCAGAAGTATATAAGTAGGCCTAGCTATATATATTATCCATAAGCAATGATTGATAATGATTGGTTTCTTATGTTAATGTTTGACTTCAGTCTGTGTCCTCTAAAGAACACACTACTAATAAGGCTACGTACTTTAGTTGAGACAGGACTCGTCGGATGTATGTTACATTACACTGCTATATGCACAGTGAGTCAAAATAAAGACAACGCTTTATTTAATTTAATCTGAGACTCACGAACATCATTGGATTTCGTGTTCTTACAATGAGGACAATAGAGGAAATTCATTCAATAGTCTTCCAAGGGCAAAAATTTCATTCAGCAATATGTTGTTTCTTTGAAGAAAATTCACACTAAATTCGGCAAAGTTGTGTCATTGGATATCGAACACAGACATAGTAACAAAAGAACCTAGCGATATTGTCAAATTCCTTAAAACGCTATGAAAAGAAACAGTCGTACATTCGTTTGTATTAAGTTTCAAAATTGCCACGGTTCTTGGCTATGATGGATGGTCTACGTCGTTTCGCAAAGCATTTCGACTTTGTTTGGAAGTAAATATTGAAAACAAATTTGGTATTAGTCCTCAGTATTTTACTGCTTACTGGGAGATTGGAAAGTGATGAACCATTTACTCTCTTTCCTGTACAGCGACATCATCTCTCCATGTCTACCTAGTAATAAATATTACGCAGTTTTACAGAAGACTTACCAATGACAGGCGCGAATCCAGACATTTCGAAAGGGGGGCTGAAAGCCCCCTTTAATATTCTCCTAGATTAGCATTATGCCAATTTTCGCGTATTTGTTATTGTTGATGTGACGAAAAAGGGAGGATGAGGCCGGGAAAGCCCCCCCCCCCCCCGGATCCGCGCCTAAATGATGAATTCACAGTTACGAGAACATATCAAGGTGGTTATGAAATGTTTGCCACATCTTATAGGTCTCTTTGTTGTTTTACATGTTTTGCACATTGTAAAAACATTTTTAGTAAGTAAGGCACACTCACACTTATAGTAAAATAAATCGAGATTAACGAAATGGGACTTTATTGAGTTATCGCATGAAAAAATATTCGTGAAGTAGAAAATGCTCACACTTGCCTCATACCAGTCCTATTTACAGACTGCCTGACAAAATTAAAAGCAAACGAACAGGACATAGCTCCGATTGACCTCGGATTTTGAGAAAAACCCCTTAGCCAGTAATATTTTACGCATGCCAACTCCCCTTCGGAGCTCCCATAAACAGATAAATACCGACATCAGTATATGCAGCGATGAGACCTTACCCAACTCGAGAGGGTATAAATCTGATATATGCGGACAAAGATAGAAGGCAAGTCAATGTGGTGTGTACAGCAAATATACATTAAGTTTTAAATGAATGAGACGAACCTCATGTAGTTCTGGCTGGAATTTTCCTTGGCACCTGGTTTTCATCTTGTCTCCTTCCCGTAACGAGTAACGTTCTCTTGTCTTTGGCTGCTTCTTATGAAAATTTTTCTGTTTTGAAAATTGCCGCTCTTATCCAGCATTGGTGAATCAGTTGAACTTTGAACTTTTCGCCGCTGCGCACAGTAAATGTTTACATAAATGACTGAGCACCATGGTTCAATTTTTTATAACATGCAGGTTTAAATGTAACAGATCGTACACAATTAATTTGGAGCTTACCGGGCGCGTTTCCAGGGGGCGGGGGTTTCCTGCTCCACGGCTCTCCCCTTTCTCAACTGTTCTTTTTTTGAGGACGATCCCAGAGCTGCACCAAATCTTCAAAGTATGGGGATTCTCTAGTTCGCCTTGTGTTGCCCATTTCATAGCCGTAGGAAGCTTTGAGAAAGCGCAGGGGCCGCGGAGCCAGTTTTGAAGTAGGGGGCTAATCACCAAAGCGGCCCAATATATGTTCAAGAAGACAAAAGCCTATCATCCCAGTTTAAGGCGACCTAAAATCCCCACTGCAGAAAAAGTGCGGGGGCTGAAGCCCCCTACCCCCGTCTCCGCGGTCCCTCATGCGACGGCGAAAGTGAATGTTAGTGATCAGTGTTCTTGGGAGGGGTCTAAGGGGAGGGGTTCACTTCCCCCTTTGGAAATTTTTTGACCATTCAAAGTGCCCTAGATACAAAATGGTGGAATGTTTGACAAACTTTGAAGTAATTTTACCCTATTCCATTCCTCCCCTTTTTAATTTTCAAAATACTTTTCTGATTCTGATGTCATAACCAAAGTGCGTCCATGTTTTGCAAAATGACACGTGCATCTGAAATATTAAATAACAATACCTTTCTTCACTGCAGCTAGGCGTTGTCACAGGGGTTATCAGTGTTGACCTTTCATTATATGGCCTCAAAAGTTGAAAAGAATATTCATTCCGCAAATTGTTCTTTGAATAAATTTAAACAAAAGTTGATTTCAGCAAGTTGGTTCCTCGATGTGATATAAAACTCAAGGCTACACTATGACAATGTCCGTCGCAATACTACGAAAAAGACACATCCCTCACAGTAAAGACAACACACACTGTGTACACGACTGAAGCTCAGGACACAATGAGCCCCGGCCTACCTCCCCGGTACGGCAGGCAGGGCTTTGGTGCAGGGGCGTAGCGAAGGTGTTATCTTTAGGGGGGTGTGGAGATTATGTTTTGCCGACGGATCTGGTAATGTGTAGTGCGAAAACGAGCTTTAGCGGGTGGGGTCCAGGGCCCCGCCTAAGGACCCCTGATGGGGTCCAGGGGGCGCAGCCCCCGGAAGCTCTGAGGTTTAAGTATATCTCTGGGTGAAAAATTAAGTCTAAGGATGGATATATTTTTGTTCATAATGCATCGTCAAATACAAACTAGATCCCCACTAATTTTAATGTATTAGGCCATTCCTCTCGTCAGGCCGCTATAGTTTTAAGCGGTTGGGATCAAGAGGTCCGCTAGTGTTTTAGCCTGGACGTTTTCTCAATGCGACATTTACTGATCTGTGGCCTGGGGGAGGGGTCTAAGGGGAGGTGGTGTCCCCGTGCCCCTTTGGAAATTTTTGGAATTTGTAAGGTGTCTAGATCGCAAATGGTGCAATATTTGAGTGGATTTCCGCCCTAATGAGGAACCTCAAAATTTACACCCGGGTAGAATTTGCTTGTCAGATCTTTTTTTTTGCGACATTGTCCCACAAATAAGGGCTGGCTTAAACACTGGGCCCCCCTAAGGAATTCCGGAGGGCGAAGCCCCCGGAAGTCCTGACGTTAAAGTATATCTCTTGGTGAAAAATTATGTCTCAGGATATATTTTTGTTCATAATGCATCATCAAATGCAAAGATTCCCATCAATTTTAATGTATTAGGCTGTCCCTCTCGTCAGGCCGCTATAGTTGTAAGCGGTTGGGATCAAGAGCCCCGCCAGTGTTTTAGCCTGGACGTTTTCTCAATGCGAAATTTACTGATCTGTGGCCTGGGGGAGGGGTCTAAGGGGAGGGGTTGTCCCCCTCCCCTTTGGAAATTTTTGGAATTTGTAAGGTGTCTAGATCGCAAATGGTGCAATATTTGAGTGGATTTCTGCCCTAATGAGGAACCTCAAAATTTACACCCGGGTAGAATTTGCTTGTCAGATTTTTTTGTGCGACATTTGTCGCCGTTTATGCGACATTGTCCCACAAATAGGGGCTGGATAAAACACTGAGCCGGCTTAATGGCCCTGGTGAGAGTCCGTGGGGCTTCGCCGCCGGAAGTCCTGAGGTTATAGCTTAATCTCTCGGTAAAAAATTAAGTCTCATGCAGGACTGGTATATTTTGGTTCATAATGCATTATCCAATGCAAAGATTCCGGTTAATTCTAATGTGTTAGGCTATTTCTCCCGTCATGCCACTATACTTCAGGAGCTGAACATGTCGTTCAGAATTGGAACACTATGTGTTCAGCATTTGAACACTAGACGCTACGATCGCTACGATAAGTGGATAGGCGACCGGCGTTCAAAAAGGGAGAGAAAGTGTTAAGAATCTTAACACAAGTGTTCAAAATATGCTTTGAACGCCAGAATCTGAAGATGGGTTTGTATCTGTTTCACTTCGGTGTTCAAAAGTTAAAAGCCTGAGACTGCAGTGAAGGGAAGACAAGCGCGGCACGCATTATTTTTCCCAGGATGTTTGTGGGTAGACCGGATCCTCAGAAGTTTGCAAAATGTGTTTTAAGTCAAGGTTAGGGTTTAGAAGACGGGCTAAGGATACCCTCTCCATGGGTAATCGGGTGCTGCTCCCCATGATGATGATAAAAGTGAGGAATAATGTGCAGAAAGTGGTTTTTCAAGAATGTCATATGACCCGAAATAGTGCACCTATACGGAAGCCGTTAAGTCCCTTTCTTTTCCCGAGTTGCCGACGGGCTCAGTCACTCGTCCAATTACACCGACGGCCGTTGATACGGTCGTATACGGCCGTCACATGCATAATCAATTTGCCGACGGCTCTTCAAATTGAATGGGCAATTAGATGAAGAGTCGAAAATCGAAAGAGCCGAAAATCGAAATAGCCGATAACAGACTGGCCCGTTCTCTCTTTCTTTCTTTTTCTTTTCATTCTCCGTCTTCCCTTTCACTTCATTCCTTTCCCTTTCCTTTCCCTTTCCTTTCCCTTTCCTTTCCCTTCTTCTCTTCTCTTCTTTTCCTCCTCTCCTCTTTTCCTCTTCTTTTCCTTTCCCTCTCCTCTTTTTGCCGACAGACCGCAAATTTGCCGACGGGCGACCAAATATGGGGGTGTGACACCCCCACACCCCGCTCGCTACGGCCCTGCTTTGGTGAATAGCAGTCACAGTAGGCCTAGCTGGGCTGGCCATTCAGGATACGATGTGCAAAAACAGCACATGATTTGATGATAGAGTTGAAAGTACATTGGCTTAAAAAACATTCTGTCATCCAAAGTGGGGGGGGGGGGGCGAAAGATTTTCGCCCCCACCAATCAGAATGCGGGGGCGGTCGCCCCTGTTTTCCCACGCCTATGAATTTTAGCAGGAAGTTGCTCTTGTCAAATAGCAACTCCCTCATCTGAGGGTATATGGTACATGGTCATGGATACCACCCTGTTTCGAAATTACTGAATGGTCACACTACATGATTTGGCACTACAAAATTCAGTACAGAATGTTTACAGGTAGCGGAAACCGAGCTTAGGGACACGCTTTTTTAGGATTTGGTTGTAGACGAGGCTTTCGAGATTCATACTTAACTATAGACAGATGTGTCCTCACAAGTTTTCAGAATGGATACTATTATGACCGCATTTCAAAAGATCAGATACAACACAAACACCTCACACAAATACATGGGTGTGAGTGTTCCAATTTGTTAGAGCAAGTTGTAAGATCTTTCGTTTCATTTCATAAACACTAAATTTGGGTGCAGTTTGTGTCTGCAGCACTTCATTATAAAATGAAACTATTGCAAAATAAGAAAAGTGTATGTTTGCAGTTCGGCTTGAACTTCATGTGCCCGGTCCACTGCAAGCATAATGTTGCAAGCTACCACATTCAGAGCTGTGGCCTGCGTATGCGGAAGTGGAAGTTACCCCAAGATTTTCAACCCTTTATTGAAAATGGTCTACTTGAAAAAAAATACTGAAAATGATAAAAGCTCCATTATCCTGATAACCGTATGTTTGTAAGGCCCTCAGAACGTAGCCAATCGCATATAACAGGTGCGTCCATAAGAATAGATGAGTGGGGGTGGGGGTGGGGTGGGGGTGGGTGGCCTGGAGCATTTCCCAACAAAGAAAGGTTACATTCCTAAAAAGTAAGCGTATCTGTGTCAAGAAGGTTAACTCATAACCCCGTTTTACAGTATTCTTTGCAAAGAGCCCAGAATGGAAATTTTAAGTGTCAAGGGAGAACAAACTTGAATAAAAAAAAAATCATCCGGAAAACGCACTTTTACATTTGGTAATGTCAATCTGACCGTGGCGCGTGTTCATTTGTCCGCTACAACAGCAAGTTTGATTTGATCATAGAGGTGCTAGCTCCAAGGTAGCACTTCCATGGTAGGAGCATAAGATCGTTTTTTACGTAGGGCTAAGTTGCCCGCTGGGGGCCCCGCTCTACAGAAATGTCCTGGGGGGGGGGAAGGGGAGAAGTGAGCGACGATCTGCGGAAGCTCTGGAGCATTTATACAATTTTGGAAACGGGAGTAAAGGATATATTGTCTTCAACTTTACATAGCTAATTTACATAGCTATTAGTATACCTATCTACAAATAGCACTGAATACGCACTGAACAGACCTAAAAATTACAGTTTGCACTTTTGTCTCGTAATAGCCAGTTCTAAGCGCTATTCGATTTCTTTATAATGCAGCAGGTTTGAGAGTTAGGTGCTAGGATGGGCAATCGCAAAGGACGTAGGGCGCACAGGGTCTTTGCAATAACCCATGGCACGCTCTCTCTTTCTTGAATTAATTAGGGGATAATTAGCGCAAACACCATTTTAAAGACGTAACGTTTTAGGCACTGCATCTACAGAAGAAGTAGGAAAGCGAGCCTACGATGCTTTGCATTTATTGCAATACAATTTGTAAGCAGTGCGGTAAGTTGTTAATAGTCCGAATAACAACTCCCTGGTGTAAACACTTCCAAGCAAACACGAACGTGCTTCAACTTTACTTTTGAGAAAAGCTGGAATATCTTCCATTAAAGAAGCTTCATACAAGCCTGATGATATACTGGAAACACGAAGTCTCGAATATTATTATTAATTCACATGAGTGACCATGGTCAAATGATCCAATAAAGCTTAGTTGAATCTTGAAATTATCAAGAAATACATACTTGACAGTTATGGAGAAATTTTGCATTGGTATAGACAACTTCATAAATAATACGTGGCATTTGTGAAATAAATCGTCCAAATTTGGAAATACTTATTATTTGCACCATCTCGTAAAACACTCCTTTTTTCTTTTTCTTTTTGGAAGATGAAAGACCATGCTTTGCGAAAGTTTTGGGAGCATTTGCCCCCTCCACCTCCCGTACCCCTATGGCTAGTCGCTAATGACAGTTCCGTTCTAAATACCTTAAGTTCAAGCCTTGTCCTCCTTACCAGGTATAGGTTGTTATACACTTTTATGTAAAGGTCGGGATTTCATCCCATATCACATGGCCTACATAATATTCTTTTGTGTTTGAAGTACGTTAGCGAATGGCTGAGGGAGGATTGACAATTTCATCGGGCGGACGAGGTGGATATAGTATAATAAATGTTAGACCTGATAGGGGTCAACAGACCCGACAGTTTGCTCTAAATGAGTACCGGTATACGTTTATGTGTATCAATAATTTTCGAAGGCTGAGCCATTCCACAATGCACTTTCCCGGAGAAACACTAGCAAGAAACTTGGCACTGCAAGTATAACCTGTACGGATTATGCAAAATATTTCCTGCAATGGAATGGTACTGTTCAAAACGTTTTCTTTCAGTCTTCCTCAGCCCCCCTCCACTAGTAGATTTCGTTATTCCAGCTCCTCGCCCATATCATGGTTCTAGTCGCTAACATTTCCCGCCTCTCCATTCCTGCAGGGGAGCCTGCCTCCCCTTTCGAACAAATTCTGACGCCACCCATGCATATTCTCATTGAAGCACTGTTGATTTGGAACATGTACACAAAATCTTTTATATGAATTACAGGCAAGGGCGTCGATTTGGGTTGAACATACGGGTAGGGGGTGGGTGGGAACTAAAAATGGCTTATATGTATGTATATGTATATATATTAACATGTATAAAGATACGCATATGTGTTCGTAGACCATATATGTACACGTAAATGTTTATGGGAATGTAAACGTATACGTTTAAGTGATGCTGGCAACAAAATGTGCTCATTAGCGGCACCGAAGGAGCACACATGTTCCCTTTGCTAGTCACAAATAGCATTAGATTTGCACTCAGAAATCAATAGCAACCAAACTTTTACCATACTGTTTTCAATTCAACAGCCGGTTGATTTGAGTTCTTGACTGTGAGGATAGAGACCACGAATAACAACTTGGTTCCTGACACAGACAGTGGTGAGAGGAGGAAACTACACGTGCGAAGAAAATGTTTGTCTGCTATATCAGATTCCTTGGGATTACGGGATCCAAAATAGTATAGCGTACGCAATGCTGTTATCCACTAGGCCATGTCCGGTTAGGGTTAAGACCAGAGGTAAGTGTGAAAAGTTGGCGCCATTCGAGTGAGTTCAATGGCGCAACGTGCATGAAAAGAGTAGTTTACCTCCTGTTCGAGAAAAAAGAGCAGACTAATAGTTGGCCACAACTAAAATTGTACAAAGGGCGTTGAATGGAACGAAGTAAAAGATAGAAGACCCCATGGACCTTAAACAATTAACTCTCGGAACATTAGTTCCTTACGTTTCCCGATAATACTGTTAAGTATCAGCAACTGGCGCGCGCAGTGAGCTGAAAAATACTGTACACTTTTAATGTCATCCAGATTCCAGTTGAGCGGGGAATATTGAGATGTACTAGAAAGTTTTTAAGTTTCTGTTCGCGAGTGTACTGTTCATTTGCTGCCATTCAGTTACAAGAGTTGCAGTTTTATAACTGTTTGGCAATAAATAATTTTCCATGCAGTTTTCAATTTTTCCAACGTTGGAAAGAAGTGACAGCATGAAACGGAGAATCTTATTTTTCACACCCATCTGGGCTTGTTTCCAGTGGCGTAGCTACGGGGGCCTGGGGGGGTCTAGGCCCCCCAGATATTTATCAGCCCCCTCCCCCCAGATTTTTGTATCCTAATAAAATGTGTAATAATTAAGAAGAAATAAATGTTTGAACGGAAATAAACTTTGAAGTATTTCCTTCAATAAATAAATAAATAAAATGTGTAAGAATTAAGAAAAAGTAAATGTGTGAAAAATACATTTTGCGCACGCATGAAATCAACTTATAACTTTAAAATGCCTACTTTCACTAAATTAGGTGTATAATCTGCACTGTCGTTTAATTCGCATATAATTCACTTGGACGATGAAACAACGTCCCGACGACAAATTCGGATGTGACATTGTCAGGTTTAGACCCTTTCTGCCTTTCGGATGGCTGGTTGATTTACTGAAAACATGGCAACCATACACTGAAAAGACCCTTCTTACACGATCATTCCTGTTAGGTATCATACACACACAAAATATACCGTACGGTAAGGAACTGCGTTCTCTCCTTGCCCATGACAAGTGCACTGTAGAACGATTGTTTTCGACAAGTCCTACTTGTTCGCACTGGCGTCCGGGCGGATTTGTAAAATTGCCAACAAGGTCCGGATTTCATGTGTTTCCAACATGATCCCTACTTCTGCTTTGCGGGTTAAATAGTTTGAAAGATTTACTGGTGGTATTATAGGTCTGACCAAGTAATATACCGATGACTTGAGTCCGTGAACAAATACAGCACCATTTTGCATCTAGACACCATTGAAAACCGGAAAAATTTCCAAAGGGAAGGGGACACCCTTAGACCCCTACATCAGGACAGTGATTTATGTCCTTCTTGCTAGAAAATGAATATGGTATAAATAAATATGGTAACCTTAGGATGGAGACAAATGGTATGATCTAGGGGACATGTAATTGAGTAGTGGACATGTAGCCTATGGATAGGGTGATGGACAAATGTAACAGAGATATACTAGAAGGTGAATATGGGAGAATTGCAGGCGGAATAAATGAAAAGGGATGCATAATTCAGTATGACTCTTGTATTATCTCAGCTCATATGATATCAACGGCCGTACACAACGCGGAGAGGGGGGAATTACCCCCAGAAATTTTCAAAGTGCACCGTTTCCAACTTTGAGAATATACTGAGAAAACGCAGTGAAAATGTAAGAAATAGCGGTGATCGTAATGACAGAACTTAAACAATTTCAAATAGGCAGATCAATATTTTCATGCCTATATCTGTACACATCACCAATCATTACAGCTCTATCAGGATGTATTTCTAGCCTACTCTTCTAAAATTCTCGAGCTATTCGCGATTATGCATAGCTACAATGTTGCTGTTGTTGCTATAGGTAGCTTCAATCATCAATGGCTTTAAAACGTTTTGAAACCAATAACACTCCCTCCCCTCCCTTAAACCCTCCCCCACAACGGCGTTCAATGGCTGAGGTCATGCTTCACATCATATCCACCACGCTCTCAAAAATGACTTTTGTCGCACTTAGTCACTACTACTTTTCGTTTTCCTTTTAAAGCTGAAATCCTCCAAATATTGCACCATTTGCTATCTGTACGTCCTCCTGAAATTACAAATTTTCGCCAAGAGGGAGGGAGACACCCGTTCCCTTTAGTCCCCTCCCCAGGCCACAGATCAGTAATGCCCACTTTTTGCCCCCTAGCAAAAAAAAGTGTAAGTGCGGCCTTGTGTATTACCATTTTTCATGGATTGATTTTTTCCCATTATTTGAGAAATGGCAAACATAAGATTCGAATTTCAAGGGTGGGTACACTCAGCTTAAAACACGTGGGAAGTGCCGTTTCCGGCCATCTGGAGGGTTTGTAAAAACAAAAATTTTCTTGCACGCTCCGCGCCAACTGATGGTGGCTCTAAGATAGTCTTGACAAGCCTGACCCTCGGCAGTGCCTCCCCCATTACCTAGGCCCCTCTAAAAATTTCATCCTAGCTACGCCCCTCCTTGTTTCACACAAGACTTACACTTGAATTTGAGTTTAATTTCAACAGGACTACTGCATGACAGAATCAGCACTCTTTGTGAAACAGGACCCTGGTCATCTACCCACTCCCCTCCCCCTCCCGCTCCCGCCATCAGACACCCAATGATGATAGATGGCGTGCAAAGCTAGTCTGTAAATTGCATCATGAAGTAAAGTTGTATCAATAAAAGGGGTTGTAAACACGGAGATATGAAACAAATATCAATGCAGTATAGTTTAAACGGGTAACAGGCTATTTACCTGGAGAAACTTATATCTAAAAGTTTCATTACATCTCGAAAACAAGCTTATCAAAGGGGATATGAACCACAATCTTGGCAAATATTGCACTAGATTTGGCTAGAAATGAACCGATTTGTTTTATATAAAACCAAATATAGCAACTTCTGAATCAGATTTAGTCAAATATGTGGATAGTTACATTGTCTTTAGAGCACTGAGGCAGCTCTCGAGGTTATATGGCGGTATCCCAACTCAGTTTTAAAGGCCCTGAGTATTTATTTACATATAATGTTTGCCTGCGTGCATCTACAAGAGTCTTAGACAGTAATCAACAGGCGTGTGTGGCAAAAATGTGAGAGAAGTCCACCGAAAATATGGCTTTTCACGGTCGTACACAAAGAAGTTGGATGGGATGAAAGGAACTGAGTCCCCCTTAAATTAAAATACTACTCCGAGGGATCATGCTTTATAGATCTTCATGCAATTATTAGTAAATATTCCGGGTTTTGCCAATTTAAAAAGTTACTAGCCAAATTAGTATTATTTAGCAAGTACAACAGCAGGCGATCACTTGTATAAAGGTATTCTGTTCCCAACCGAATTATCGAGAGAATGTAAATGTGTATCAACGAATGTCTTGTTAATCACCAAACACGAGGTTTCATAAGTGTACATGGAAGATGCTCCGGCAAATCGTTTTCCATGACCTCTTGAGTCATCGGAAAATATAATACTCACACGAATGTCAACAAATCATAATTTTTAGTCAGATTAATCGAAATATGAAAGATGTATTCCGTCTCCTACTACCAAATCATTGGAGAGGACTATGTCTTACACTCATAATATCAGCAAATGTTAAGGTTGTTAAACATATATTAGAGGGATGAAAGGTAGCCGTCCTCCCTCCCCACCAAATTATTGTGGGACCATGCCCAACCCCCTCTATTTTCCCTACCACATGAATCGTCGCTCTAAATTACAGTAGTAAAACAGGCTTAATGTCCCTCCATCTTGATAACTCAAACTTCAGTTGTAGTTACCAGTACCTTTTATACTCCCTACACGCATTTTTTCCGTGGTTTAATTTACTTTTTTTCATTTCTGTGAGTTTGTAACAGTATTGAATCGTTCTTCTGCTTTTGCGTTAATATTTCCTTCTAGCTTTTGAAATTTCCTCTGAGCAAATGCAACTTTGACAGCCTTTCAGCAATCTTTTGGTTTGTTTTTGGTTGGTTTGTTGTTTTCACTTTTCACCGACACCATTTTGACGACTATTTAAAAACATGAAATAAGCAGTGAAGTAGACCTACAGCAGAATGGACAAACGGGGTGTGAATTAAGTAACATGCTATATCTAATCAAGGGAAACTGAACGAATGGATGACATATTGGTTGGTTCAACGAATACACACTCTCACGACCTTTGAATCATCGGAGTAATATTCACACAAATATCATGATCATATGGGTTTTTTGCCAAAACATCAAACATATATTCCGTCTCCTACCACAACAAATTATTGGAAAATACTATGACTCACCCTCACAATATCAGCAAATATGATGGTCGCACACCGTATGCTAGGGAGATGAAAGGTGATTCGCCCCCCCCCCCCCCACACACACACACACACACCAAATAATTGTAGGACTATGTCCCCTTATCCGTCTACTCCGCGATCGCCGCCCTTAATTCAATACAAACTTTACCCTCCATATCAATAACTCAAAATTCAGTCGTAGTTACCATGACTAGTACGATATTACTCCACATATCATGCATTTTCCCGTATTTTGAATTACTTTTTTATTTCTGTGAGTTTGTTACAGTATTGTATCGTTCTTCTGCTTTACATTACTGTTACCTACGAACTTTTGAAAATCTCCCTGAGCAAATGTAATTTAGACAAATTATGCTATTGAGCCTTTTACGACACGTTCAAAGTAAGCGTTTCACTTTGGTTTGTTGTTTTCACTTTTCACACCATTTTGGCAACTATTTTATTACATGCAATGCATGAAATAAGCAGTGGAAGTATAGCAAAATGAAAAAATGGTGTGAAAGAAGTATCTTGCTATTTCCAGCCAGGGGAACAACAAATGGTTGGCATATTGGTTGCATTACGTTCACGAGAAAATTCTTTGTACAATTCTATGAGTTTTTCTCGGATAGGGCAGTCTCTTGACATTTATTATATGTTAGGAGTTTTCTCCTATTTGCCATGCGAAGCAATTTCCCCGTCCTCAATAACAAAAAACAACCTTCAACAACGCCGAACACACCTGCTTTCTCGTTCCCGGGTGATGAGGAACATATCTACATTAACTATAAGCGGGCTCGATAATTCGTACTCCGCATGGAATTGTGGCGAGATAAACAAACCGAGCTCAGCACATAGCATGCTGCGGTTCCCTATTTCCGTGCTTCCTCGATTTTCGTGCAGTTCATACATATATCATTAAGCCTACATCTACGTGTGGTCAGCCTAACTGAACGAAAAAGGTATCTCCATCCTACTTTACGTCAGCTTAAAATACAAATTTTTACACCAAAGAGGCAGTTTATATGCAGTCAAAACCACCCGTAAGGGACCTTATGTTTGCGATGGATTTATAAAAGGGTTATTCGACAATTTTGGAAAATAAACTCACATTTTGGAACACGTGTTGTAGGTACGGCCGTGTAATGTTTATCCCGACGTTTTTGAGGATGTGCGCATGTGCAGTCAAATTATCGTTGTCGAGTTGCCCCACCTTAGTAACCTTGATCTTTCACGTATAACATTCTTTTCATTTCATTATGCAGTTTCATTTCTTTTGGCCTTTGCCATCTATACAATGTGCTTACATTTTATGTCTTACCAATATCAGAATGTACATTTACCAGGCTCGTACTCAAGGGGGGGGGGTGGGGCAAGGGGGCCTTGGAAAATTTTTCGCCCCTCGTAGAAGATGAAAAATTACCATTGCCGTAATGCATTTTAGTATGTTTGGCCCCCTCTGGAAAATTTTTCGCCCCCCAGAAGCTTTTTCGCCCCCCTTCAGCACCTTGTCTGGCTATGGGCCTGACATTTACACTAGATACACACGGAGCCAAGCACTTGTAAATTTGAAATTTTCCCTCCGTGACACATAACATCTAAATTAAGGCTTCTTAAAGTCCCCTTTAAGATAAGAAAATCAACAACTGAGGAGAGAAACGTATTAATAAACACGCATTTTGTTGCTTGAAAAGAAAATCGAGTCACTGACAAACGTCTCACCCAATTGTGAAATCGCAACACACAATGCAAGCCCAAAGCATTAACATCATACTGTACAGGGGTATAGTTGTTATCTTAGCTTGTTGAAACACTTCGCTGCCATTGGGCTTCAGTGTTTAGCATCGTATTTACAATAATACCCAGGGGCGGGATTCGATGTCTGAAAGTGGGGGGCAAAGCCGGATGGACTGTCAAACGGAGCCGAAGGCGCCACGGGAGAGATTCCCCCTAACGGCGTGGGGTCCAGGGGCCCTCCTTAGGGCCCCTGGCGGGGTCCAGGGGGCGAAGCCCAGGGAAGCTCTGGGGTATTTACGAAATTATAGGCATTAAAATGATAATGATGTATTTTAGCTTCAACTTCAAATGACATAAGGTGGGCAATTAACATAGGCCTACCACAAAAACCACAATTTGACTTTTCTCACTTATATTCTTACTCCTTGAGACTAAAAGTCATATGGGATCGACAATGCTGAAGGCTTGAGGAAGCAGGGGAGAACGAATTGTTTTGAGTGTCTCTAGAGGCTTTGGAACAATAATTTTAAGAATGGGAGATCTAGTATTCAGAATGGGTGCGCACAAAGCGCGATGAAAAAATCGCATTTTTTTTATACTTTTTAGTAATATGAGTAATAAAAATGCTAAGAAATGCTAAGAAAGGAAATTATCCTCAAGGAGAGGGCTCTGTCCCCCCCCTCCCTCTTATAACGGTACCGATAATGATAATTTCCGTGTTTTACAACTTGCATCTAAACAATCTTTAAAGAGTCGGTAAATTTACACAGATGGATGGTGATAAAAATTTTGCTTTGAAAATTTCTGGGGGAGGGGGAACTTTCCCTGCGCTGCATACGGTCATAGGGGCATTGATGGTTTCAAAGATAATTGAAGAGTTTGTACAAAGCTATTAAAAGCAGGATGTTCTACATGAAGTAACCTCGAAACCCCGAAGTAATATTTATAACGGGTGCGCGAAGCGCGCGGAAGAAATCAGCGTTGAGACATTTAAATGTAGCCCGTTGTTTTTATGTAGTTTTAATTGCAGAATTTTTATTTCATCAAAATTTTCCTTCTTTCCCCAGTTGCCTGTTCTTTCCATAGAGCAGGATATGGGAACTGAGAGTCCTCCCAGAGAAATCTTTCTTAAATTTGACGGCTTTTGCGGCCATTCTGGACCATCATGATTTCTTGAGAAAATCCTGTTTCCCCCAGGTGTAATTTGAAATGCTAATGAAATAATTTTCATATGATGATCGCAAATTTGAGACAGTAACCGTCAGTCAATTTGCTGAGGATGGTGGAAGTTGGTGACGAAATTGAACAGCCAGAGATTTAGCGAGGGATTTGGAAATGGTAATTTAGTCAAGCTGTCCTACAGGAAGTTTTCCTACGCACAGCTGTACAGCAGTACTAATGAGACATCGATTTATATAAGACTCATTGGAATCACGCCGATTTTTTTTCCAATATTGCGGTTCCCTATACATGGGTAGGGTTTTGGAATTTGTTTGCAAGGACCATGGTGAATTTTATCACGTACATTAGTAATTTCAGTGACCCCAGTTATTTCAAAGCTTCAAGTAGTAATCGTGTGGCTGGTAGGAGGAAAGAAATTTCGCGGTGCCAGACAAAATTTTCAACTGTTTAGCCAGTTTTCTCTAGAGGTGCGCTCGAAGCGCGAAGAGAAAAATTTTCCTAGCAGTTTTATGGTTTTTGATATTATGCAGAGAGAACGAACAAAATTTCTTTATAAAAACAAACTTACATCTTCATTCTTGTAAGTCTGTATCAAAATTCTTCTTAAAGCACCTATGTTATGCATGATCATGTTCTAACTATATCATTTTTTCATATTCCACAACACTGTAGTACCGTTTGTCACATCTAGAGGTAAATACCCCCCCCCCCCCATGATGTAGGCCTACATTGCTACGAAGCCCAAGTCTGTTAGTTAAGTGAACAAAATCAGTAATAAACCGTGTGATTCCACCGTTCTCTTCTTACTGAAAAGTCTGGTCTTTTTTGTATTTTCAGTTTTATACTTTTCTCATCAGTGTTATTTCTAACGCTACCGAGGCATATGAGATCACTTTATCATTATCTGTTAATGCTGTCTTCAGATAAAAACTGAGGTACATAGCGAACATACCAGATGCGTATGGAGAGAGATTTCATAAGAAAATAAAAGGTGTTTGCCCTCAGATTCTTTCTGAAAGGCAAATAATCAGTCATGACGTAAGTTCTGCTCTGAAAACGAATTTTTTTTGCCCGACATAAATCTTTTTGCTGGGAAAGGAGGAAGCTACCGCACCAGACCACGCCTCTTACCCATATGTCGAACATGTCCACCAATCCATGACATTTGTGTAAGGAAACTACCCCATCTGTACTACGAAATGCAAGGTTACGCCCTGTAATTGTGATCCTGATGGCCTTGGTTAGAGGCGTCCTTTACGATATTTAAATTCGGGTTCCTAGCTTGGCCAAGCCTACTAGGTATTAGGTACGGAAGCCGAGAACATCGCGGTGGTATGAAATCTGACATGACAGTTTTCCCACCCCTTTCGTCGGTAAACATGGGAAGGAGAAATCAAGATACGATTTCTCCTTACCATTATCCACCGATAATATGGAGTGGAGAAAACCAAAGTTAGTGAGGGGGTACTTCAAGAAAGGACCATTACACAGTATCCATAAATGGACGCCCGCACATGACACGGATTGACGCTATATAACTTTGGTTATATTATTACCAACGTGGGATGATTCCACCGTGGTACGGAGAAATCGTCGACGAGCGAGCTACCTATGTTACTTAAATTGAAATGAGGATCCGTGTCATGTGCGGGCGCGTCCATTCATGAAAAGGGTGTTCGAAAATAGACACTGTGTAATGGTCCTTTCTTGAAGTACCCCCTCACTAACTTTGGTTTTCTCCACTCCCCATTATCGATGGATAATGGTAAGGAGAAATCGTATCTTGATTTCTCCTTCCCATATTTACCAAAGAAAGGGGTGGAGAAACTGGCATGTCAGATTTCATACCACCGCGATGTTCTCGGCTTCCGTAATTAGGCCATTAGTGAAGCAAGCTTACAAATTCACATCTAAAGAGGGCGACATTACTGAATCCACAGTCTGACAGGACCCACGCCAAGCCCTACTTGCAAATTAACCGGCTGAGTGTCTTACACAAAATAGCGAGGTTTATACTTCTCCGCCGACCTCACTCGGTGCACACTCGCCGAGTGTAGTCGGCGAAGAGTTCGTCAATCGTTCATACTTACTCGCTTTGTGCGTTCTAGTCACTGAGGGTGAAATGGACACTTTTCACACCCGCACAGTGCACATCCGCCATTCAATTCATACTTTGCCGCCCAATCGCGTAAATCCACTCTGCACAAATAGATTCAAGATGGATCCCATGAGGAAGTTCCTCTGATCCTACGTTTGGAAGATTCACGGGGGATGAGAAAAATGACAAGGCGGTGATACGTAATGCCACTAAATATTTCCCGGACGGTACACGGAGGCGAATTTCACTCTACTATGACTGATACTCCCAGGCGTCATAGTGACTCAATTCACTTCAGATAGTTTCAAATGAGCCCAACCGGATTTGACCAGTAGCCAAAGGTGAAGGGGGGGGGGGGGAGACCCCATAGAATTCAAAATTACAATTCCCTTAATACATTTTAGTATGTCTGTCCCCAAGAAAATTTCTCCCCCTGGTATCTTGGCTACGGACCTGTATCAAATGATAGGGAGGGGGACACATTTACGCAAGGGGATCGCCATCCTGGAGGGGGATTCTAAGGAGCGTGTTTTGAATTGCTTATTTTACGGTCTTTAGTTAAGTAGCCAAATGGTAAAATATTTCCCACCATTTGCCCAGCCTTTGTATTCATATCTCCATGTGTTTAACTCCAGTGATTGAAAAAAAATGGGAAGGTTTGCACCCCCTTATGCCACCTCACCTCGTGATGGTTGAAGGGGCGTCGCAAGGCCGTATTTCAGTTTTCGTGAATAGATTTCTTGAGTATTCCCACCAATTTTTGTCCTTCCTTCACGTCCATAGGTGAAGGAAGCGGGGTCGGGGGCTGGGAGAAAACCCCCAATCACACACGTGGAAGCTTAAGAGTATTTCTGGCACCATTAGCATGAAAACGCGTCTAAGGCCCCCAAAATGGTAAAAAGTCCCTTCCCTTGTAGACACACCCCAAGAACGGGTGTCCGTCAGCTCCCTCCCAGCCGAGAACAGTCTATGGGTTAGTTAGATGAGGTTTTACGGCCCAGTTTCCAACCAACTGGTTCAAGTCGAGCCGGCCACGGCCTTTTTGCCAGTTGTGGCTCACTGGCTTGTTTTCCCATGGCTTGTTTTACTCCATTGCTTATGCGGAACATCACGCACAACGGCAGAAGGTGGTTCCATTTTATGGGGTCATGCAGTCGCGGTGTACAAGCATAGGCGCACGGGACTCTTCCAATTTGGGGGGGGGGGGAGTTTTTGCCCGGATCTCAAAAAGTTGCCCGAATTCCGTTGTAGTTCAGGTGCATAAAACAGATCACCAAACCACAACACGCGCGCGAATATTTTTACACATTTTTCGAGCATTCATCAAAATTCGGGAACTCAGTAGAAAATTCGGGCAATTTTTCACTTTTTCTTCATCTCTACCGGAATTTCACCCATTCTTTGCCAGAATTTTGGTCCTTTCCTGTCCGAATTTTCGTCCTCAGAATTTGGGGGGGGGGGGCAGTATGCCCCCCTGCCTCGTTCGCCTGTGTGTACAAGTGACCTATAGCAAGTCACGACTATTCGCTCCATTTTTGGGTCTCTATGACTACAGTTCTATATCAGGGACCGCAGAGTCAATTTTGAAGTGGGGGGGGGGGGGAGGCTAATCATAGAAGCGACCCAATATGTTCAACAAAATAAAAGCCAATCATTCCAGTTTAAGGAGGCCCAAAATGCCCAATGAAGAAAAAGTGCTGGGCTAAAGCCCCCGCACCCCCCCCCCCCACCGTCTCTGCGGTCCCTGTATACACAAATTTGCGTACTCTTTCATTTCTTCGATCAATTGCCCATCCTCCTGTGAGGAAATGCCTTCATCTTGGCAGACGCAGTTGTCTCTTCAACCAGTGTATTGGCTACTGTAGTCTGCTGTTTATTGCAATGTAGGAACACTAGTCAATCCCTCCCGCAAGGGAAGCGCAAAGCGGAAAAAGATAAAATCAGTTCATCTCGAAAGGATCGGAGACGGATTTTACGCGCTTAAGCTGAAAACGAGTTGTTCCGGGCTGCCGCACTCAAAGCAGATCCAAAGCCCACATTTGAATTCTGTTGACCCTACTCACGGCAAAAACTACGGACAAAATTTCCGTTCCGCAGTGAGGTCGCCGAGCATGATTGAACCCATTACTCCAGACCAGGGTTGCCAACTGGCAGTTTTCACTGCCAAATTCGGGTAAATTTAGTAGCAAAAATCTCTTCTGTCCGTAAAAAATTTTATCTGGCAGTAAATGTACAATTTGGCCATTATTTTACTTGAATTTGGCATTATCGAGACAGCCGGAGCCCGCAGTGTCGAACACGATAAGCATCTTACCTCATGATTCTCCACCCATGCCTGGGCTGAACTAACAGCACAAGGCTGTTCCTGGGGTACATAAAGGACACTGAGAGCATGGGCGTCAATCCTGGGGGGGACAAGTCCCCCCCATTTCGATGGGTGGGGGACACAATATCAAATGTCCCTCCCAACCCACATTTGCGTAAAAGAGTAGTGTCGTGACTCTAATTGACTGGCTTTTGAGTGGCATGTAGGTTTGTTGGGCAATTATTAAGTGTCTCGATACAGATTCTGAATGCAGATTTCGTCTGGAAAATCTTATTTAATGACAAAAATTTCGGCGCGCTTCGCGCGCATGCGTCACGGTTTGCACTCCTTCTCACGACCATTAAAAAGGTAATTATACATGGAACTATTCTGATCACAACACTCTCCGAAAATAGACATACATCTCCAAACATCTGAAGGGGCCTCGCATCAATATGGGATCATTCAATCAGTGGCGTACGCAGAGGGGAGGGTCATTCGGCCATGCCCCCTCCCCCCTAGCCTCACTGATTCCGATTTTTTTAAGGTCCAAAAAATACGTAAATTTTTTAACACAAATTTACTTCAGAGGGTAGCATATTTGGCACCAAATTGCACGTAAAGACACCAATATTTTTCAAAAATTTCCAAAGGGGAGGGGGACACCCCATTGGGCCATGGCCCCTCTCACTGATGCCTATTTTTTGGTTCCTAAAAAACGTAAAGACCCCTCCCCCAGGCCGGCGGTCACACAACATACTGCATACCCCCCCCCCCCCCCTTGAGAGAAATCCTGCCGGGTACGTCACTGCATTCAGTCTAATTTGTAGCATGATGTGGAAGGTTGAAAGTACGTTGTTGCCGTTAAACATTTTTCAAACTTTTTACCGAGCTTCGCGCGCAGCCATTATCGGTATAGATGGTGATTGTTAATACACTTACGACGAAAAAGCATTCTGAAACGCGCTTGTTAGTCTTCAACCATTTTGCTATACGTATCAGGGAGGTCTAGAAACATCTTTCTGCACCTATATTAGTATATTCTCTCTCTTCCGCCCTTTCCCCATTGCTGGAAGCTGTTCATCTGGATTTTCGTTCAGAATTAGTTAAAGTACGGTAGTTGTAAAGTGCTCGGCGTCTTACTCTGTATTATGATTTGGATGTCAGGTAAAAAGCATTATGTTATTGCTCCATTTTTAAAATTGATCCAGAGCTTCCAGGAGGCCCTATACAGGTATCTGCCAGCCTTAGATGCCCTTTTATAATGCACAATGAAGGAAAGGAAAAATTTCGTAATAGTTCAAGAATGCTTACCTGGAATCCACATTTTGGGGAAAAGCTTTTCCCCAATAGAAAGCAGTAAAGTAGCCAAAAGGGGGCTTCAGGAGGTTTGTTGACAAAGTATTCTTCTCTTAGACAACATACTCTCCTCTTTACCCTAACCAAAAATAAGAATTCACTAAATTATGGACATTTCCAGCCATACATGATCAGCTCCAAAAACATCCCAAAGATAGCCCCATTTTGCATCTAAGCAACCTCAAATTAACAAAACTTTCTCAAAGGGTAAGGGGACACCCCCTCCCCAGGACGGCACGTTCATGTAGTGACAACTGACAAAGGAAGGATCGCCACACTGTGTTTACAAAAAAAACACAAAGGGCACACACAAAAATCTGCAATTTACGCAGACTTGGGAGATAAAACTTAAGTGGCATTACGACATGATCTGTTGTGCCCCTCCCCCCCCCCCCATCATCAAAGCCTTAAGGCGCCACTGCTACGTGCCGTTGTGCGTAATGTTCCGCATAGGCATCGGAGCAGGGAAAATAGTCCAGTGCCCCACAACTGAAAAGGGGTCGTGGGCACCCCTAGTTAAACCAGAAGGTTAATAATTGAGGCGTAAACCCTATTTAAACAGCTAAATCCAGCTATCTGGAAAGCACCTTTTGCTAAAACTTTTGTGTGCTAGGAGCTAACAAATGGTGGCGCTCCGCTTAGATATTGGGCCTGCTGCCATGCACTGTCCTGTATTCAAAGTTTTCTAAAATTTCATCACTTAGCACCCACAACGAAAAATCCTGGGTGCTGGCATGGGATGTATCTTTTGAAATCAAAACTTTTTTTCTTCAATGGAAACTGAGGGGAAATTAAAAATAAATCACGATGTAGATGTCATAAAGGGTATAGTGAGGTGGTATTTTTGACACAGTTCCCCCCCCCCCCCATGGAAGGTCTAGACACGCCCTTGATTCACTAAATTATGAACATTTTCCAGCCATATTCGATCAGCTCCAAAAATATCCCAAAGACAACACCGTTTTGCACCTAAGCATCCTTAAATAAACAAAAATTTCTCAAAGGGGGAGGGGGACGTCCCCTCCCCAGAACGACACATTTATTTAGTGACAAAGGAAGGATCCCCACTGCTGTATACAAACGCAGGGTGTATAAAAATGGTGCAATTTACGCGTCGCCACTGCAGTTAGTAAAAGCATCCAGCCAGCCGGAAAATTAGAATTCACTAAATTATTGACATTTTCCAGCCATATACGATCAGCTCCAAAAATATCCAAAAGATAGCACCGTTTTGCAACTAATCAGCCTTAAATTAAAAAAATTTCTGAAAGGGGAGGGGGACTCCCCGTCCCCAGGACGACACATTTATGTAGTGACAAAGGAAGGATCCCCACTGCTGTATACAAAACGCAGGGCGCATAAACAAATTGCAAATTTACACGCCTCCACTCAGTTGGAAAAAACATACAGTCAGTCGGAATTTGGGACATTCACACCCCCAAACATATCACCCTGGCAACGGGCCTGGTCGGGTCCATGATCTTAGACAATGATCCACGCTGCGAAGCGTGGTTTCAGCTATTTTGGGACATGGTGAAAATAACATCTTGAAGTAATTCCGTGGACTCCGTATATTTCACCTGGCAGATCATCTATGATGGTCATGTTAACTTTGAA
This sequence comes from Holothuria leucospilota, assembly GCA_029531755.1. Classification (NCBI taxonomy): domain Eukaryota; kingdom Metazoa; phylum Echinodermata; class Holothuroidea; order Aspidochirotida; family Holothuriidae; genus Holothuria; species Holothuria leucospilota. Next base: position 37,100,838 of record CM055968.1, read on the forward strand.
ATGATAATTCTTATTAGAATAGGGCGTCAGTCATCATAAGGGGGGAGGAGGAAAGGGCCTATAGGAAGACACCCCCTCTTCAAAACCAAAGTGATTGGTTTGTGGTAAGTCATGTATGTCCCCGTCCCCCCCCCCCCACATTTGAATACGGATTGACGCCCCTGACTGAGAGCATACAAGTAGTAGCCCCATGCCTAATCGTACTACAGGATACTGTGCTATAGGCCTTATGCATGTGACGTCACAGAAAAGAAGCAATTACGCCCTCGCTAAGGTGAGGGTGTAACACTACAATTACACCAACGCAAATGCAGACAGCTGATTCGTGTGCCCGTGCGAAGTCTACGTCGTGTGTGCAGTGTGCTTGTTGTCTGCCCTCTAAAATGACGTCACGTGACGTCGAGGCATAAGGTTTAGAAAGTTACCGTTTTCAAAAAACAAAAAGGTCCAGGACTATTTCATTGATCTAAATGGTGTGATTTTAAGTTTTTTTAAAAGAATTTTGCAGCAAAGCGCGAGTCATAGTTAGCAACCCTGCTTTACTTATAATAGATCCTAAGGGAGTGACCATTAAGCACGACACGTCTGCGTACCATCCCTCGTCTATGCCCACTTCAATAAACCCAAATACAGGCGCATAGTCACTGAGCCAGTAATTACACCTTGTTTGAGACCGACACACAGAACTAACTCAGGCTATTCAGAACGTGACATTTGTCTACGAGGAACAAGGGCTCTCTAAACTAATCTCATCAGAGATGGACCTACATCTAAAACATCAAAGCAATTACATGACCCAAGTCTCTATAATTTGCACCTTCCAGTTTATTAAAACCCAAGTACTTAAAAATCTAAGAAGAATACAAATGCTTTGTACAGTTTACATCACTTTAACCCACTGATAACACACCCCTGATTTGGGTCTGCTTTACACAAAGTTTACAATAGCATAACCCTTCACCCAATGTGGTCATATAAATAACAATAACGTCACATCAGGTTATCCGGCCTTCGGGCCTTCTGAAGCACCTCCGGGTGGAACAGAGTAAACGAGTCATATACATCAGGTTAACACTAGCCATCACGCCGTAGTTCAGACCAATGACTATATCAATCACACAGAGTACACACATGGGCGTCGGCAGAAAAAATTTAGGGGGTGAAACTTTTTTCATGGGAAATATTTGAATCCCAGAAAAGAGTTCAGATGCTACTTTTCACACAGTGTTGACAAAGGCGTAGCCAGGAATTTGTCAAGGGGGGGGGGGGCAAAGCTCATAGACAGACTCTGCGTCACCATGGGTTGGTGCGGAGCGCAAGAAAATTTTGGCCCAAAATGCTTCCCAGGTCACTGGAAATGGCACTTCCAAGGCCTATTTACCGCATATAAGAAGGGGAACCACTAGCAACATCGTAAATATAGACTGCTGGGGCCTGAGTGTTGATATTTTTATTCAATTCCTGTTTTGAGAGTAGAAATTCACACTGAGTGAACAGTTATGAAATGTTGATGTTATATTTAATTGGTGTTTTCTCTATTACATTACACTGGAAGGCGATTCTGTGGAGCGGTGGTCACAATGTAACAATCTCACATCAGGCTAACACTAGCCATCACGCCGTAGTTCAGACCAATGGCCATATCAATCACATATAGTACACACCATAAGGGATCAATAAACAACATCATAGGCCCAAGCCTAACTTTAGGCCTCAAACACATTACGTAGGGAGCCTATTTCTTCACAATACAATGTTATACCTTATAAATACACTTACGATATCATTTCATTGGTTTCTGAATACAATTTGAACTACATACGAATACATTACACTCATGGACGGGATCCTTGGGGATGGGGGGATATATTCCCCCATGGAACTGGATGGGGGAATACTATACACTATATCCCCCCCCCCCCCTGAAATCGATCCGGCAGATTTGGAAATCATGTAAAAAAGTTAAGATAGTTATTAAGAAAACTTCTTAATAAAACAGAAAAATTAAAAGATTACAAAAATTCTCGCTTTAAAATGTAACATACAACCATTTCCTCTAAAAATAGAACGAATCGTATCAATGTAGTTTGACAATTCTGAACACCCTCCTGGACTAACGAAAACATTAATATATTACACACTTGCACCCCCAGTTACCGATTACCTTCGAAAGTGATTTGCCATATAAATAGTCTATTTATCGACTTGAAATAGAATGTAAATATCCATATAACATGACTGATGATTATAAACAATTATTTAACATTTACATTAAGAAAATTAAACTAGAATGCAAAAATGCATTGAGGTTTCGATGATATATGTTCTATAATTCCAAATAATGCCATGATGTACAATTCTTTCAGTTGCTGGTCAAATGCTGTTGGAAAAATAGTTTTGTGTTCGTATTTGATCTTAGAAATTCTTGGAAAATTTTGCTCTTACATCTCTGGCGACCCCAGATGACGATTTTGGGAATTCTTGGAAAATTTTGCTTTTTGACATCTGGTGACCCCGAATGACCTTTGACCTCCACGAAAGACAAAAGGGTTCTTCTCAGCATCCACATACCAAGTATAAAATGTATCCGAGCTTCCTACCAATTTTACTGTGTTATAATTCAAGGTTGTAGCCATGCGGTGACCATATGTTTATAGTTCGTCGAGTATGGGCTTCCAGTGTGCGTGAAACTTCTATAATTATTTTGAGATCAATTTACAATAATTCAACAAGTACAATACTTGTATGGTAATAACAACAAAGCTTAGGTACAAAAGTAGAGCGATTTAATAGTAGTCCGAAGAGCGAAAAGGGAATGAATTGTGACATTTCTGTGTACCCCGTACGGCTTGGAGCTAAATGATCTCGCCAATCTATATTTTCAAGCACATTTTGATGGTACAGTATTTACAACTGTTTTTCGATCAGCGAAGTATCTAGCGCATATGAAAAAATAACGTGGTATGTATAAGGTTGAACACCGCCTCACACCGACTCTCGTACTTGCATAGTCATACGGTTTAGTACACAATACAATGCCATAACAGTGTTATTCCAGGAACCACATGTTGCCTGGCCCGCACTTGCCACAGGTCCTGCTTTCTACGGCAATCGATACATTTTTTGGACACAGGGAAAGTCCCATTGACTTGTTTTAACAATTTAGGCTAGGACAAAGTTAAATTGTGGAAGGGATGACGACGAATTAGGAGTAAAACGCCAGAGTCAATGGACTGACGTCTGCACTGGCCAGGTGCTTTTCCAAGACTGACTCATCACAGGGGTTTCAGCATCTCGAGAGAAAGGACCGGAAATGGTACAGAGTCAGGCGCGGATTCAAGGGGGGGGGGCTTTCCCGGCCTCACCCCCCCCCCTTCGCCACATCAACAATAACAAATACACGAAAATTAGCTTAATATTAATCTAGGAGAATATTCAAGGGGGCTTTCAGCCCCCCTTTTCGAAATGTCTGGATCCGCGCCGGAGGGTATCACTCTGACCGGAAGAATCTCAGTCCTTGAGAGAGTAAAGAACTTTCAACTTCTACTGCAGAGGGCAGCATACATTAACAGTTTCTCAAAACTGGAAAAATATATCATAACAGGTTAAAGGGCAAAGGAGGGCTAAGGCCCCATAAGATGCCCTGAAGTCCATACAACCTTAACTGAAAACAAAGAACCAGCCATCACCAAACGAGCCCAGCACAATCAGATTCTACCACACTTATGGAAGAACTTGTCAATGTTAACCTTAAAGCAGTGCACATATGTAGAGTTAACCAGGGGCGGATTTAGGGGGGGGGGGGCAGGGGGCCCGGCCCCCCCCCCATCCAAAAAATTCTGAAGTTTTTTCAACTTCATGAAACAAAGGACACGGCCCTATTCCAATGAAATAGGCCTATGAGATGTGTCAGAGTGAAACTCAAATTTGTTCATTATTTTCTACCTCAGAAAATAAGTGTTATACTAATAACTCTGCTACTGACTTTCAGCTGATAACATTTTGGCTTATATTGGCCTCAGTAACTTTCTCTGGGCATTGCAAGGAGTTACTCATGAGCGCTCTATTAATGGATTACTAACTTCAGTCTATTACCGGCCACTATGACCTCCCCCACAGCATTGGGAGCACTGCTTCTACTTTCAAGGGAATTTCAGAATTCCTTAATATCTAGAGGAATATTTTCGACAACATTAGGCTTTTAACTATAATTTGCTGCAATATTACCCTGTAATGTCGTATTTAAGCCTTGTAATTTATTTTAATGGAATGTAATGTGAATTTAGGGTAAAATTTAAAATTCACTAAATTATGAACATTTTCCAGCGATATATGATCAGTTCAAAAATATATTAAAGGCATCACCACTTTGCATCTAAACAATCTTAAATTAACAAAAATTTCTCAAAGGGGAGGGGACACCCCTCCCCTTAGACCCCTCCCTAGAAAAGCATCTTTCACCCAACCAAAAATTAAAATGCACTGAATTATGAACGCTTTCCAGCCATATATGATCAGTTCAAAAAATACACCACAGACATCACCATTTTGCATCTGAGCAACCTTAAATTAACAAAAATTTCTCAAAGGGGGAGGGGACACCCCTCCCCAGAAAAGCATCTTTCACCAAACCAAAAATTAAAAATCACTGAATTATGGACGCTTTCCAGCCATATATGATCACTTAAAAAAATACACCACTAAAAAATACACCACAGACATCACCATTTTGCATCTGAGCAACCTTAAATTAACAAAAATTTCTCAAAGAGGGAGGGGACACCCCCTCCCCTTAGACCCCTCCCCAGGACGGTGATTACTCATCACATGCTTTGCCCCTATCAAAATACCCTGGCACTGCCCCCGGGGACACCCCCTCTCCTTAGACCCCTCCCCCAGATCGGATTTTTATACAAACCACTATGACCTGGGCCCCCCCTCCTTTTGCCAAATCCTGGATCCGCCAATGTTAACTACCCACTCAGGCAGACTATTCCACTCGTTAACAACTCTGTGAGAAAAGCTGAACTTCTTAATGTCGAGCCTTGCAAAACACTTAACTAGCTTCTTACAATGGCCTCGAACCCGAGAATCACATTGAACCTTTAATTTATCCTTTCATTTGCATAAACACATCCAAGCGATGAGCGTGCACTTCATATTCTCGTTCGCGTTCATGATCATTTGAATTCTCGTCCTATTTGTAATAACCAAATAACCAGAAGATAAACGTTTTAACAATCCAAACCACTAGAAACAGCGTTAAAACAGTTGCAATATAAATCGACAAAGCCAGTATTTTCCCATCTATTTTGCTGGTATTAACGCCACAAATGTTTACAGCATGGTGTGTGTTGAGATTTTTGTCCTGGTTCATATTCGTTGCTGCTTCAGTTGAAACTAAGAACTGATTGCTCTGTAAATTACGACCAGTTACGTCAAGCGTAGAGTGAGTGGTTGACAAGTTTCTTTCGGTAGTGCTACTGAAGTCACATGACAATGACATATCCTCATCGTTAGCATATTCGTCACATGTTATTGGATTGTGGATTTTGTAATGTTGTTCAGATTGTGTTTTATTCTGGTACCATTGCTGTACTAGCAAAAAGTCACAGTCACAAATAAATGGATTCCCATCAATATAGATTGTATCACTAATATGCAAATATGGGAGGATGTTACCAGACTGAATCAGATTGTTATTGGCAACATCAAACAACTCGTATCTCACGTGACCTCTAGGAACAGGAAGGCTCACTATATCATTTCCCGATAACATTACTTCTCTCAACGATCCTAAACCATCGAACAAACCATCGGGTATCAATCGAAGTTTGTTATTACTTAGGTCAATGCTCTCTAGGCTATTCAGACCATGGAAGGCACTGTGATGAACAAACTTCAATTTATTTTTGCCGAGATGGAGATATCGTAACTTCAACATTCCAAGAAATACTCGTGGATGTAATGTCTCAATATTATTATAAGTTAAATATAAGAGGACGACATGTCTGAGATTTTTGAAAGCATGTTCATCAATGTATCTGAGTTCATTGTGACTTAGATAAATTCTCTCCAGATGATGTTCGGGGCCTTTGAAAGTTCCGTTTGGAAGCTCATTTAGGTGATTGTGAGATGCTAACAGATTACGTAAACGAGGAACACCCAAGAACGTCCCAGAATCAATGATCGATATACTATTTCTTGAAATGTCTAGTGTCCTAACTTTGTTGTACCCAGTCAAGCATTCGACGGTGAGCCGTTCTATGTAGTTTTCTTGTATTTCCAGCATAACAGCCTCTGTACAACCTGTCGAGAAGGGAACCTGGTAGAGATGCCTCTCTTCACAGTGGGCTCTATTAAACCAGTCGTCGTACTCACAAACTTCATTGCAATTGTAATGCCTTGAAATATTATCAAATGGCACGGTAACGGATTCGCCAACAACCCACAGAACTACGACCATCAAAGCAAAAAGTAGCATCAAATGTGGAGTGGTTTGCCTGGTCGTCCACAGTCCGCCTTCAGGAACCTATCCGTGAAAAGAAAAGGTAAAAAATGTTATCAAGAATTGATGAAAAACAGGGACTTAGTTTGAGGTCGCGAGGCAATCACTTTTACCTTGGGCCCGGTGAATCCGCATTAGAAAAATATTGGTAAGTCCATACCAAAGCTCAATACATGCACGAAGTTTTCAGTGGTGGATCCAGGATTCATTTCTAGGGAAGGAAATATGAGAGCAAAGTTCCCATGTTGAAGATTCGTTGCCCATAAAGGGAGGTGGGTATGGGAGGGGTCTACTCAAGTGGCAGCTCGGGTTAAGACGCCCGCCTCAGGACCCCTGGTGGGGTTCACCAGGAAGAAACACCCCAGTGGGAGACCAGATTGCAAACCATTGGAAGCTCTGGGGTATTTAATTGTGGCCATTAGAATGAAGAACAATTTTTAAACGGCCTTACTAATTGAAGCTCGGCTCTCCCAGCTGGCCTAAACTACATAAACGTAGCCCGGCTATCCATGTACGTCGTACAAATCAAACGAGTAAGCTGCAATTGTTTAGCACACCTAGTAATACAGCAAATCGGCATAAATTATACTCCCACGTAATATTTTGTACACAAATTTGTCTAAACAAACGCCAGTTACTGTATTTGTTAAGTAAAATTGTCAGGAATTAAGTAACATTCACGGACAAGGTTCTTTTATTTAGAGGGCGTTCTTATAGTTATGGATTTAGGCTAGATGAGTGTCTCCATCCCAATGGCATCTGTGGGCCCCTTTGCATGTGTGGAGACCACATTCTGTACTGCGCACCCACTGATGTTGAAAACGTTGAATCAGCTACATATTTTGAGCCATATGATCAGATGTGCCTCTTATTTTCAAAATGTTATTTGTCGTTTTGATGTCTTTTATACTAGTCCATGTGGCCCTTTTGTCACACTAGTAACAACAATGTCAACCAATGCTTTTGCTTGCAGTGCAACGCAAGCATATCTTTTAGGCCATGGGCCAGAGGCACCTCACGGACACCCCCACCACAACTCTGCGACCCAATAGTTTTTGGAAACCTTATGGTCCCCTGAACACGAAATCAAGTGTTAACAGTAAATATTTTGGGTCTCACTTATTCAAAATGGCTGCCAAAACAAAATGGCGGCAAAAATTATGAGTATTTTGTATTTAATAATAATAAAGAAAATATTCTTAAAAAATATTTTCAGCCATCGACTCTTAAATTTTGGTCATATTTTATGACAAAATTCCAAAATTACCTTTTGGGACTGTATTGGAGAGATTCAGGTTAACCAAGATGGCAGAAAATCAAAATGGCCGCCAAAGTGAATGAAATATTTCCAGAGATTGTATAAAAACATTGCAAATTTCCACAATCCCTAAGCATAAGGATGTAAAGTAATGCTTTATAGTTAAGGCTGGACTTACAAATCCTTGGAACAATAGTAATTGCCAGCCAATATGGCGGAAAAGCACCGAAGAAGTTAAACCAATACAGTAAAAATTCCCCACAAAATAAGAAAATTTATAAAATGCAAAAAAATCTCAGAAAATAATCACAGAAATATATTTTGATTGAAAATTCTAGATATCTCTACAGCAGATTGCACATAAAAAACCAAAGTATGATTTCTGATATTTTATGTAGGACCCCAAACTTACCAAGATGGGGGAGGGTTGAAGTGGGGGTGCCCGTGGGGTGCCTCTGGTTCATGGCCTAAGTTGAAGGCTGACTCTGACGCTACTTGAAAAAATATCTTCTGTACAGATCTCCCAAAGAAAAAAGCAACGTCTTTCAAGAAGAAAGACCATATAACTTTACATAAAAAGTATTTTAAGTCCCAATTTCTACATCGATGTATAGAGGGGGTAGGATATAAGTTTTAATATCGAGCTGTACGGTATGTGGTAAACGGAGCGCCCTTTGGAGGCCAACTTCGCATAGTACAACTTCGCCAACACTGAACATCTTTGAAATGTAATTGGTAAAAGTTAATGTTATCAATGCAGACTCATTGACTCAATCGGACTCATTCTATAATTACTCCTGTTCAAAAAATAAAATCATACTTTTGGGTTCAAAATACGACATTGAAAGGTGCTTTCCTGCCACTTCCTCGGACAGTCAAGTTAAAACATTTACGATGCCTCCATAATGAACAAACATGTACAGCCGGGCTAAGTTTAGGGTGAGCCGGCCGAGCCGGACCACAATTAGTAGGAACCATTTCAAATGACATTTGACTCACACCAACCCAGCCCATAACCTTCGACGAGACGAGAGATCTGCCATCAGGTCTCCTAAATCAAATCATGATGTCATCATACGGTAAGCTAACAAAGGAGGGGCTGTTACTATCTTTAACCGTGTTGATTACATCAAGGAGGCAGAATCTCAACTCAGCAACTCAGATTTCTATATGAAACTGACCTCTAATTTGTGTTCAGTTTTCGAGAAAAAAGTGCAAAATCTGATAAATTCTTTTTCTTCTGAACTAGCTGATAAGGTAAATTTGCATGCCGCTAGAATTCAATAGGCTCGTTTAGCCAAAGTTCCTCGGGAAAAAGCCATTTTCCCGGGTTAACAATATAGACGTCTTATGTCGCCTGACGGCTAAATCCTCCTATACTGAATTCTAGCCTCATGTACATTTCTCCGTCACCCACTCCTGGGACATTTTATATAATACCTAATTTATGGCATAAATTTGCCAAACTAGTTAAAGTCAAATTGCCTTCTGTGAATGTCCCTACTGATACTGCTAATCGTAGCCGCGAGGCTCGTAAATTATTTAACTTGACCAAATCGTTTAATGTTTCTCCGCCCGGTATAGGCCTACTGTTTCATGCATATCGGTACGCTTACGGAGCATTTAAGTGGGTCTGTTGATAGAATTTTGAACCCTCGTTTATCTTCCCTCAGTACCCATTTTCTTGGAATTCTCAAGGACATCAAGTCTCTCCCATCCAATTCACTTCTTGTCACTATGGATGTGAGTGCCCTGTACAGTAATGTACCACACGGAGGTGTATTAGCCTAAGAAAATTCTCTCTTTGAACGTAATTGAATTTATTCTTACACATAACCATTTTGAATTTAACGGGTAGCACTATCTCCAAATATGCGGAACTGCCATGGGTACAGTACTAAAATGGCTCCCAGCTATGCTGTCATTTTCATGGCCGACCTTGAAAGTAGGATGATGGCCGGCTACCCTTTACACCCGTTGCATTTTCATTGATATACCGACGATATTTTTTTTCATTTGGCCCCATGGCTTACCTTGCTTGCTTTCTTTTGTATCGTTTTGTAATATTTTTCACTCTTCCATTAAGTTAACATTTGATTTTTCTGACGAGAAAATTCCTTTTCTTGACGTACTGGTTAAGTTACATAGCGGTTCCAGAGCAACTACCCTTTACTGTAAACCAACAGACACCCGTGGCTACCTGAATTTTAACAGCTCCCGTCACATCAGTTTGAAACCATCTATAGTATTTTCTCAATGCATCAGAATCAAGCGTATCTGCTCTACCCAGTCTGAATACCACAAACACCAGGCGCGTAGCCAAGGGGGGGGGGGCTAAGGGGCAGCCCCCCCCCCCTTGAGCATATTTTTGGTATTTTTTATGTTTATTTTTACAATATTGCTAGTGTTTCCCCTATTTACATGCGGTGAAAAGGCCTGGGAAGTGCCATTTCCAGCGATCTTGGAGGCATTTTGGGCCAACATTTTCTTGCACTTCGCGCCAACCCACGATGACGCGGAGCGCTGAGAGTCTGTCTATGGGCTTCGCCCCCCCCCCCCCTTTTTGACAAATTCCTGTCTACGCCCCTGATAAACACGTTGGTAACCTTGTGGAATTTTTTCTAAATAATGACTACCCTCTACCAATTATCAAAGAGGGAAAAAGTAAAGCTTCCGTTTTCCGCAGGGACAATTGCTATCTTACAAACCTAAAGTTAAAAATCCACGTTCTCCACTTGTCTTTGACTATTCTCCTAAAACTGAGGGCCTACAATGCGTTCAAATTTCACGATCCTTCGGACAGACAAGTCCGTTTCCGCGAACTTTTTGAAGATCCCCCTCAACTGCGAGACGGCAACTCCCCCCCCCCCCCGCCACCTCAAATATCTCCTAACAATCTCCAGGCTTCCTACTGTTGGGAGCATAGGCAACAAAAAGTGTGGCAAGCCTAGGTATCAAGTGGGTCGGTTCATTATCGCGGACGAAACACTTACTCCTCACGGCACTACTTGCAACATCCGTCCCCCTCCCCTAGACTGTGGCAGGCCTAATGTAAGTCTATTTACTATGCTGCAATTTGTGTGACAAAGGCAACTGTTGGTCAGACCAAATTTAGGCTGAGGTTTAACAACCACAAGAAAACTGTGCAAGAAAAATATATAAGTTATCCTGTATCAAAACATTTCAGTAGTAAACCAAACCACTCTTTATCTCTGTCACTCACAGACTTAAAGCTGAAAGCAAGTGGGTAATAAAACTATCCACACATAGCTGGGCATCTTGAGCGGTTTCCCCTTTGTGATTTATTACCCTCGCCAAGGGGTTTAACCACATTGCTGTGTCTGTTTCTTTTTTGTTCATTAACCTTCACTTCACATTTTGTGCTGAAGCAGGACACAAGGGTGTCCGAAATATATTTTGTTTCGTTTCCGTATCTGTGCTCTCGTATTGTCATCTTTATGGCGTTTTATACTTTTCATTTATATATATAATATATATATATATATATATATATACATACACATACATACATACACCCATGCCCATATCAGAGCGCACACAGCATGGGTGCACCCATACATACATACCATACACACATACATACATACATACATACATACATACATACATACATACATACACCCATACATACATACATACAAAAAGCGTATATGTGTAATGATGTAGCCTACGGTTTATAAGTGGGGCCCCAAGTTGAAAAGTTAATTGCCAAAACTAACATAGTTATTGCTTTTTGATCTTTTGGGATTCTACAGTATGACCAAAATACGTTCTTTTCCTGCAGAATATTGTAGTATTTGCTCAAATTCGAGTTAATTTTATCACAAGGAAATCCTTTGCTCCATATTTTCTGGTCAAATCAGTTCATTCTTAACTTTGTCAGATAAATAAGCAGGCACATGGCCGTACGCAGGACCTTGTGTGTGTGTGTGTGTGTGTGTGTGTGTGTGTGTGTGTATGTGGGTGTGTGTGTGTGTGTGTGTGTTTGACGGGGAACTCATGCCGAACAGCCTCAAGGGTGGCAAAGAACAGAGCCATATATTAGGAGTACGAAGCCTTCCAATGGCTTGAGATCCAGGGACTCACCTTAGAGCCCCTGTTGGGGTTTATGATCAGGGGCAATGCCCCGGCGGGATCCATGGGGGCAGTCCCCTGAAGCTCTGGGATATTCACCAAATTGTGGGCATTAGAATGATGCATTTCAGTTGTTCAAATGACATTGGATGGACACTTAAATGACCACAAAAATCACATAATGACTATCAAAGTTTCATTTATAATCTTACTCCCTATGGGCCGGTCGGGATTGATGATGCAAAGGGCTTGAGGAATGAGGGGACGATACATTATTCATCAAGCGTTTCCAGGTGCTTTGGAACAATAAATATTCCCAAATTGTCCTCCAGCCGGAAAGTAAGAATGGAAATACTAGTATTCAGAATGGTTGCCTGCAAAGCACACCAAAAGTTCATATTTCTTTTCTACAATTATGGCGATTTGACTGACTAATAGAAAACTAGAGCAACAATAGTGCAGTAGCTCAAACTTAACCAAAACTGTGACAGTTACACTTGGTTTCAAAAAGATCTATCAATTGCTGGTTCCAAAGCAATAGATGCATTGAGGTTTCAGTGATCATAATACAAGGAAGCCCTAGTTTCTAAAAGGATAGTTGTATTTAGACAATTTTAACTATATTGTTGAACATCTTTATGATGGCATGATATCAGTGGTGTAACGAGGGTGGGGGCATTGTGTCATACGCCCTCAACATCCCCCGCATATACATATACCATGGGCATAGCGCAAAACTGAGTGTATTTTGGGGACGTTCCCCTCCCCCCAGAAAACTTAACGGTTGGCTCCCCCAGGGCAAAATCCTGTGTACATCACTGCATGGTGTGATTGCAGGTACTGTAACACACATGATCAAAACAAAGACATGTCTTTCCAAACATTAAAATGCAATGAAAAAATCAAGACCTTCCCCATTCTCAAAAGCAAGGTCAGGAAATGCCCACCTTTTCCCCAGTTAAAATAATATAACTAGCTATTTTAAGTTTTAAGCATTGTCATACCAATTATCTATGTAAAATGATGCTAGTCAATATCATAGTGAGCTAATCAAGATGCAACTAACAAAACAGTTTTGACATAAGACAATATTGACGTACTCACGTATATGCATTACCACAGGTCCAAAGATTCATATTTAAAATCTGAGAAGTGTTGATGTTGTGGCAGTGGATAAATTCCCTAGTCCTACTTGATAAGTAGCAGAGGACAGACCTCTTTTGTATCAACTTCTAAGCCTTGACTGCTGTCTGACCCTAACAGTGTAACCCTTACTTCCAACTGCTAGATTTCCTTTTAATCACAACTCATTGATCCATCTAAATGTCCAATTACCCAATTTATTATACAGTTACAGTTAGTAAACAATCTGCTCCCTGCTGCCAAAAGGAACTTAGAATATGCAGTTATCAGAAGAGCAGGTAACTTTGCAAGGGAGGGGTATTATCAATTACAACTCATGCACGATGATGAACTATGGTGCCAACAGAATCATTCCCTCAAACAATGTATACTTGAATCAGAAGTTGATTGGGCCGTTTGTCATAAAGCACTGTCATTTGTTCAATCTGATGCATCCATGATTTATAATGTTTTAACTTATTTCAAACAAATGTACATAAGCCAAAATGAAAAATTCTTGCACACCTTATGTGAATCACATTTCAAGGATTACTCTGACCAAGTTTCAAGAAAATTCTCTGTTATTTGTGGGTGATAAAGCCTTCAGAGTATTTAAAAAATGACCCAAAATGACCTTAGATGACCTTCAACCTCAAGTTCTCGGACACAGCGCGAGTCACTACTTAACGACTACAGTGACAAGGTTTCAAGAAAATCTGCTGATATTTGTAGGAGAAGCATCATTGGATGTATTTTCAAAGAATAGCCCCCTTCCAAAAGACCACAAAATGAATTTGGGTCTTAAATCCTATACACCCATGCACACCACACAAGATTCCTGTAACCAAATTTCAAAAAAATCCATTGCTATTTGGAGAAAAAGGAGCATTTGGCATATTTTTAAACAATGATCACACATGACCCCTAAATGACCTTTTCACCTTAAAATTTTGGACACACTAGCTAGTCCAAGGATCAATATATCCAAGTTTCAGATCCATTGTACAGCGTGGAAATAGCAACACATTTTTGCACAAATGTAACAGAAGGAGATTTTGACCTCTCCTGACCCCAATCGACATTAAATCCAAAATCCTTGTACAACCACAAAACTAAGCTACCCAAGGAACATTCTCAACCCGGCCACTTGTGGGATCATAGAGTGTTCTGGGTACGAAGAGATACCTTTTGAAAGTTTTCCTATAATTGCCAGTTATGACCCCTAAATGACTTGTGACCTTGATTTTCCGGTGGGTGCATGTAGCTCATCCGCCAAGGACAGTGTATCCAAGTTTAAGAAAATCCATCGAGCACTGAACGTTTGAGAGCACTTTTAACAATTGTCGGTCGGTCTGTCTGTCGGTCGGTCGGTTGGTAGCTAGCTTGGTAGGTAGGTCACAACAGCTCAAAAAGCTAGTGAACTGGTTTGAGCTAAAACAAACTTGGAAAAATATCATCAAGAGGGGGGAAACTGCCCCCACTAACTGCCATATTGGTAGACGGTGTTTGTAAACGGTCGAACGTGATTAGGTTTTAACATTTACTAATATTTACCTGACTTAATTTGGATTGAAGGTAATTTGATACGTTTTTGAGGACAGCAACCCCTTTAATGTGTGTATGGCAGCCCAAACAGGCCCCATGTGGGCCCCATGTAGGTTTTCAGTTTGGGTCCCATGTGCGTTGACATAATGTTGATAATCTTTATGTATCAATATTTAATCATTCCAGACACGACAATTCATTAACATGACATGTTCTTGTTACATAGGCCTATTCATATTGTCTTTTATTAGACTGAATTCCAAATATCAAATTGCCTTTTTCTTTTCAAAATTTCAGTTAAATCCGTATTGCTAGGCATCAAATCCTCTTGACAAGGGAATCGTTGTCTTCAAAATTTGCATCTTCTTTAAAGTTATACTTCTTTAAAAAGGGTAAGACCCCAACCTCTGTTTCAATCGCAGAAAACAATTGGGTGGCCTTACACAAAGAATATGAGAGTTGAATTTCTTAAGCAAAATTTTTTCGTTGCTGTAGCTGGGTGATTTTCCAACTTGCTGCCATCCAGCCAGTATTCTTGCATGAAAATTTTCCTATTTTCCTAGCGCTAAAGTGTTTTCCATATACTGTATGTAGGAAGGCTGCGCAGGTACACTGATGATACTCTACTTGACACGACAAATTACTGATCTTCGAATCACTGATGCGTGAACCAAGGTCAGAAGGTCGTAATACAGGGATTTCTTCGTATAGAGGTTGACGATGGCACGGAATGTTAGGTACACTAACTAAATGGGGTTCAGGAACTTCAGGGAGGTGTGACGACGTTAAGCTTCACTGAACCCTATACCTATAGTGTACCTAGCATTCTGTGCCACCGTCGTTGTGTATAGGGCGGAAATCGCCAGGCAGGAAGTCCATTGTGATTGGCCAGTGAAGCCTCTTGAACAACAAAGAGCTTTTCAAATGTATACTCTCTTTACGCCTGTAGTGGCTGTGTGAAGCACTTAATTTGCAGTCTACTTTATAGGTTAGTTAGTTGGTTGGTGTGTTTAACGACACACCAACACGAATGTGTTATATAGTGTCAGGACTATGTACAGTAAGCACATTGAGTGTTTTGCTTTTCGTGCAAAAACACAGTAAGGACAGTGATCAGTTTGGTAACAAACTGCAAGGTTTGTAACACTTCATGGTGAAGCTCAACTTAAGATTTATTTTATACACGTCAGTTATATATTTAACAGTCAGATAAGTTACAGGTTGCTGGATTGGACACTTAAATAAAAAGCATGTTCTTCGGGACTTGAAATTGCAACAAAAGAATAGGTGTACACGCTGCAGGAGTAGAGGAGAGAAATGTGCCTTATTACGACATAGGGGTTAGAGTTAGAGTTAGATAAGGTTTTACGGCTCAGTTTCTAACCAATTGGTTTTAGTCGGGCCGGCCACGGCCTTTTTTCCAGTTGTGGTTTACTGGCTTGATTTCCCTACTCCATTGCTTATGCTGAGCACCAAGCACAATGGCAGTAGGTTCCATTTTTAAAGTCTTCGGTATGACCTGGCCAGGAGTTGAACCCCAGACCTTCCGGCTGCAAGTCGGATGCTCTAACCACGACGGACATAGGACTGCTGCTGCTGTAATTTTGAAAACATTTTCATGAACGCCGGGATACGTAATTGGATTTTATTTCGTTAATATCTTGTTCAGGGAACAATTATCATCATGTGAAATATATCGATTGAGTTTGACAAGTTTCCCAACTCTATGGTATAGTAGACCAGGGGCGTCGATTTGGCCTAAAACTTCTTCCCTATCCTGGTGAGGAGTCTAAGAGGACGGAGGGGGCCCAGATGCAAAATGGTGCCAACTGTTTCAATATTTGGGGGTACACCATGAAATTGGGGGTATACTTCATTGCCCAAAGGAATGCAGGCTCAGCCAGGGGTGGTGCTTGGATTTGCCGACATGAGGGCTAAGCGTCCTGACTGGGCCGGGGCCAGCTACTCTAAGCCCCGACAGAAGCAATAGGTTGCCGAAATGATGCCGAATTAAAAATACAAGGCCGAAAAAATTGGGGTTATGGTGACAAAGATATCATATATTTGTTTTCATTAAGAAAGTTGAAAAAGTTTGGGTTATTATTGAAGAATCTGCCCTACTTAAGAGCAAACCAAGAGATTTGATAGGGCGACTACATGGTTTTCGTCGGGGAGTACATTCTTTATCTTACTCATTAAGGCTCCCAGACGAAACTGAAAATCTATTTTCTGACAAAATATGTTTGCCACGATGGTGAGGTTGAAAAAAGGAATCTTCCTAAAGATAGGAAAAAGAGGTTAGAACTTCGCAACTTTGCATTTTCGTGTTTCTCTAGAACCACGACTACAGTATTGTGGAACCTTTAACGTTAAATAAATCCAATATGTTTGAAATGGAGGGCGCCACAGCTAAATAGAACTGAAGATGAAAGAGCGCGTAGCGCGCGAATTTTTTTTTTTTTTTTTGAAGTTATTGAAAGAATTGTTACAGAACTCACTGCCTACGGACTTGATAAAGAGCCATGTGGAATGCTTTCTGAGAACATCTATGTCTTCACCACTACCAGCCTACATGTAGTTTTTTTGTTTCCTCACCTTTAAGTTTCAGGTCACGAAAAGTGGGAGGGGGGGGTACAAATGTGTTAGCGTCCCCTCCTATCAAAAAAGTGGGAGACATGTCCCCCCGTCTCCCCCCCCCCCCAAATCGACGCCCATGTAATTGACTGCTGCATGGATCGAATGAGGAACTGGATGTAACAAACTTTTCATCTGAAGTGTACGGGAATATTACCCTATTGACAGTAATGCAGCACACTTGTGCTTCAAGGGAGGACATGAATATACAACCACTTAAGGCATGGGAGGACTGTGAACCAAATATGCTCGTTCCCGAAGATAGGTTATATTTCATTTCTTTTCATTTATTTTGTTTTACCACAACAATATATAAACATAGTGACAGATTAAACAGTTAACAACAAATTAATAAAATCAGTGTTGTGAATGGAAGTACTCTTAAAAACCCTTCAGGGCTTAAAGGCAAAAGCACTCCCAGACAGAGTAAACAAAATTATAAACAGAGAAAAGCCAAAGAAACAATCCCTCCCATATCCCCCCCCCCCATATATGGTAAACACCTTAGACATGCAGTTCACATGCAGATCATCACATACATGTGTGCCCCTTTTAGTCACCGCAAACCTCATGCGGATCACATATAAACCCCATGAAAATCCCACACATGCCCAGACTGGACCCCATATGAGTCCCACAAAAAACCACATATATATGCCTCATACGAAACCCATTTAGACCCTACATTTGCCCCACAAATGACCCATGTAAGTATCATGAATGTATCTGGATTGTAATCAGTGTTCTCCATTGATTTAATTGATTTAATTTTTGCCCGGGTGCTCCGAAGGTTAAAGGTTAATAGTGATCACTGTCTATAAAGATAGGGGGTGCTCCCTTTGAGAAATGTTTGCTAAAGTAGATGATAAATTTAATTATGGCCTTTTCTGATGACTAAGTATTTTTGATTATCATTACTCAATGTTCACACTGAAATTATTGTTGTTTGCTCTGTATTAAGGTTTTGAATTGATAATTTCTGTCCGGGTGGCTCAACTTTTTATCCGGGTGATACATTTTTGTCCGGTTGCTGAGAACCATCTGCAAATTTTGTCCGGGTGAAGCACCCTAACAAAACAGTTAGTGGAGAACACTGGTAATATATAGGCCCCACGTGGGCCCCATTTCCAGCCCATATGGAATACCATATAGGCCCAATATTTCTCCCGCGGACACAGAGGTGGGTTCTAGATGGGAATCCCATACTGGCACCACATACCGCACCATATTGGTCCCATATAGAACCCACATATCGTTGTTGGCTGGGTTACCAGATACATAATATAAACAATCTTTATTCTAATTTGTCAGGAATCCGTGGTTCATATCAAAGTTCGAACACTTCTTATAAATGTCCATATCCGTGCATAGCAGCTGCAGGGAGGAGGGGGAAGTTGCCACCCCCTCTCAGAAGTTTTCAAAGCAAAGTTTTGTCACATAGATCTGAACAAACTCCTGGCAATTGGGTACCCATTATACAATACGAATATAAATGAGCTATACCGTGTATATGAACAGCAAATATCACAGTTTGCCAACCAGTGCTACATCTAGCATTATGGTGACATAGCCAAAGCGTCAGTCCATTACTTAAAGGGAAAATGCAGTTACCCCAATCAGAATTAGTAAAGCTCGTCATCCTAATTCATGAATGGCTTGATTTGATAATGTGACAATATTTTTGTTACTGAATTGTTCATTTCTTGGAGAACAACTCCTTTCTTTACCTTTTGTTTGTAATAGCTATGTTAAAAGACATCTTCAGAGGTACCTGTAAGCTAAATAAGAGATCTGCAAGAGTTTGCTGAGTTTTTCAAAGTAATTTGGGGCGACTGCCTATTGCTTAAAAAGAGAATAAGCAGTCGCCCAAAATTTACTTTGAAAAATAGGCAAAATCTTTCAAGTCTTCTCTTATTTCACTTTCCGTATTAAAGGAAGTTTACAAATATGGACAATTGAATATTTAAAGTTAAATAAGGAGTTATTCAGCATAAATTTACAACTGTGGTAACAAAAAAATGTCACATGATTGAAAAGTTCCATTCATAAAATAGGATACCTCGGTACACTAATCCAAATTGGGGTGACTGCATATTTCCTTTCAATAAAAAGTCCAGTACTGCTGAAGGCGCATGGTTCAGTAAAACAGTAAAACTTCAACATACCTTTGGAGTTGAGTACAAATTATTATTTGGACAATGAATGGGAGTACAGGACCATGAGTACGGGTACGAGTACCATGGCATGGGTACGAATACCAGGGCGTGAGTACGGGTACGAGTCGGAAGAAAAATACGGGTATGGGAATACCAGATCATGAGTACGGGTATACAGGTATGGGTGCCAGGTCACGAGTACGGGTGCGAGTAGGCTACGGGAGTTTTTAGTTCCCTTGGCCACGTTGACGACGCCGTCATTACATAAACATCCCTTTAAAAGTTTCGATGAAATAGGGAGTTTCCTGGCAACTCCCTGGTTGAAACATGTAATTCCCCTCAGCACACAGCTAGCAGCCATTACCACTCAATTAAATTTTAAAGGTTGAATGACCACTTGATACCACTGAAATGATAACTTTGGGGCATTCGGGCTGATGCCACAACTACTTTCCAAACTGTTGTACCAAGAGTGTTAGCAAGGGACGTTACAGCTGTTACTTAATCGGCAATTTGTGTCGAAGCGTTGTTAGTGGCAGCCAGTATGCTATTTAAACAATGGACCCACCTGTTCGTGTTGAAATATACAGTGATAATGCATGGGGATCAGGTTTCGCTGGATGGACAGTTGCAGACACCCGCGTCGGCTATGGAACAATTAAAGACATACAGTCATCACCCCAAAGTATATTTTTAGTGTAGGGGTATCAAAATTCTCAGTTGGTGACTGTACTTTGATTGACATCGAAGTTTGAAAATTTGAAAGATGCATAGTAGCGCACATTCCACATAAGGCAGAGTGAGTGCTTTTATTACATTTTATAGCTTTGTATGCTCACCAGGACATGGCCTTAAGCAATAAAACAGGTTTATTCCTGCACAAGGAGGAGCTTCATACAGTTGTGGGAGGAGCTAGAAGTTACATAGTTGGGAGAATTGGAACTGTCCGGGATGATGAAAATTCCCCTTTAAGTCGGGTGGTTCACTGCGAATCTTTAGAGACGATGTTTATGCGTTGTAACGTTACAACTCCCTGGTTTATGTCATGGTTGGCTCGCGAGAGGTCTTATGCCTGTCAAATGGCCTGTTACAAGCAAAAGGCTTCCTACTTCTAATTTAAACCACCGTTTCAGTCGTTTTAAAATGAACACCAAACAGTCAGTCAAATCTGTAGTGAGACTTCTGACTAGTGGCCTATTTGTATAAGGGATGAACTGTCGTTCTGAGCTTTAGGGAAAAAATTCCCTTCCCTTTCGCAAATCATTGTTTCGGAACGGTACTGAGATCAAAATACTGCTATCATTTCATCGTTCTCAAGTGTCTTTGAAGGGGAATTTCAACATCCCAGACAGTTCCAATTCTCCCAACTATGCAACTTCTAGCTCCTCCCATAACTGTATGAAGCTCTTTCTTGTGCAGGAATAAACCTGTTTTATTGCTTAAAGGCCATGTCCTGGTGAGCATACAAGGCTATAAAATGTAATAAAAGCACTCTCTCTGCCTTGTGTGGAATGCGAGCTACTCTGCATCATTCAAATCTTCAAACTAACATTTTTGGCTTCTTCAAGTTGGCAAAGCTGAAACGTATTGTGACACAATGAAAGAAACAACAAAATGTTTTAGAGTGGAGCTCATTTTATACAAATGGATCACTGAAGCGACTTTGCCTATTTCCCCTGCCTTTTACTCCGCTCTTATGGAGTAGCGATTGGTGTTTATGGTTGTATTTAGGCTAGCCCGTAGGCTACATTTATTTTTAAATTAAAAAATAGCACAGAGACATAGGCGTAGGAGCCCAAGTTTTTTTTTTTTTTTTTTTGGGGGGGGGGGGGGGTGAGGGTAGAACGACTTGCCCGAAAAATATAACCGAAATTTTCCGCACGAGCCACGCACGTTTCGACATGTTAATGTACATATCATATAGGCATGCATCGTTTATCACACCGCATGCCAATTACATACAATAATTTGCTGGGTTACTACCTTCTTTACTGGTTTTAATTTTTGCCGAAGTCGGTGATCACCGGCCTGGGGGAGGGGTCTAAGGGGAGGGGGTTCGCCCTCCCGTTTGAAATTTTTTAAAAAATTAGGTGTCTTTATAGTACACATGCGATCTGGTGCCACATATGCTACCTTTGAAGTCAAATTTGTGTTAAAACATTTACGTATTTTAGGTACTAAAAAAATCGGCTTTACCCCCCCCCCCTTGAAAATTTTAGAAAATTAGGTGTCCTTATATGCAATCTGGTGCCACATATGCTCCCTTTGAAGTCAAATTTGTGTCAAAAAACTTACGTAGCCTATTTTAGGTAGAACAAAAATCAGCATCAGTGAGGGTGGGGCATGGCCCAATGGCCCCTCATATACACCACTGATAATCAAAGTATAAGTTCAACCATTAAAAACACACTGATGAATTAATACGGAATATATAGGTGCTGGTGCAATTCAAATCAGAACTCTCCTTTACCTACATCATTGCATTTTTTGTTTCAGTAGATGCCCGAAAAATTCTCAGCATTTTGCCCGGATTTTTTCTTTATTTTATATTTGTTCTCACAATTTTTCATGTAACAAAAATACTGTCTTACGCAAATAATACATTCCATTTATACCTTTCTTAGTTAAAAGAATTTAAACGATCAGTAACTGATGCTCCATATTTCTGGATATGATAATACTTTTTCACACTTGAAAGGAAAGAAATGCCTCTATTGTAGGCTTAACAAATATATTTACTCCTATAAAGAAAATTTACTTCCCTAATAGAATAATACAATTCAATGACTTATCAAAGTCGATACCGAACAAAATAGGTTTAGCATTCATCTCAAAAACCAGACGGATCTAATTTTAGCCTTATAAGTTCTCTTAATTTCTCCCAAAAGTTAAAGGCAATTGGGCAATACAAAAAGTTAGTGCTGAATGGTTTCACCATTCACTTTACAGAAGGAACACAAATCATTATCCCTGAAGTTAATTTTCTTAAGATAATCATTACAACTAAGAATATGATTCGTGATTCTGTATTGCAGCCATTGCAATTTTGTATCTGTCGTTGTAAGAAAGGGCCTCAAATTTATATTGATATATTCTCCCAGAATATCTGACTTATATTAATATTTATTTTTTCGTTCCGCCGTGTGCGTGCGTTGTAAGGAATTCATAAAAGGATTTGCATTCAGATTTAAAAGAAAAGAATATCTTACAGGACATTGGTTATAAGTGGCAAAGGTATTTGTACTAGCATTAAACTCAAGAGACAGTTCTCTTGCCACTTTGCGAATAGAATTTACTATACCAAACTATGTCAAATAGCTTTCAGTCGCATTGTATCTCCGACAAAAGGTATCATAAGAAAGGAACTCGCTATCATTGTCTAAGCCGAGAAATCATTCACACAACGAATACTTCTATCGTATAGCTGTTTAAGATATACACATTGATTGTCAATGAGAAAAAGATCACTATTCCAGACATTTTGTACAAAAAATTCATCAATAGAATGACAGTATGCCAATGGATGAATAGCAAGGACATCTGCCCAACTTTGAAACACTTCCTTGCAAAACATATTAACTTTATAGCAAGGGTACCAACTGAAAAAAAAAAAAAAAAACATGTCCAAGTTCTAAGAAATATTTTACGAGGTAATGTCTCCTTAAATAGAAGGAAAGAACATTCTCCCAACAAAAACCATTATTATAATAAAACCTTTGTATCCAACGCAATTTAAGTGATTTAAAATAATTATGAACATGGATCATTTTCAGACCACCCTGCTTGTAATTTTGAATTAATTGGTTTCTTTTGACTCTATCTCTCGATCCCAGATGTAAGTATATAAAGCTGAATTAAGACTTGTGAAAAAGGCTTCATTGGGACTAGGTAAAACCGTCGCCACATAAGACAACTTAAATAGAAATAGTGATTTCACAACAACTACTTTGCCGAGAACAGTTAACTGTCTTCTAGACCACACTTTAATCAGGGTTTTAATGTCATCCAAAAGTTTGTTGTAATTCAGAGTAATCATTTCATCCAAAAAGATTGAAGAAGTTATATCCAGGTATGTAAAACACCTCCCATCATTCCAACTTAAACCAAAATCATTACCAATCCTTTCTATTGAAAGTTTCTTGGAGCCAACCCAGATAAGATTAGACTTATCAAAATTTAACTTCAAACCTGAAATCTTATAAAATTGTTTTCTAATACTTACTAAGGCATTTAAGAATCAGATGTCCCATTCAGGAAGAAAATTGTATCGCCTGCTTAGGAACTCATTTTAACATGTGTATTTCCAATTAATACCCATAACCGTATCGTCATGTCTAACCATTATTCCCAGAATTTCAACTGAGTTTATAAAAAGGTATGGAGAAAGTGGGTCACCCTGTCTACACCCCCTGTGAATAGGAAAACTTGAAGATACATGTCCATTGAGTAGGACATAAGACTTTATGTTATTGTAAAGTGTTTTACACCATGTAATTAAACTGTCATTAAAGCCAAAAACCTCTGAACCTTTCCAAATAAATTTTCTACTCAGTGAATCGAACGCTTACAGCCAGTAAGAGCAGCCCGGGGATATCCTCATTCTCTATAAGTAATGCATGATGTCATACAAATTCCGTATGTTATTACCAATAAATATACCCTTCAGAAAACCGTTTTGGTCAGTGTTTACTATATAAGGTAAAACACGTTTTATACGTACAGCGATACAACCTGAGAGCAATTTGTAAGCGACATTTAAAAGTGAAATCGGCCTCCAATTTTTAAGGAGTAAATGAGATTTATCTTTCTTAGGGATTAATGTTATCAGACTTTGTCTTTGTGTAACAGATAAACTCGCCAGGATACAGACCATAATTAAATGAGCGAAGCACGAAAGGTGACAATGAATCCCAAAATACTTTGTAAAATTCAGCGGTGAAACCGTCTGGCCCTGGTGACTTATTATTCTTCATTTTTTTTCAAAACAGACAAAATTTCAGTCTCAGAGATAGGGTCACCCATCCCAGCAAGCATGTCAACAGGAGCAAAGGGAATAAGTTGTTCACTCAATAGAGTGTCTAAATCAGCATTATTGTCAACTGCCTGATCTATATTATACAAATTCCTGTAAATATGAAACTACTTGATGCATTATGTCCAGCTGAGAAGTGTAGAAAGAACCATCACTGCTCTCAGTCTTAGTTATGACTTTGTGCACAGCATTCCGCTTCTCCAAATTTAAAAAATACTTTGTCAATTTTTCCCCAAATTCAACCCACCTAGCCTTTGCACGTATAAAAACACCATCCAAAACACCATCCATTTTGCCCGAATTTTCACAAAATCTTTTGGTTGGGGCTGCATCCCCCAGCCCCCCGTCTCCTACGCCTATGCACAGAGAACGACTGACAGCTTGTGTGAGATGGTTTCTGAAGAGCTTTAATTTGAAAACAGTATGGGGCATCACTGTAATAGGTCTCGCACATAATTACTAATTAACCATAACTTAGCCCTACTGTACTATCCTGTGCAAACCATTGATATTGCCCGCGTAGGGGGTTGGGTCGTCCGGACCTGCCTGACTACAGACTTGATTTTGCTCCCCCCCCCCCCGCCCCTCCCAAAACACATTTTCTAAGAGCCCATATGCCTACACGCTGCACTAACGTTAGCGTTCAGAACGCCAGTGAGCGACTCATGATAACGATCAACTCATGATTAGTTTACCTAGGCCTAGACCTAAACTAATTGACAACGGCATGCAGAAATCTGATTTATGCCGACAGATGTAAAAGGCAAATTGGCCTTCATGTGATGTGTACAGAATATCTAGGCTACATGAAGTTTTTACAGTATGACACGAACCTCAGTCTGGCATAAATCTCTCATGTCAGCTCATTTCCTTTTCTCCTTCCCTTGTAACGTTATCTTGCCGACCTGCTCGTTATGGATGATATTGATATTTTTTAAGTATACCTTTTCTACCTTTGAATTTGGCGGCGTTCCAAATCGTTACAGACTACGGAAGCTTAAAGTGCCATCAAGATAAGAATATCTTTGCAACATAAGTTTACGATAAACAAATGTAAATTGTACATGTTTGCACAACAGAGCGTTGTCATTTTCATAAATGCACCCGGACGGCAGAGTTCAAATGGTTAACGGCTGCTTATTATAAGCAGGATATACCGCGCGCGGGAAAATACGATACGAACCAACCTGTGAGCTTACAGGTTAATAAATAATAAGGTAGCGGGAAACCGTGTTGTATGCTGTCAATAATATGATCGGACCGATCGGTGCTCGTTTGAGTGCGGAGCTGCGAACCAGTCTTTTACAACCACAACATCTGTATATTGATCTTTCTGATGATTCAGTTGCCTCATTAACATGTTTGTATGATTATTACCTGCACGCTATTTCGCCTGCAGTGACTGATAGCCCGCAGGACCCCTCTTAAAGGTCGTCTTGGCCGGTAGTTTGTATTCGGCCCTAATAGCAGGACTTTGGTAGGACTGAAAAAAATATAGGAAAAAAATTCGTATAGCCTACGGTATACAGTGTTGTAGGTAAAGTGAGGGCTTTGTGCACATCTTAAAAGAAGGGTCTAAGCTCGAATCAAGTTTTGATATGTTAGACGGTTACTTTATATTCTAAGCATTCTGGTGAAAATTGCATTAAAAATCCGATGTGTGGTTCTCCAGATATTAGCAGTAAAAGTTGTCACATTTTCAATACAAAAGGGATCTTGAAGCAAACACATATAAGGTCATAACCTAACATTTATGAGCACTCTTTTTTCTTTTAACTTTATACAACCAATTTTCTCCTCCCATAATCCCATGTTATCAGAATGTGAGTGCATGAGAGGCATGGAAATTTTACAAACTTTAAGTTCCCCATAGGGAGCTGCTGTCCCTATTAACTTCAAGGTCAACACAACAGACTAAAAAGCAAAAGAAACAAATGCATTCCTCCGGCATCAATATGAGGAACTTGATACTGAACCCTTGCTTGCTTCAAGCTCACTTTAGATCACAAATGTAGTAACTAAGTTCATTCGCTGATATTTCAAGTACTACATGTCCGACGATTGGAATGGAAGTTTCACCCAATTGTGTAAATTTAGTTCCCCTTTTACATATGAATTTTTTTTTTTTTTTTGCTTAAACCCTTCCTTTAAAGCCAAAGGCAGATCCAGCCAAACCACTGGGGTAGCCAGAATTTCTTTGTTAGGGGGCAAGACTTTTCTCAAGGGGGGGGGGGGGCAACCAAAATAAGCTTTTTATGCACTTACTGTACTGAAGTTTTTGCAGCGTGCAGCAGCATGTACAATGTAGGCTACATGACTATAGTACGGTATACTGCATGCATGCGCCATCATTTCTTGTTATTGTTTTCAGTTAAGATGATACCTACCAACTGGCTGAATTGATTAATTGCTAAGCTGGTCACATTTATCCAACTTTGTATAAAATGTGAATGTCGTATTTTCCGAGTCGTCTGTCAAAGAAAACTCTTCCCGTTTTTTTTTCTTTTAAACACATCGCTTGAAATTATTTGGGGGTCAAGAATGTGTTACAAAATGATATTAGGGGGCAGTGCCCTCTGGACCCCATGGCTACGCCACTGAGCCCAACCGGATAAAAAGAGACGGAATGGTAAGTGGTTAGAGCATCCGACTTGCAGCCGGAAGGTCTGAGGTTCGACTCCTGGCCGGGTCATACCAAAGACTTTAAAAATGGAACCTACTGCCATTATGCTTGGTGCTCAGCATAAGCAATGGAGTAGGGAAAACAAGCCAGTGAGCCACAACTGGAAAAAAGGCCGTGACCGGCCCGAATAAAAGCAATCGGTTAGAAAATGAGCCGTAAAACCTCATCTAACTCTAACCCAACCGGATAACCATGAAGAAGGGGGTGGTTGAAAGGATGCCAAACTTCAAACCCCTGTCCTTACTCCCTCATCTTTTTCGTTCTCCAGGAATTGGAAAGTCAGCTTAATTGATTGACTCCATCCAAGTTCGTCCCTGTTCCAGCCTTCCTTACACTTCAGTTACATTGTCAGGTTCCTTTGCCTTCCCGTTTTCTCGCACCTATGGTATACCCGGGGCCGGATTTACCTGCAGGGGCCGGTAACCTTTCGTATGAGGGGGTGCCTTTCAGCCTGTAAGTTCCCTATAAAGGACTCTATGTCAGTTGTGGTGATATTATTTGTGGGATGGGACTTATACGCGGCACTACCTAAGCGAAGCGCCATTACCACTTCTGGCGTGTGCAAAAAAATTTAGCAAGTATTCCTGGCGGGGCTTTTGGTTGCAGGACCCCATGTGGCATATCCTTTCTACCACCCCTTGCTAAGTCTACATGCAGGTTTTACCATAGTAAATAATTTTCCTGCAAAATTGTGGCGCTTCGCGTTCAGTTCTCACAATCGAACTTGTATAACCAGGGAGCTGGCAGCTTCCTGGTATAACCAATGAACATTACTAGCACAAAAATTCCAGGAAACTATTCTAGCCAAAGCGAGGTGAAGGTTCATAGTTAGATGCCAGGCACCAAGGGGTTTTCAAGTGGCAATATAATACCTTGAGTAACATTCTTAATTAACGTGATAACTTTTTCGTTTGAAGCTTAATTTACTAGCACCACAAATTTACTCAAAAAATTTACTTTTTCTCTTCATGTAAAATTTCGTTCAAAGTAAAAATACGATAATGGCAATCTGAATTGTTAACTGTGAAGAGCTTGGTGTGCTCGTCATTCAAATTCCTGCCGGAAGCGCCATGCTAATGTTCCCATTTTGTTAATTCCTAGGGCATTCGGGGAATTTCACTATGAATCCTACCAAAGTCATGCATACTGGACCGCACCAAGCCTGCCATATGACAGTCCCTGGCCCCCTCTGTGTTTGCAAAGCTACTCAACTCTTCACCTGCGCTTGAAGAAGCTGAAGAAGCATCGCGATCAAAGCCTTGTTCCCTTCATTTGTGGCGACTCTCCACGTCTCGGTATTGCAAGAGAAGGAGAAATTCCTACCAGGAGAGCGAAACTCGAGGGCGTATGTGCACACTTTAAGCTATCTGTGGTAGGCTTGAGGTATCATCCCCTGTGGTTAACGGCAAACTTATCATATGGCGGCACTACTGACTACAAACATATATAATCTTCTTTGGTGCCCCCAATACGGTGCCGGTGCCCCCTCTATCAGAATTTCTGGCTACGGGCCTGGTCAAAGCCCAAAATTACGGTGGTCATAAGAATAGGCGTACGGGGGTCAATATTTCTGGGGGGTGAGGGATAATTTTTGCCCGAATTTAGAATTTTGAACCAAGTTGCCCGAATTTTGATACCGTTGCGTTGGTTGCAAAAGGGCATAGTTTATTTTCTTGGCTGTCCCATTTGCCAGAATGGATCTACTATTTTTGCCCGAATTGGGAGGGAATATGCCCCGTCTGCCCCCGCCTCGTAGGCTTATGGTCATACGGGGACATGCGAGATGTAGAGTTACCGTGCTTGTTACTTGTTATTTCAACAAATTTTTGAATTTTCGTCGAGATAATGACTTTCGCTAACTCAACATTACGGTAAGATTTGTCAATTTTGTCGACGTCGTGATGTCGTGTTTCATGAAAATCAGTAACAAGGCAAAATTCTGATATTTGGCGAGATACAGACTTTCGCACACTCGACATCTCGGAAAAATCGGTCAAATGTCGCGATGACGTGTTCATGAAACTCGGAAACTCAACAAAATTTTGATTTTGTCGTGAGACCGACCTACGCAAACTCGACATCACGGAAAAAATGTCAAATGGGTCTTTTACGGTGGCTTTGAATGTATACACGGTATGGTATTTGACGTTATCGAAGAGCATGGCAAAAGTTTTTGTAGATTTGCTGACTATTATATCAAGCATAGTCTCAAGCATATACCCACTCAGCATAGCCGTAGGAAGGGACGAGGGGTTTGGCATGTGTCCGGTGGCAAACTTCCCAATTTCCTTGGATTTATTATTTATTCGGTACTTCCAAATTTTTTAAGCAAATAGCGTGAGCCATATTTCACGGCTTTATGCATAAAGAATTTTCATCATGCGTTTGAAATAGTGACAGATCCAGGAAAGTCGGAAGGGTTCCTGACCCTTCATTTTTGACAAGGAAAAATGTTTACCATTTCTTTCCGGCGGAATAAAACTAAATCAAAATTAAAGAAATCAACATTTAATGACTTCACCTTTTCTAATAAGCCTTTGTTTGACAAAATGCACCTCAAGAAAGAATAATGTCCTCTGTAAAATCCATTCATGTGGAGTAATTTTCGACTATCATTAGTGACGCAGGTACGGTGAAGGCAGTGGCGGATCCAGGACTCGTTTCCAAGGGCAGTACAAAGTATGGGATTAACGCAGCCTAACTCAGACTAACAATTTGTCGAATGGTACAGGGAGTTGTGAATGGTAGAATGAATAATGGTAGGGGTTACATGGAACTAGAGTACAATATCATTCAAGCTGTTCTACATAAACTAATTATGGGAAATACTTCCGTGAGTGCTAAAAGGTAAAGTGCGCCGAAAAAAATATTTTAGTATTCCAAAATCTTATGCATTTTATTGGAAGCTGTTTTTAATACGAGTAAGACGCCAGGGGCGGCTCGAGGATTTTGTTAACGTTGTGGCTATTTGCCCGACAGTCGGGCAAATTGGAAGTTTAGTTTTCTTATTTTCCCGACAGCAATCGACCAATCATATCACCCTAACCCGTACGAGCTTATGACGTAAGAAATGGCCATGATGTGCGTGTGTAGGCCTACCACAAAAGAGCATAATTCTGTGGTGTGTACGTAGGCTACGTACGTGTGGTTACTACTTACAGATCAGCACACTGGACTTCCACAGCTTCAATGACTTATCAGAGTACAGTAGGCTACTCAGGACAAAATTCCAGACAATTCCCATTGAGTCGCAACGGATTATTTTAAAACTATCAGAAGAAACGTTTTCTGTGTTTAGCGTAGTTGTTTGTAGAACAGTGGAAACAGCAAACAAGAATATAAAGGAAGGAAACAAGAAATGCAATCTGAAGGAGTTTTGCACTCAATAGTTGTCTGCATGTTGCAAATTTAACAAAATTCTGAAGTCGATCCGGAATAGGCTTCAAACTGTTATTTGGTGGCACCATTTTTCTTCTAGCGAACTTCTCATTTTCAAAAAAAAAAAAAAAAAAAAAACTTGCGCATGCCACTGCTCCCTAGGCTCGCCGGTAGGACAATAGCCTAAGGACCATTAGTTTCCCGACATACAATTCAAATATTTTCTGAGGCTACAGACTTAGAATAGCCCCGTTACTTTCGTCCACAGTCGGGAAAATAAGGAAGTATGTCCAATAATTTTCCCGACTGTCGGGAAAATAAAGTTAACCTTATTTTCCCGACATACTATTCAAATATTTTTAGAGGCTAAATTTAGGATAGCGCCATCACTTTGGCCAATCGTCGGGAAAATAAGGAAGAAAAGTGTTATTTTCCCGACTGTCGGGTAAATAGCTTCCACCTTTTGCTAAAGCTGGGCTAAGTCCGTGGGGGAAAGTTGAGACCTACAAGCGTCAAATGTAGGAAGTCTAAAAAAGGGCATTAGGTTAGGGAAATTGTAAAATTACACTGTTAAATGGTACTCCTGCCATCTGGCAGTCAAGATAAATACACAAGCAAACGTCATTTCTGTGCATCACCGGTGCTATGAGGAGCTGCCACTGCAATTCTGGAATAGGCTAACCAGGGAGCTGTTATTTGGATGGAGATAGATCGCTTTGAAGTGAGGTTTGTACCGCCAAGGTCACTCAGTAATCCATCGCTTGTATCTTTCTTGACATTTCTATAAGACTTACACTGGATTAGGAAGTTAACACAAAAGGGATTTGTCGTCTGCTAAATCTACAGTAAGACTGAGGGTTTTCCTCCACTGCCACAGCATTGCCAGTCGCCAAGGAAGTCTAAAAAAGGGCATTAGGTTAGGGAAATTGTAAAATTACACTGTTAAATGGTACTCCTGCCATCTGGCAGTCAAGATAAATACACAAGCAAACGTCAGTTCTGTGCATCACCGGTGCTATGAGGAGCTGCCACTGCAATTCTGGAATAGGCTAACCAGGGAGCTGTTATTTGGATGGAGATAGATCGCTTTGAAGTGAGGTTTGTACCGCCAAGGTCACTCAGTAATCCATCGCTTGTATCTTTCTTGACATTTCTATAAGACTTACACTGGATTAGGAAGTTAACACAAAAGGGATTTGTCGTCTGCTAAATCTACAGTAAGACTGAGGGTTTTCCTCCACTGCCACAGCATTGCCAGTCGCCAAGGAAAATGAAAAATATTGCATCTTTCGACGCTCGGCGACGCGCATGACAGTATATCAGTTAGGTTTTATGTTGAAATATGAACAAGAATCTATATCTGATTATTTCTGGAAACTTCCGGAAACTTTTCATATTGTTGTAACAAAAGCTAGACTTATACCTCGTCAACTCATTTGCATACGGTATCTTGTATGAGAAGGGGCTAACTGCATTCTTTTAAATTCAACTGAACAGCCGTTTCGAGTTTATTAACACCTGCTCTAAACATGTTGGCGGCGCAAACCTACACATCAAAGTATTGTTCTGCGCAGGCCACTCGTTAAAGGATTACGTCACTTGAATGATATCGCAAGGTGAGTGCCATCAAATTGGAGCCACCAAACAAAGGGAAAAAATGCCTTTGCTCAAAATAAACGGCTTATCGTTGGTAATCTCCCCTCGATTTGGTGGGTCTTAAAGTATTAGCATAAATTAAACTTTACGTTCTATCTCCATCCAAATAACAGCTCCCTGGGCTAACCAGTAGCTTATGATGGGCAGGTTACCGATAACGTGGTCAAGACAAGGTGTGGGGGTCTCCTTTTTTTAAATTACACACTGTAAGATGCGACTTCGTTGCATTTCGTAGTCAAGATTATAAGCAAATACCATTTCTGTTGGTCATCGGTGTTATGCAGGGTCATAGGCGTAGGAGCCCAAGTTGATTTGGGGGCTGTGACGACATGCCCGAAAAATATTACCAAAAATTTCCGCGCCCTCCACGACATGTTAATGTACATATCATATAGGCATACATCGGTTATCACACCGCATGCCAATTCCATACAATAATTTGCAGTGTTACTACCTTCCATATTTGTTTTAGTAATTTTGGCGGAAGTCGTTACAATAATAATTATAATAATCAGTGGTGTAGCCAGGATTTTTCTCATGGGGGTGAGGGGCAGGCATTATGTTGTGTGATCACCGGCCTGGGGGAGTGGTCTGAGGGGAGGGAGGTTTCCCCCTCCCCTTTGAAAATTTTTGAAAAATTAGGTGTCCTTACATGCAAACTTTATTTTAATTACCAAGGATGTTTTTAAAATATTGATTACCTTTAGCTACATCATTGCACATTATTTTTCTTTAAAAAAGTGCCCGAGAAATTCTCAGCATATACCCGAATTTTCACACAAAAATTGGTTGGGGCTGTAGCCCCCCCCCCCCCCCCCCAGGCCCCCGCCTCCTACGCGTATGTGCAGTGTGATCACTGCAATTTCGAAAGAGGCCATCTAGCGGGCTTATAATCGATTAAATGGTCAAGACACGCCGGGTCTGGGAAAACGTTTTGAAACTGAACAATCACATGTGAGAATCGATAGAAGTAGGAAGTAGGCTATATAATGAATTATTTTTGTATGGAGTACCAGTGTTATCAAGTGTGACCAGTGTTGCAATTTAGGATCTCCAGTAAGCGTATCCGCAAAAATGCCTAGAAAGGGGTGTTGGGAGTTCTTCCCCAGA
This sequence comes from Holothuria leucospilota, assembly GCA_029531755.1. Lineage (NCBI taxonomy): Eukaryota > Metazoa > Echinodermata > Holothuroidea > Aspidochirotida > Holothuriidae > Holothuria > Holothuria leucospilota. The sequence goes on from CM055968.1 coordinate 37,134,015, forward strand.
CAATTTTGACATTAGGCACTCTTGGACTTAATTTTCTGGCATCTGGCATTCCTGTTATTCAGTAGAGCAAATCGGATGGGTAATAACAGGGGCAAGTTGTAAGACTGCACGTTAAGTCTTGACAGACCAAAGCGAATGGGAGCAATTTACACAACCTTTTTACGAACCTATAACAACAAAATTCTGGTTTAGCCACCAAACTTTTTTCTTCTGTCCCGGCCGAGGCAGACATACCTAACCCTCGCTAGGCTTTTTCAAAGATGTATTTGCAGGTATTGCGCAATCGAAAAGTTTTGTCCAGCTAAGAAAAGTTATGCTTAACAACACAAAAAACGAATAGTTCATCGATAAGTGTGATTAATTACCCTCATGATTGTAGACAGGTTATACCTTAATAAGTTGGAGGCAATTAACGTGTAAAGGACTTGTTTAAGTCGGCGTATATGTTTCTTTAAAGTCATCATTCCTTACGATTTTGCACTTTAGATAAGTGTACTGTTTATATTTTTCAAGCTCAGTTTGAAGGTTTTTCTTACCCCTCCCTTCCCTGTTTTGCAATGTTAGAAACCCTCTGGCGGTACTAATGGGCGAAACAGTTACGTAATATCAAATCTCAAAATTTCATGCACTCATAGAAAAATGGGAACTGAATCAGGTAGTTCATAACACTGTTTTGGTTATGTATTTGTCAGTGTTGTATGCCTCGAGGCCGGCCTCGTCCTGCCGAAACTTAGTCCTCGGCCTCGATCATTCATGTCTCGGCTTCGGTCTCGGTCTCGCAGTCTAATGTTTCGATGTCTTGGCTCGAGGCCGGAATAAGGCATGCAATAAAACTTGATCACTTTCAGGTTACAAGGTTTCAAAAGTTGTGCCTACATCGTTCATCGCAATGATCGGAATGGGTCTGGTGCAAGGGTGAAATTAACCGGGCGCCTATTTGGCCCTCATTACCAGCCAAACAGCTCCCGTTGACCCCAAAAGGAACCCTATCAGGCGCCTCTTTTTGCGGAAATTAGCGCCCTTCATCCAGGGGAAACGACCCAGAAGTTAGTAAAGCGTCCATTTTAAATCTCTTCTTAATAGACGACTTCAAATGGACAACGTAATTGTACAATTCACAAAACTTATCGCAAAATATGACATAATGAAAATTAGTTTGACCAGCTTGAGGAAAGAAATGGAATAAACATCGGAAAATGTAGTAAATTTCGTTACATGATACTCAAGCTTCCTTGTGAATGACATTTGGACTTCCCAGTCCGTACAATCACGTAACACCAACTCAGGCCCGTAGTCAAGAGGGGGGGGGGGGGCAAGGGGGCGAGGCCCCCTTGGAAAATTTTTCGCCCCCCTAGAAGATCAAAAATTACCATTGCCGTAATGCATTTTAGTATGTTTCGCCCCCTCTGGAAAATTTTTCGCCCCACTAGAAGCTTTCTCGCCCCCCTTCAGCACCTTGTCTGGCTACGGGCCTGTACCAACTGTAATTGGCTGAAACGTTCGACTTTATGTACAGTACTGTGTATGCCAGGGGTGGGAAACCTGCGGGCTATATGCGGCCCCCGAGAATTTTATCCGGCCCGCAAGGCAATTCATACATGCAAATTCAGAATCACTTGAAAAATAATTGATAATGATCTTTTAGCCCAAAGTGCCGAACGATTATTCTGCCATACCACTTACCGGATATTTTTGTTTAACTGCTACGAAACACAACCAGTATATTACTAAAACCCTAGTATGCACAACATTACATGCCAACTGTTCCCTTTGACATAAACAAGGTGCAGAATCCTTGTACTTCTGCTGGTGGTAACGGATGCTTTACGTGTGAGGCTGCAGAGAATTGCATTAACACATGTATAGGTCTATTACTTCAGTTTCAGTTTCAGTTTATTCTCTTTTCATCTTCCGAAGAGATATTAGAGCCAATAAATAAAACATTAACAAAATTATTTTCAATTTACAAAGAACTTCAGAAAGAGAGAAATATGAAAAGAAAAAGAAAAAATAAAATGAAAACAGAAAGAAAAAAAAAGAAAAAAGGACAAATTAATTCCGGGCCCACACCTAAGACTTAAAAGCTATTCTTAACTTTTCGCAAAATAGACTCAACTTCACTAGTTTTTTCTTACTTTTAGTTTGAAGTAATTGCTCCATTTTTAAAGTGTTTGGATTCTTCCTAAAATAAGGTTTAATATACAATTTTCTGACATCTTTAAATGCATCACACTCAAATAAATAATGAAATTCATCCCCGATACTTCCCCTACTGCACAACGTACAAATTCTTTCGTGGACAACAATGCCATCAAACCTCCCAGTTACTGTAGGAATCTTAATATTTCCACAACGAAATCTGCACAAGTTAATTCTTTCACGTGTATTCAGTATTATCAGGTATTTTTCAAATTCAAATTTCTTCTTAAAAATTCAGTAAATTAGACATTGATTGTTAGCATTTACTTCGGACAACCACTCTTGCTTATACATGTCATCAACCCTGTGTTTAATTACCCTTTTAAGATATGAGACTGGAAAAGCCATGCTGCTAGAGTAAAAGCTTTGCGGATTCATAATAACGGTGTCCCACATGTATGATAAGCCCGTCTTATTAAATATTGAATGTACTTTAAGAATCCAAGGAGATGAGTAAATTCCGTTATCATGTAAAGTTCCTAAAAGCCTGTACATCATACACGAAAGTTTATGTGTATCACCATTGACTAATCTACCCCAAAACGACACCATTCTGACGTCAACCGTATTAACTTACTTATGTCTTCCTAGCTTGACATATACCATACAATTTGATGTATATTTGTTTACTCTAAGGACGTTTTTAAGAAACTTCCATTGAAATGACTCCAATATTTTTAAATCTTCGAATCCCCATATTTCACAACCATATAGTAAAATAGATAAAACTAATTGATCAAACAATTGCAACTGTAAATCAACAGGCAGATTAAGACTACGAGATTTAGTAAGAAGACTATACAATGCCCTTTGAGCCTGATTTACTTGCAACGCTTTTCCCTTTGTAAATTTATTATTAAAGTTAAATTGAACACCTAAGTAAGAATAACTGTCAGTGACTTCAAGAACTTTATCCCCAAAATAAACCAGAAAGCCCAAAGGTTTAGTGATTCCTTGCCGAATGGGGGTGCTTTGTTGCACTGAGGTTTATCCCTCAAATTTATCTTTCTTGACTACATCATTTTATGTTTTAACAATCTGACCTCTGCTGACCTCACATGACCTTTGAACCCCACCAAATATAACAAAAAAGAAAATCTGAAGTGTCTTGAAAGGGATTCAACTCCAATGGATCTTGGATCTTGAAAATTCTTAGAAAATTTTGCTTTTTGACCTCTGGTGACCCTAGATGACGATCTTAGGAATACTTGGGATATATTGCTGTTTGACCTCTGGTGACTCCTGATGACTATCTTGGGAATTCTTGGGAAATTTCACTTTTTGACCTCTGGTGACCCCATATCATGATCTTGGGAATTCTTGGGATATTTTGCTTTTTGACCTCTGGTGACCCCATATAACAATCTTGGGAATTCTTGGGAAATTTTGCTTTAGCTTTTTGGCCTCTGATAACTCCAGATGATGATCTTGGGAATTCTTGGGAAATGTTGATTTTTGACCCCAGTGATGCCAGATTACAATCTTGGGAATTCTTGGAAAATTTTGCTTTTTGATCTTTGGTAACCCAAGATGACCTTTGACCTCCACCAAAAACAATAGGGTTCTTCCTTACATCATGACAAATCTATATACCAAATATGAAAAGTGTCGGTCATTCCTATCTTGAGATATCGTGATTACGAGCTTTTCAGCTTTTTACCTCCAGTGACCTCAAATGACCTTTGACCTTCACCAAATACAAAAGGCTTCTTCTTCTCAACATGACAAATCTATGTACCAAATAAGAAAAGTGTCGGTCATTGCTATCTGGAGATATCGTGTTTACAAGCTGTTTACGAGGTTTTCGCAGTTTAACCTCTGGTGACCTCAGATGACCTTTGACCTCTACCGAAAACAATAGGATTCTTCCTCTCAACATGACAAATCTATATAGGCCATTCCCATCTTGACATATGGAGATTTCAAGGTTTTCGGTCTTTGACCTATAGTGACCTCAAATGACCTTTGACCTACATCAAAAACATAGGATTCTTCCTCTCAACATGACAAGTCTATATACCAAATATGAAAAGTGTCAGTCATTCCTATCTTGAGATATTGTGATTAACGAGGTTTTCGGCTTCTTAAGTCCGGTGACCCCAAGTGACCTTTGACCTTCACCAAAAACGATAGGCGTCTTCCTCTCAACATGACAAATCTATATACCAAATATGAAAAGTGTCGGTCATCCCTATCTCGAGATATTGCGATTACAAGGTTTTTGGGTTTTTGACCTCTGGTGACCTCAGATGACCTTTGACCTCTACCAAAAACAATAGGGTTCTTCCTCTCAACACGACAAATCCATACAGGCCACTCCTATCTTGAGATATCGTGATTTCAAGGTTTTCGGTCTTTGACCTCTGGTGACCTCAAATGACCTTTGACCTCGACCAAAAACAATAGGATTCTTTCTCTCAAGATGACAAACCTATATATCACATATGAAAAGTGTCCGTCATTCCTATCTTGAGATATCGCGATTACAAGCTTTTCGGCTTTTTACCTCCGGTGACCTCAAATGACCTTTGACCTTCACCAAAAACAATAAGGTTCTTCCTCTCAACATGACAAATCTATATACCACATATGAAAAGTGTCGGTCATCCCTATCTCGAGATAACGCGATTACAAGGTTTTCGGTTTTTGACCTCTGGTGACCTCCGATGACCTTCGACCTCCTCCAAAAACAATAGGGTTCTTCCTCTCAACAAGAAAAATCTATATACCAAATATCAAAAGTGTCGGTCAATCCTATCTTGAGATATCGCGATTACAAGCAGCGTCACAAACACACATACACACACCCACACACACACACACACACGACATCACCATCGCATAGATTCCTTGCCTGCCTACGGTAAGGAATCAAAAACCGGTTTTCTTCTAATCTTACCTCTGGAAAATACAACTACTTTTGTCTTATCTATATTAACGGTCAGATTCCAAGTATCACAATACAGTTGAACACCATTTAAAGCTACAATCCTCGACAAAAGTACATGGGACAAACTCTGTTCCCCGTATCAGTGTTGAAGTCTCAGAACACGTTGGGCTGCCGCAACATTGAAACGGGGAATGGGGTGCAGATACGGGGATGGTGATCTCCTCGTTGCTTGGTTTGCTTGTTTTGTCCCATCATTTTTGTCGAGGATTGTCTGAAGCCTGTACAAAGGTATAGGAATTTCCAAATTTTGGATTTAATGCTTTAAAACGAGGAGGTTGCGGGTTTAGTTTTCAAGTTATGGTAAGGGAGTAGAGTTGAATTTGTCCGTGCAGAATACTGGCTTGTCACAATGGCGGTGGGCGCTTGAGTAAAGGAATGTTCTTCCTCAAAAAGTTCATATGAGGGAGGGCAGGGGACATAGCACTCGGGCCGGACAGTGTTTCCATTTATATTTAAATATTAATGTACTATAATGGAAAGAAGCCAAAAGGATTTTGCATCTTATTTTTCTTGATGGGGGGGGGGGGGGGGAGGAGCAGGTTGTAACACATTTCACGATATACCGAACGGTTAACCACAAAGTTTTCCATTTTTCGTATAAATAAACATTGAATGATGATTGGAAACTACAATCAGGTTATAGATGAAATTCTGGGGAATCATTTCGAGTAGTAAACATGACAATTTACTTCAGAATTACACTAAATTGAAACGGTTAACCATTTTTCCACAATAAAAGCTTTCTACACACAGAGAGATTTTCTGTCGATTGGACGGTTGACCATCGACATACGTTGAAACAGTGTGGAGGTCAATGGTTAACCGTGCTGAGGTCAATGGTAAATCGTGGCGCTATTTTTATACTATGAGAAATAGTAAAGTAGTGACAACGAATTCTACATTGAGATAAGAATAAATTTAGCATGATAAAGCCCTCATGCAGGGCTTCCTCTCGCAGTTCGGTTTCCGAAATTCGAACACCTTTTTGCCTGTAATTCTTTGAGTATATCTGCATACCCCCTTCCCTGAAAAGTACTTCGTATTCCCCCTCCCCGAAAAAGTATTTCTCTCTTGGAAGCTCTCCCTGCCCCCTTTTGATACCCTACCTGGCTACGGGCCTTCCGAAATGTGTAACGCCGAAAATTAATACCAAATCTTCCATACCCGATTTATTTTGTTCTCTCTGTCATAATTTTACGAACGGCTATGGACACAAGTCACTTTAATACTGAGTATGTTACCCTTCTTACCGTTGATGTTTTTAAAGCGGCTTTTATTATATTGTCATTCAGCAATTACTTCTTTACTATGCGTACACCACGGTATTTTCATAAAAACACTCCCTTCAAAATACGCAACTTTTTTCACCAATTTTCATGCGTTGTCTAAGTCCTTTAAATTCTCCCTATACCTTTGTACAGACCTCAGACAATCCTCGACAAAAGTACATGGGACAAACTCCGTTCCCCGTATCAATGTTGAAGTCTCAGAACACGTTGGGCTGCCGCAACATTGAAAAGGGGAATGGGGTGCAGATACGGGGATGGTGATCTCCTCGTTGCTTGGTTTGCTTGTTTTGTCCCATCATTTTTGTCGAGGATTGTAGCTGTAGGTCCTTTGCACTCTCAGCTAGGACTACAGTATCATCTGCGTACAGTAAAGTAAATAACCTGACAAAAACCTCTATATCATTATCACTTAATCTTTAAAAGACTCATTTAAATCATTTAAACCCTTATAATATATAACGACTAATAAACCTTTCAAAGTCATTCAAAAAGATGGCAAATAACACTGGGGATAGGTTTTCCCCCTGTCTAACTCCCAAATTACAATAAAAAAAATCAGACTTCTGTCCCATATTTTCAACACATGATTTAGCATTTCTGTACAAAAACTGGATTACTTTAAGAACTCTTCCAATAATGCTACCCTCAATTAACTTAGACCACAGAAAAGTCCTATTGATCAAATCAAACGCTTTCTTATAATCGATGAAGGCACAAAACACTGGTTTTCTTTTACTCAGATAAATATCAATGACTGAAAATAATACAAAAATATGGTCTAGTGTAGAATGGTTATCCCTAAAACCCGCTTGTTCATCCCCCAAAGACCCAGTGTTGTCTAAATATTTCTTTATACGCTCATTTAAAATAGCAGTAAAAAGTTTTCCTAAACAGCTCAATAGGGTAATACCACGATAATTATCGACATCATTAAGCGAACCTTTTCCTTTATATAATGGCTTGATTAAACCGATTGTCCAGTCCATTGGCACCACTCCAGAGGCCAAAACAATGTTGAAAAGTTTGGTTATCAATTTTACAACATTAATTGGGCTGTGTTTGAAAAATTCATTAATAACTTTATCAACTCCTGGTGACTTTCCACTTTAAATTTTTCTTATTTGTAAAGTCACCTCTCCTACTGTTATATCACCATTCAAATCCTCGTTAACAGTAGAGGTCACAGTAGTTAAATCTGGAGATACATTTAAATGTACAAGATCCCCTTTAGAAAGATTCATGAAATGAATTTTAAATTCTTCAATAGATATATGAGAGGTACATTTCTGTGGTAAACTAGACTTATTAATTAAATCCCAATACTTCTTGGGTTCAGAACGTTTCATATTCCTCATTTCGTTATGTAAGTTAGTAAAATAATCGGATTTTGCTTTTTTTCAATATTTTCTTATTCTGCTTGCACACACACCGTAGCAGGGTTCGGCAAACTAGGGGTCGCGACCCTTTTGAGGGTCGCGAAAATATTTCGGAGGGTCGCGAAAAAATTATTGCCGACCTCTCATTGACTAGTCAATTTGAGGGCCACCAAAATTCTGGAGTAGAAAGTGTGGGCCACCAACCAAAAATTTTGGAGACCCCTGTATTACAGTACGAAACTCAGAGGGTACTGTACTTATTCCGGTAGATTCGGGGTGGGGTAGAACTGTCCCTCCGAAGAGTGAATTAAACGCTACAAGTTGTTAATTTTTTGCAACTGAAAGTGAAGAAAAAATAACGTTGGTTTCAAAATAAGCGGTTTTCGAGTACTTTTCTCCCATTGTTACATCATATATAAATAAAAAGACAAATGATCATATTGTGATGCTCCTGGTCCGGTTAGCCTTGCTCATTCAATGCCATTTAAACATACTGGATGAAAAATTCTATTGCCTACGAATTTTGTACAAACTCCTTACCTTCCGGGGGCTTGGCCGAAGTTCCTTATCTGGGCTTCCCCTACAAAACAAGAGACGTGATGGGGCCCCTTGGCCTGCACCCTTTGGGGTAAGCGTGTTGCGCCCTCGCTATCTGCGGCCCGCGAGTGGGTTATGACTATGAAAACGGCCCGTAAGAGGAAAAAAGTTCCCCACCCCTGGTGTAAGCAATATGATTTTGTTAAGCCCGTTCTGAATCTCGATCAAAATCCGCACCGTATCAATTTAAGATGAGTGACAAAGGTAAAAAAAAACTGATGATAGTCTAGAGTGATAGTTCTTGGCATTAACAAAGATTATATACACAAAGTTACTAATTCCCCAACCAGGGCCGTCGCGACCGGGGGTGTGGGGGTGTCTCACCCCCCAAAGTTCGTCAAAGCGACGATAGTCGGAAAATCTGAAATACCAGTTGGAATTTCTGATATCTCAGTCTAGCACATTTTTTTGACTGAGCCTATTCAACTTTGTATATATTTTCCAACAAGATCAAGTGAGAATAATGCCAAACGTTATTTTCCTTACGTAAAATCGAATCAAAACTGTCCTTTTTCCCAAGTTTTTCTCAAAGTATCAAAATTTTCGCGAGCTCCGCGCGCTTCATACCTTACATCAGTGTTGTTCTTATTATCAATATCTTCCGATAGCATCTTTCGGAGACGGAAGCACAACAGTAGAAGGTAAAAGCTGTTTGCAAATTACCAGGTAAAAGACTGGCTTTTGAGTGGTATGTTGGTTTGTTGGGCAATTGAAAGTATCTCGATGCAGATTCTGAATGCAAGTTTTGTAATGGATATCTTATTTAATGAAAATTTCGGCGCGCTTCGCGCGCATGCGTCACGGTTTGCAATCAATCTCATGAACATTATTAAGGTAATTATACCAGGCACAGTTCTACGGGGACTAGGGGGCTTTAGCCCCAAATTTTCCCAAGCCCCACAAAATTGCGAAAAATTTTATATAGATTAATACTGGTGAAGACATAGATATACTCAGAAAATATTCCAATGTCTATTTATCGGGCCCGTAGCCAGTTAGCATAAGTTCTGTAGCGATTCTTCTATAACTTCAAAAAATTTTCGCGCTAGGCGCTCTTTCATCTATAGTTCTGTCTTGTGCCCCCCCCCCCCCCCCCGTTTCACCGTTTCAAACATATTGGATTTATCCGACGTTTCCACAAATATTGTTCTTCCGTGTAGGAGTGGTTCTAGAGAAAATGCATCGTTGCGAAGTTCTTTCCTCTTTTTTCCCAACTTTTGGAAGATTTTTTCGTCAGCCTCGCCATCGTAGCAAACATATTTTGTAAGAAAAAGACTTTTCAGTTTCATAGGCGAGCCTTAATGGGTAAGATAAAGAATGTAATCCTAGACGACCATGCAGTCGCTCCAACAAATTTCATGGTTTTGCCCAGATTCTTCAATAAAAACCCAAACTTTTTCAACTTAATGAAAACAAAAATGTGAAATCTTTTTTGCAATATAACCCCAAAATTTTCGGCGCGCCTTGCGCGCCTTATATTTCGAGTTGTTCTGCAACCCATTGCATCTGTCGGGACTTAGAGTAGCTGGCCCCCAGTCAGGGCGCTTGGCCACCATGTCGGCAAATCAAAGCACCGTCCCTGGCTGAGCCTGCATGCGGGTTTTTCATTTTGGCCTTGAAGTATACCCCCAAATTTCGCCGCGCTTCACGCGCAGCCCTCAACATCCACGTTGTATCACTTATCAACATTGTAAGCACAAACATACCAATGAACTTTTATAGCATAAAGATGTACATCTTTCCAAAACGCGCCTTGCTCCTTTTGCTATACATGTTTGAGAGGTCTAGTATCACCTTTCTGCACCTATACTCGTCTGGATTTTCGTCATATCCAAATAAAGTAAAAATACGATAGATGTAAAGTGCTTTGCGTCATACTCTACATTATTATTTAGATGTCAGGTAATAATCGTTATGTCATTGCCCCCCCCCTTTTATATAATTGATCCAGAGCTACCAGGAGGCCCTATACAGGTATATGTCAGCCTTAGATGCCCGAATAGAAGGCAGTAAACTAGTCAAAAAGGGGGGGGGGGGGCTTCAGGAGGTTTGTTGACAATATATTCTTCTCTTAGACAACATAATCTCTGCTTTCACCTAACCAAATCTTAGAATTCACTGAATTATGGACATTATGGACATTTTCAGCCTTATATGATCAGTTCCAAAAATATCCCAAATATAGCACCATTTTGCATCTAAGCAACCTTACCTTGACCCCCTTAGACCCCTCCCCCAGGATGACACCTTTATGTAGTGACAAAGCAAGGATTCCCACTGCTGTATACAAACGTAGGGTACGGTACATAAAAACGAAGGTGCAATTTACCGTCCGCCACTCATTTGGAAAAAGAATCCAGCCAGTGGGAAAAATTTTTCTAGCCATATATGATCAGCTCCAAAAATATCCCAAAGATAGCACCATTTTGCATCTGAGCAACCTTAAATTAACAAAAACTTCTCAATGGGGAGTTCCCCCTCCCCTTATGATCCCTCCCCCAGGACGGCACCTTAAACTCTATTTTGTTCAATGGGGTAATCCCATTACCCCGAAAATACTGCCTGTTAAAAAAAAATATAACTTTGTCAATATACACTCCTCAGCCTTCATTTAACCACCAAAAGAAAGCTTACAAAAAGTTCTGTGCAATGCCACTATTTTTTTTTTTTTGGGGGGGGGGGGGGGGTTGTATTCGCAAATTTTTCACAAAACATCGGTAAATAGTTGTTTACAAATGCTCCAAAAACTCAAAAAATGCTAAAAATGACGTCATAATTTTCAAAAGTCGAGTTCAGGCACTTAGGAAAAGGTCACCCTACTCACTTTTTTCTGAATACCTTAGAACCTAAAGAAACACCATGAGATGTGATTAGATGCCAGGTATAGGGAGTTTAGAGATATTTCAAGTATAATTTTCAAAAAATGCGTCATTTTCGGTCAAAATCTACATTTTCAGTTGCAAAATACCCAATCCACAAAAAAATCATAACTCAACAACGGAAAGTCCGATCTTTTTCATTCAAACACTAAAATGTCCGTTACAAGAAAAATACCAAAATATATGCATAAATTACAAGGGTAGGGTGAGTTAGAGAGGTTCAAAGGACCAAACATATTCAGTTTTCAAAAATGCGTCAATTTTGACCCAAAACATGCATTTCTGACCCAAAAATCCCCTCCCAATATCAAAAATTATAACCCACAACACCCCTGCGACTTTTCTACTCACTGAAATGTCCATTTAGAGCTACCTTAGAAAGCTCACGCAGCTCTGTTTTGATCCAAAGTTGTTTACATTACACTGTGCACTGAGCCATACCGTTATGTGTAGAGGTCACATAAGGTCAGTGTGTGTTAGTTCAGTGTGGGTTGTATAGCAAGAGAAAAATGGGCATATCTTCCTCATTTTTGGTCCAATTTCCTCAAATTTGGTATCAAATGAATCTCCTGCACCATACATTACAAAATAATAGTGATCTGTATGGGTTTTGTACGATTTTCTATGAAAAACCGTATGACGTCATCTAATTTGCATATTTGCATACATAATGAGATTAGTTCACAAATATAAAATGTTCACTCAAATTTCCAATCTTTGCTCTTTTCAATGATATATAGGTTCTCAAAGAGAATGTTCTTCTAAATTAACCAAACAATTCCTGAAAATATTCCTCCTTTCAAAACAGAAGACTTTGAACATTGAGTGAACAAAATAGAGTTTTTAAGAACTGACAAAGGAAGGATCCCCACTGATGTATATAAACGCGGGGTGCATAAAAAATGGTGCAATTTACGCGCCACCATTCAGTTGGAAAAAACATCCATCCAGTCGGAATTTGGGACCTTCACACCCCCCAAACATATAACCCTAGCTATGGCCCTGTCCCCCAACGGAAAATATTTCAGCCCGAAATGCATGGTTCGATCGAACAAGTGAGCTACTGCTCTCTGCATACCAGTAACATTACCTTCCTTCCAAGAAGGGTCGATATAGCGTACAATATTCCACGTGGCTAAGAACGTCAAAACATTTACAAGGCATGTGCAAAAGACCCTCATACACAATCTGCTATACATATGCGAGCTTTAGGGCGACATTATTTTTCTGTACGATATAATTTTCTTCAGAATGTCCTGGCTGTGTTGTGATTGCCTAACATGTAGGACATATGTACGCTGAGAACCTAACCTACACACATGTATCTGCAATGATCTCCTTACTCGGAGAGCTTTACAGAGGTTAAAGGTTTTCTAATTATATATGTTCTAAAGTGCCTACGAATGTTTTGTTTGTTCTCTACCACATACTCTTAAAGGTCGGGGACATGAAAATAACATACTTGGATATGTGATGTAAACAGCATTCAATATGCTGAAAATAGCCACAATTTCCATTGAAATCCATCAAATATTGACCATTTTATAGGGGTAATTTCTATTTCACACTTGCCATGAATAAACATTAGCTAAATATGCAAATATGTGACATCAAAAGATGGACATACCATATACGGTATGGCTAATGTTAGCCTTTGTTTTTTTAACCTTAATTTCAAGGACACTGGAAGCATTACTATACTTTGGAGGGTTTATTATGAAAGCTAAAATTGTTTCCTTGAGAAATATTGATATCAGGCGCATAGCGGGGGGGGGAGGGCGAAGGGGCAGCCCCCCCCCCCCTTGAGCAAAATTTGGGTATTTTTTATGTCTTTTTTTCTAAATATTACTAGTGTTTTCCCTATTTATATGCGGTAAATAGACCTGCGAAGTGCCATTTCCAGCGATCTGGGAGGCATTTTGGACCAAAATTTTCTCGTGCTCCGCGCCAACCCATGTGGCAGCATGCTTGCCAACTCTACCGATACCGTAAGGGGACAAATTGTAGGCTCACCATATCTGGAACACATGGTATCTAGTGGTAGGCCTATGTACAAAAGCAACACCTTACACTTGCTTGAAGCTGTTATGTCATTCTGCATACTTGTAGAATGATTAATTATTTGCCAGCAATATGTATGTATTTGATTTCTATATGGTTATTCCTACAAAATATTTCATAAAATACATGATGTCTCCTTATGCATACAAAACACTATATAAATAAAGTCTGCACCAAATCACACATTTTCACATTAAAAAACGCAAAATCTTCTCACCGCCACCCACACCCTCCTCCCTCGCAGCGCGCTCAGTCGCTTCACTCCCTCGCAAAATCAACCACTTCACCCCCCCCCCCCCTTGACAAATTTCTGGCTACGTGCCTGATTGATATCACTCACAAAACTGTAAACTATCTGATCAGCAATTAAGAGATAAATTATACAGGGTTGGCAAAAGAAATCTTAGCACTGTGCAACACTCTACATCATTATTTTTGCATAGGCGATGAGTTACTTCAGAAACCATCAAACTTTGAAGACGTATATTTTGAGAACCGTGACGGTAAAATATACTGAAATAATTCTAACGGATATACAGCGTTGAATTAAAAAGTTCCTATCTGTCTGCCTATATATATGTATATATATATATATATATATATATATATATATCTATATATAGATATATATATATATATATATATATATATATATATATATATATATATATATATATAGGTACACTGTAAAAGAGAAGTAGTAAATAGTGCTAAAAGTTTGTGAAAAATTCCACGACGTTTCTGGTTTAAACCCTTCATTAGGTGGCAAAAATCCAACTGATTGTTGACACGGCCAAACGTACAAATTAATAAACACACAAATCGGGCACGGTAAAACCGGCTAGGAAATCAGACAGTGGTTAACACAGGTAAAAACAATGCAGGAATTGCTGAATTAAAAAAGTTCAAGTCTAACGTTCAGACCATGTGGAGAGAGGGTTCCAAGTTTCATGATTAGACGGTGTTCGGCAGCTAGGCAGTCATGATCGGAACCTCGACACGAGATGGCCGCCAAACCATCAAGTCAAGGATCGAGCATGTTGATGGGGGATTGAAGTGTGTGGCTACAAGGAACCCTGGGGGGTTCTGTTTGATAGACAGAACCTCCCAGGGTTCCGTTCTGTTTGATGGACAGAACCTGCCAGGGTTCCATGTAGCCACACACTTCAATCCCCCGTCAACATTCTCGATCCGTGACATCAGGCTTCTGAAGAGTGAGGACCTGTTCAAATTGGCCCTTACGAAAGTTCTGTAAAGCTGTCTTGTAGTAACCCAGTTACAACCTTTCAATATATATATATATATATATATATATATATATATATATATATATATATATATATATATATATATATATATATATATATATGTATATATATGTATATATATGTATATATATGTATATATATGTATATATATGTATATATATGTATATATATGTATATATATGTATATATATGTATATATATGTATATATATGTATATATATGTATATATATGTATATATATATATATATATATATATATATATATATATACATATACATATATATATATATATATGAATATATATATATATATATGAATATATATATATATATATATATAACGCTAATTCCCACCTTAAAGTGTACCTAAAGTCTGAAAATTCAAAAATATATAATACAGAGCATGAAAACTGAATTCCAATGGTTCAATTCCCATCTTCACAGGACTTTCTTAAGCTGAGATATAAAATGTTGAAGTTTATTCACTCGATTTAAAAAGGTAGATTGCGCAATAATTTGTGATGTCATTGTTGTACTACTCAAATTACAATCTTTGTATTTCTTTGTTTTTCTGAAAGCCACCGCACCTTGTGCCAAAGTGTGATCGCGTTCTTACTGCTTTGGGGTGACTTGACTATATAAGCCCTCTCTGTACAGTATGTCATGCAAGAAAACAGGAAGCGGTCAAGGTCATATAAACATTTTTAATTTTAAAAGAAAACAAAGCATTTAATGTGAGTTGTACAACAAGAATGTAAAAAATTATTGCGCAATGAACTGTTTGGATTTAAGTGAATAAATTTTAACATTTAATATCTCAGCAATGGAATACGCTATGACAATGGGAGTTGGACCAATAAGATTAATTTTGTAACCTCTAAAATATATATTTTTGAATTTTTAGACTTTAGGTCCACTTTAAGGGGAAATTGTTATATCTGCTTGTACATAGGGTGAAAAAAGGATAATAAAATACATAAGAAATAAATTCGCCCTAACGTCTAAACATATAATTAACGTTATTTCAATGGCCAGCCATCCGTTCGTGTAAACAGCTAGGTGTCCGTAAATTTGACAACTTTGAAGTAATGGCATCTGGTTTGTAAATCTAAGAGGGCGCCCTTGTAATTTTACGTATTCCTATAGAAAAAGTGTGTGGAAACGTTAAGGCGAAACTTATATTTCACCCGAAAATTTTTTTCCCCTTAAGGTCGACTTTTCAACAACAACTTTCCCCCTAAGTGCCGAATTAGAGAAATATATATATATATATATATATATATATATATATATATATATATATATATATATAACGCTAATTCCTACTGTACGGGGAAATCGATATATCGCGGTTTCGTTAAGGCGAAGAAAAAAACAATAAAATACATTAAAAAATATTTCCCTTTTTGGAAACCAGATATACAACAACGCTTTTTCAATGGCCCACCATCCGTACGTGTTAAAAGATACGGGTACGTAACTTGGTCAACATTGAAGTAATAGCATGTAAATAATGTGGTGAAACGGACGTTACCATCCGTTTACGCATTCCTATATAAAAAGCGTGTGATTTCGCAAAGTCGACCTGATTTTTTCCCTTTTTAGACGATTTCCCCTTTTAGGCACGTTTTTTCATACAATATTTCCCCCTAATCCCAAATTAGCAATATATATATATATATTCATCATTTCGTGGCATCGTCTTTTTTACTAAGGCAAAGGTTGCCAATGTAATTAGACGCATATTCCACAGGTTTAAAATTATGCGACCGTGTCCACTTCCCACCATTCTTCAGTTTCTATACATATATATATATATATATATATATATATCTGCAGGAGAGACATAGTCCCACATAATTGAAATGCATGAAATGTGAATTCCTGGTGCATTTCTTTACTCATTTATGCTACATATACAGAAATGTCTCCCTAATGTCGGTATATATATATATATATATATATATATATATATATATATATATATATATATATATATATATATATATATATATATATATATATATATATATATATATATATATATATATATATATATATATATATATATATATATATATATATATATATATGGACTTCACGTTGACTCACGTCAACTGTAACGTATGTACCGGTATATGTACTGAACATACAATGGAAGGACTGTAGCACTACTAGACTACTAAAGTAAATACAAACGGTTAAAAGGTCTCGGTCTCGGATGGTCGTGTCTCGGTCTCGGATAAGCTGGCCTCGGATACAACACTGGTATTTGTGGAGAAATGAAGGAACTTAAAAAGTTACACTCCAATAACCGCTCATGGGATTTAAGTTTAATATGTTGATACTTAAAACAAAGAAGGCCTAAAATGGAAAAGACAGTAAACATGGTCAGGTCCATTTTGGGGTTTTCCCTTCTGATTGAACGTTTAGCCTGCTAGTGCTATGAATCCCTTCACCATACTTACAAAAGGCAGTGTGTGAGCGAATGCGAACGAAACACAGAAAGATACAGGCGTGGTTACACAGATATGCTCATACTGTACTCGAATACGATCATACCATTCGTGCATATGCACAAACGTACATACATGTACTATTCACGCGGTGCGTACATAAGCCGAATGCGAACGCTCATCCATACGTACACTAGTACATGCAAGCATACGTGGGTAGTAAAATGCACATTTGTGTATGCGCGCATACTTGCGTAGATATATAATTGTATTTCTATACTAGCATAGGCCTACGTACATAATCTCATGTTTGCCCGGGACCTACACCATTGAGTATTACCCTGACAGGGCAATACTTCCATGGTATGACATCTGCTCAAAGGCTTCGCTGCACAAAAGACACTAGAATGATGTCACCTGTAGGTGTCGTATAACTGTATGTTACAACATGAATATTAAGCGGTTCAAAAAGGCGTCCAATTTCTGTCCCTCTTTTTCCAAAGAGAAAGAGTCCAATCGCGACTAAAATATTTTTTAACTCTGCATATTCACCCTGCAAGGATTCTGCAAAGCCTTGCAGTTTATGCATTAGTATCACCACAGATGAAGTTATACAGCTCGAGTGTTCACCAACCCATGAGAAATTATATCACAAGCAGTACAAGAATTTGTTTTAAGTTGGTTAAATGATGTAATTTCCCCGATAAAATCTTTCTAATATAGTAATGACTTTGTTGTTGTGCATGTTCCATTTCAGTATATTCATTTATTCTACCACGTATGGAATTTCAAGACCATGACTCCCGTCACACGATGACGTCATCACGAAAAAAAAAGAGATTTGAAGAAAGTGTCTAGTTGAGAAATCTCCTCTCAAAAAGTGGTTATTCTTCTTCTTTCGAAATATGGTGACACATACACAGGGATATTACTTCACCACGCATGCGCTGAGAGGTATCAAGCCCTAATGTTGTTAGCAATAAACTGGGCAGGGTCTTTATGATGTAGGGAATTTTCAACTAAAGAAGCAGGGAGACTATTCCAATCCTTAACCATATTAGGGAGAAAACTAAATTTGTGGCAGCTTGTCCAAGTAAAGAGGTGGCAAAAGTGCAGGTTATGCATCCAGCGTGTTCTGTAAGTGGGATGCCGAAGTCTATCCACAGGAATTTCTGCCTTACCAAAAACACCCTCAGAGAACAGAATTATTCTATTTTGTCTACGAAGTTCCGCTAACATAGGGTGATCGAGGTCTTTCAAAACAGAAGTCATAGACCCTGGCTCTTGTGAGAAGTTTGAGCTGATAAAGCGAGCCAATCTCCTTTGAATACTCTCAAGCTTATCCTGTAAATAAATCTGGTGTGGATGCCACACAGAACTTGCGTACTCCAAAACTGGTCTGAGAAGACCCTTATAAGCAGCTAGCTTAACATCACTAGAACAAAAAGATAAATTCCTTTGAAGTACCCCTGTTATTATAACAGGGAGCTGTTAGCAGCTCCCTGTTATAACATTCTCCCATAAGGCAATGTAAAATTTGTAGTCAGCCTAGCAAACTTAAGGGTCTCACACAACTGGAGCAGCAAGACAACTGTTTATGAGTGCAAGTAAAATTCACTTTGATACCAGCTGGGTACTGGAAAATGGAGTCTTGCTATCTCAATAGCATGCTGTTAAGTATTTGATCCAAGAGGGAAGAAAATTAAGACTGTATAACAATGCCATACTGACACCTAAAATTACTTTTTTCATGTTGCCTTTCCTGTACCTTTCAGTCCAGGACAAGGTTAAGAAATGGGAAAGAGTGGAAGTGGAACTAGTAAAAATTCTGGTCCGCCTACGCAACGAGGGACTAACTTAACAGAAAGACAGATAAGGTATCGTAGGGTATCAAAGACGTCTTCTATTGATATGAAACTCAAATGAAACTGGTGATATATCACTTACTGGGGCCTTTTCAAAACAAGTGCTGTAATATATTACATTATGGAGGTATGCACGCTGATAATAGAAGTACATGTTGCCGATAAAATATACTGCACATCTCTAATTAATGCTTTGTAGCAAACCTGCTATATTGGAAGTAAAATGCTATACATCCTCTATTTGGCCACTGATGTTACATTATGAAGCATACTTATGCACTTAAAACACAGGTCTGGAAAGACACAGGTTGTATGTGATAATATGCTGAGCAGTATTCACAAATAGCTGAATAAGATCCTTTCTTGCGACTGAATTGGTACTTGAATAGTCTCTGTTAGTAATGTATGCTTGAAAACCTTGGTCAATTATCAATGGACTCCTTTATACGTCCAGAAGTGCTTAAATCTTACACTGGTATCGGCATCACAACAAAAACTAATACATAGCGACTATTAAAGCCTTTTCAACTTTTAATTACTGATTTATCTTTATTTCTTCCTGTTTGTTACCATTTAAATAGTATTTTAGTCAGATACTGCGCATTAGTTTTAGCATGTGCGTGGTTGCGTAAATAAGGGGGCCAACTTTTGACATGTGGCTAAAATTTTCAATTCCTGAATTAAGGGGTTAACAACAAATGTCGTGGTTTCAGATAACGTATGGTTAAAAGGGGACATATATATCAAGTTTTGAAAAATGTGAATACTTATTGTTCAAATTCAGTTTTTTCATGTAATGGGGCAAAATGCAAAAGGTGTACCATAAAATACTGATTTCCCTAAAGAAGTGTGTGAAGTACATGACATGCTGGTCAGGATGACATTTTATGGAATGTAAATGCAGTTTAAATGATGAGATAGGGTTAAACCTGCAAATCATGCTTCTTACAAGGACGACACCATCTGGTGTCCCGAGGTATCCGGCACTATTAAAGTGTAATATTGTTTCTCAAATCTCAACTATGCATACAGTAGCTGTTTGAACTTGGCAAAAGAATCATTTTAATAGTGAAAATATAGTACAATAGAAATTCATCAGAATATTCATATATATGTCAAACTAAAATACATACTACATACTAAAATGACGAATTACAATATTATTTGCTATGGGACACCAAAACTTAACATGTTGTGACACAGGGGAACTATATTTTGTTCCCAGTACTGTTTCATCTTACAGCAATTACAGAATTTGTGCAGCTGCATGAAATACAAAGTAATATGCACATGCTTCTTCACAATGCATCTCGCAACTAATTTCAGAGTTTGGAGTCTCACACACCTCATTTTTAAAAGATAACCAGAATGCAAAAGTGCACTCAGATTGTCAGTGATAAATACAAATGTGATTCCAAATAATGCAAGAATGTCCCATTTCTTTCAGTCACTGGTTGTACGGGATTCAATATTAATGCTTTGAAAAAATACAGTTTTGTGTTCATATTTGTCCAGGAGAATTCATGGAAAATTTTGTCTTTTGACTTCAAGTGAACTTAGGTGACCTTTGACCTCCAACAAACCAAAAGGATATTTGTACTGGATTTAGTGCACCACCATGTGAAGCATGAAAATTATCTATGTTTCCTAACTTGACATAATGCATCAATACTTTCAAAGTATGATGCCAGTGACCCCAGATGGCCTTTCACCTCCACCAAAACTGATAGGTTTCTTTTCCTTAATATGTTGCATCCAATGGTACAATAAAATGAATCCATGCCTCCTACCTTGAGATACTGTGTTATCACAGTTTTCAGAATGTGACCCCTGGTTGAACCAGATGACCTTTGACCTCCACCAAAAAAAAAGATAAAACTCTGCTACTTAATATAATGCATCTACATGGTACATATGAAAGTACCCATGCTTCCTATTTTGAGATACTGTGTTAACAAGGTTTTCTGAGTTGGACCCAGTGACCCTTTACCCTCCTCCAAAATAGTTCTGTTCTTTCTCTCCACATGTGGCATCCACATATGAGATGTACCTAT
Source organism: Holothuria leucospilota (assembly GCA_029531755.1). Taxonomy (NCBI): domain Eukaryota; kingdom Metazoa; phylum Echinodermata; class Holothuroidea; order Aspidochirotida; family Holothuriidae; genus Holothuria; species Holothuria leucospilota. Next base: position 37,155,009 of record CM055968.1, read on the forward strand.
GCTTCCTACCTTGAGATCTCATATTAACAAAGGTTTCGAGAGGGTAACCCCTGGTGACCCCAGATAACCTTCGACCTCGACCAAAAACAATAGGGTTCTTTCTGTCTACACAATACATCTGCATGTTAAGTATGAAGAATCCTATGTTTCCTACCTTGAGATATTGTGTTAATGAGATTTTCAGAGTAAGATCTCTGGTGACCACAAAAGACCTTGGTCCTCCACGCAAAAGAGAGTTCTTCCTCTCTACATAATACATATGCACACTGCCTATGAAGAGTACCCATGCTTACTATCTTGAGATATTTCTTGTGATATTGCACCACTTCTGCTATGATTGTAGGCCTCTATACAGCATCTATGGTGTTATAAATTTACGTTTCAGCACTGTTCATTGCTGAAGCTGTCATCTCAGAGCCTGCTACCTTCCATCATCCAAAACCAAATTCTTCAACAGACCTCTTTTAACAGACACAGTGGACTGGAAACAAAAAGCCACATTCTGAACTCATAACTCATAACTAACAACTGACATTCCACATCACTTAATTAATGGTACTGTTGAAGTTCATCCTCCAATGCTGACTGTCTTTTTCAGCAGCTGAACTTGCCTAAAGCAGTTGTCACATCATCTATTCTTTTGTACATTTTGGTACCTTTGTTGTTTCACCTTTCTATATGCTTTCACAGCTGCCATCTGTTTTTCATCAAAACATTTCTGTTCATACAATGTCATTGCTTTGCGTTTCTTAAACTTTCCTGCAGCTCCTGTGGTTTTCTTGTCCGGTGTGTTGCTGCTTTTGCTCAGAAGAGAATTCAGATGTAATTGTCGTTTTCCACTCTAAATTGGGAAATGATAAGATTGAAAAACCATGGTAACAACAATTGATACTGTACCTCTAAGATATGCATGATCAACAACATTTGCAGTCCTTCATATAATTTTACCACTATATGCTAAAAAGCCAAATAAGTTGTCTCCTCTTTGGTGTACTGAAAACGTAACTTTGGTGACTTCAAAATTTTTGGAGTTGGATACCCAGGCCACGGCTGTGATTCCTACAGTGATGTGAAGCTGTGATTCCTACAGTGATGTAAGGCTTTTACTTCAGGCTTGTCAACAGCTGAGGTGCCTATCTGATAAATGCAAAATCCTTCATTTTCATTTTGGTCCTAAAAATGTCAGCTATGTCTTATAACATGAATGGTATTATTTTGAGTAATGTGACTTCGAGAATGATCTGAGTGTTGTTATTACTGGAGATTTGAAGCCATCTAGGCAGTGTGCAGCTACTGCTGCTAGGGCTCACAGGGTGCTTGGATTGATCAACAGAAATTTCAATAGTTTCAGCAAGGAAATTGTACTACATCTGTATAAGCAGTTGGTCAGACTCCATCTTGACTATGCTGCTCAGGCTTGGAGTCCCTTCTATGAAAAGGAAAAGTTTCTTTACATTAAGTTCAGAGAAGGGCCACTCATTTTAAACCTGAACTTAAAAATCTACCTTATCATATCTTAGACTTACCGCTCTGGAGCTAAAAAGGACTGTGGGGACATGCTCCAGCTTTACAAATTTCTCTATGAAAGGTATCCTTTGTTATCTTGTAGTTACTTAAAGGTTCAAAGTAATTCTTGGGCTTGATGGCATTGAAAGAAGCTCACGAAGTGTTTTGCAAGGCTTGACACTGGGAAGTCCAGCTTCTCCTGTAGTTGTTAATGAGTGGAATAGCCTGCCTGAGTGGGTAGTTAACTCCTAATCAGTGCACTGCTTTAAAGGTTAACCCTGACAAGTTCTTCCATGACTGTGGTAGAATCTAATTGTACTGAGCTCCCTTGGTGTTGGTTTGGTTGCTTGTATTAGTAAAGGGGTTTGGACTTCAGGGCATCTTATGGGGCCTTAGCACTCCTTTGATCTTTAACCTGTTATGTTATGACAATGTCGGAGGATCGTAATGGCCTACTGAAGTGGAAACTCACAAATGAATGGAGAAATAGATCAAACACAGATTTTGCCTAGTCCTTAAATATGCCAAAAAGTGGACAAATTTGTTCATCTGACTTTGGACTTTTTCCAAACCAACTGGTAATACTTTTAGCATTGTTAGACTCTCCCCAGCTGACAAAACTTGTTTTGATGTTAAAAACATCTTCTGAAACTTCTGTGGCTTACAATGGACATTTGATTTCATAAATTCTCAAGAAATAGTTCAACTTCTGAAAAAGCATCATGGCCTCTGCAGCACACAGGGTTAAGGCCTTTAACATGGATCAGATGAAAAGTACATTCCCTTCATATATTATGAGATACAAAGAATTTATCATGGTAGTCCACATATGAAGAGCATCACTGACATTGGACTGGCAAATGCTTACAAAATGGGGTTGTTGTAGAAATTTCCTTTAATGTGGAAAAATGTGGAGGTTCTTTCACAGTATGTTGTCTGATAAGGCCTCATGCATGCAGGACAGGAAAATGCAATGCAGATGGCTCTAATTATCAGTTTGTCAAATAATGAAAGTTCTGCTCATTTGACCTTCAGTATTCAAAAGGGCATACTATGTGTATATTAACCTGACAGAGACAAGAAAAAATTTGGTATCATTATTACACCATTAACTTAACTTCCCCATAATTTTACACATTACATGAGTTATCTATGAGCGTTACACCAATTGAAAATGGACGGTTAGGATGTACAATTATGGAGGACCATGATGTGTGTGCTGCATGTACAGTAGGAGGAAAGTAATAAAATAGACAAAGCAGTGAATTGTGATATGTGATCCACTTCATACCATTAAGTATGTTGAGGTGTTACTAATAAAAACACAAGTATGTTTGTGATGTATGCTAAGTTATAAACACACCATGTTATCTATGTCTGTTATGTAAAGCAGCCCTTGAACAGAACAGGTTTTATTTTCAATGTAGATGGAGTTGTAATGTGCACAGTATTCAGTCTAACATGCTGACTTAAATTAGATCCAGTCTGTATTATCAAGTTTTGAAAATAAATCAAAGGTCTCTTTTTGAAGACTTTTTTATCACACATTTAAGAAATACAGAGATTTCTGCCTGACATGAGAAGCTAAAACAGCTTATATAGCAACCACATACGTGACAACCTTCTACAGAAGTCGTCCATAACAGCAGATCCTGAGTTTTGTCTCCAGCTGTATCATCAGTGTTTTTAAACATACACTGTATCTCAGTTTAATCCATGCTAATTTACCTATAGTACGTAAGGTGTTAACAAAAGATTTTCTATGACTCATGTTTCTCACATTTTTAAAAGGAAACATCGTGAAGCTACATCAAACAGAGGACACCCCATTCTTGTTTCTTTTTTATTTTCAATGCCTTCCTGACCAGTGGCAGACTGTGAAATTCTTCATAGGAAGGAGAGGCTGCTCCTAAAGAGCAGCATGTACATCACATGACCAAAAGCTCACCCTAGGCCCCCTATAATGACCCAACTCCCTCCCCCTACCCACCCAACATGCTCCCATGCCACTGCACCTGGTCATACCTTTTCATCATGAGCCTTGCCACCTCTTGGTTTACTTGTCAGCTGGGGAGGCCTTCGAGCAACTTCACCAAAGGCAATCTTATCTGGGGATAAAATTATAACCAAGCATAAACCAAAATTACGGAAATACTGATGGACTACACAATACTGGTACCATCACCCCCAACATTATTAATGGATGACTGGTACTAAGGATGAGAAGATGATAGTATTAAGTGAAGGATAGCAACCATAAAGAAGGCACTCAATTACAGCTAAGTCATAGTAAAATAGGATTTTCATTCAAAAGTAAACTTAGGTGTTCCCAACTTTACTGATGTTCTACATTACAATGGACCTCATTTCATTAAAGATTAAAAAAACTTGGATTTAAAGCAACAAGATGTGAATTCATAATTTCTAAGTCACTACAGACAATTGTTGCATTTTTGGTTGCTTAATTTGAACAATGCCTTCTTTTTGAGGCTTAAATTTCAGATGTTCATCCAGACCAATTTCAAATCAACCACCAGTTAATGCAGACTTGGGTCAGACAATTTGTTGGTTCCCTTTGTTCCTAGTTTGTTCAAGTTCGGTAAAAGGTTGGCATAACTGAGTACTTAATGATTGTCACTAGATTGACACAAACCACACAGAACCATGGATCCATCTAGCTTCATAGCTCTGAATGGTAATACTGCCTAAAGCATGTAATTTCAGTCAAAAGCTTTTCACTGCAGAGGTGCGACTAATGATATTGTCCAATACAGATTCCTCCCAAATTTGTGATCACTTTGTCATAAACTACCTTCAGAGTCATACATGAAAACATGGACAAGAGAAAACTTTAAGAGCTTTGTATATTTTCTCTAGCATGAGTAATGGAAATTGGTCAATCTAACAAAATCATCACCCAGAAGTTTCATAGAGGTACTGTAACTACTTGTTGATCACATAAAGGGCAGGATCGGATGAAAACTGCACTGGTCTAAAAAACTACCATTCAAATTATTTCAAACACTCAATAAATGCTTACCTTCAAAAAATTCTTTCTCCATTTTGTCTAAACGCCTGTCAATTTTCTTGTACTGCATCCGTTTGTGCAGTAACTGTAAGTGCCTCAAAATATTAAAAAAAAAATATTATTAGCACAGTCACATACTGTAATCACACATATATCACAACAATTCATCAATAGTATACAGACAGTAATCAACAAATTTCACACAAGAAATTAAGGGATTGTCTCAACATTTATGGTACAAGAAAAAGTTGACCAGCACCATTTACGAATCATTGCAATGTAAAAACACATCAATACAGTTACATAATGTCCAACAGCAATAGCCCTTTCATTGCAAACAAATTGCCCTCTTAATGAATTTTCTTTTAATACTACAAACCTTCAATATGCAAGGTATGTCACTAGCCATTGACATGCACTAAATAAAATATGCATTAAACAATCATTAATATGCACAAAACTATGAATATGAAAGTATAAAGAAAGACTGTCAGGGGACCACTCTAGACTATCTGATAGCATACCTTTGCAGTATGACTTAAAAGACGTAAGAAACACATAAGCATGCACCATCATAGCTGCTTCAGTTACTCTTGCCATCTAAACCAAATTACAGTAAACTTGGGCCTCCAGTTGTTATGATATCATCTATTCAACTTAATACCTTACACTACCCTGACCTACTATCTAATAATTGTATGTGATTGATACTGGCATCCTGTACTCCAAATAAGCAGGCAATATGCCCCCAAAGTCTACAAAACTGCCATACAAAAGTAAAAACACTGCTTTTTACCTGAAGGGGGAGATATTTTTCCTGAAGATAAATATAGCCCCAAGATTGTCAAAACTTTTACTTCACTCTTGCTTATACAACAAAAGTAATATATTGCAACTTAAGACCATGGCAAGCATAAATGACATATACTGTATACTGCCCAGCTTACTTAAAGTCTCTTTTATTATGTTTTCAAGCTGTGAGATCACACAAATACACCCACAAATTAATTTTACACACCACACACACAATTACCAAACATATCCCCACAACTTTCCTCAGCAAGATTTTACTTGTTGCAAATTGTAAAATTATGTAGTTTATTGTTATATAATACATGTACCTATGCATGAAATAAATGTAATCCTCTTCACAGTGAAATTGAAACCCCTAATTTCTACCTCAATTCCAGTGTAGCATTAGGAATGGTGGTAACCAATTACGAATAACACACCTATCATGTTTCCTTTTTCTCTTGAAATTACTATCTACCCAGTCTGCTAATCCTGGTGTTTGTCACACACAGGCCATATTGAACATCAAGCATTTTTACCAAAAACTGAATACATTTATATCAAAAGCAACATTCTCTCACATTTTCTTATTTTTGCTGGCGGTCTTCTTCTTCTCCTCCTCCTCTCCATCGAGCAAGATTTTAACTTTATGGTCCTCAATGTCCCTGTTAGCAGAAGTGATCACTCGAGAAAGAAATGTCTTATTGGACTCATTTTTCAACTTTTTGACATTTGTTCTGTAATCTGTAGAAAAGAAACATTCAAATATTAGTATAAAACTTAATGGTATAATGATGGTGTACTACTCTGCACACAGAGCAACCATAAATATTTCACTGAAAAGTATTTTAGACATTCAAAAATCACACTTGTGCTCATTTCTGAATAATTTTCCAAACTTAATTGGCAGTCCCATTCAAGTTACCTTCCAAAATAAAGGCCTTTAGACTACACATGGTTTTCACCTTCTTTTTAACAAAGAAGCTTTTTTTCTTTTTTTTTTTTTAGCTGCACTCTAAATCATGAATGTAATGTTCAGCTAAATATACTTACATATTAATATTTAGCATCCAGTGGCACTACAACTGTAGGTTTTGACACTCATTGATGAAAAGGAACCACAGCCAACCATGGTCTTATCTGAAGTATTGCTGTACAGAGTTTGCAAATATCCTCCAAGTGATTTTCTGTAGCTTTCTATCTTGCACCTAACCTTGCCTGAGTCTTTGCTTTTCATTTAAGAGCAATAATGATAACAAAGTACTCTGAAACACAAAATTTTCATTGAGGGTACCACAATGTTATCTAGTCAATGAACTCTGTTCATCCCTTGCCTCTAGGAGGACCCCCACTGGTTGATTTAAAGAGAGAGATTAGAGACTGATTTAAAGGAGAGATACAAAGGATAAGTTGTACCCTGTTCTGAAGTTGGCACAACATTCAACACAACCACACATCTATTTAATTTGTTCCCTTTCAACAGACAAAAAGTGATACATTACCTGACACAACATGACATCTATTTTTCATGTTACACTGCATGCATAATTTCTGTTGATACTGTACATCCATAGGCATACAAGGGGGAGGGGGAGCTGTATCCCCCCCTCCCACTTGGGCAAAATACAGGCTATTTTCATGCAAAATCCATCCAAATATAGGGCAAAAATGCTGCAGGCCCCTAACTGGAAGTCTTACCCTACTGTATGCTAATGGACACACCTGATACCATCTATAGACATGTATGCAATCTTTACACCTATCTTTTTAACTTTTCAATCCATCTATTTTAGTTCATTCATTTATTTATTAATTCATTCAATCATCCATTCATTTTTTTCTCCATGAAGTAAAATCACTGAAATAGAATATAAAGAATATTGCAAGTGTAGGTGGAAGTGAGCCTTACATATTGGTGGGATTAAACTAAAGTGACCCTGTGTGTTTAACAAAAGGAAAATACATAAAACTGCCTTGTCCAAAGTATTGACATGATGATGAAGCAGTCCACCCGAACAATAAAGATGAGAAACAATCCAGCACAGAAGTAATTTTGCCACATATTGTTCAATTATATATCATAACCAGAAAGCCCAAAGGCTTAGTGATTCCTTGCCGAATGGGGATGCTTTGTTGCACTGAGGTTTATCCCTCAAATTTATCTATCCTGAGTACATCATTTTACAATGTTTTGACAGTTTGACCTCTGCTGACCTCACATGACCTTTGCACCCCACCAAATATAACAAAAAAGAAAATCTGAAGTGTCTTGAAAAGGATTCAACTCCAATGGATCTTGGATCTTGAAAATTCTTGGGAAATTTTGCTTTTTGACCTCTGGTGACCCCAGATGACAATCTTGGGAATACTTTCGATATTTTGCTGTTTCACCTCTGGTGACTCCTGATGACTATCTTGGAAATTCGTGGAAACTTTTGCTTTTTGACCTCTGATGAGCCCATATGATGATCTTGGGAATTCTTGGGAAATTTTGTTTTTCAGCCTTTAGAGACCCCAGATGTAATCTTGGGAATTTTGGGGAAATTTTGCTTTTTGACCCTTGGTGACCCCGATGACGACCTTGGGAATTCTTGGGAAATGTTGCTTTTTGACCCCAGTGACCCCAGATGACAATCCTGGGAATTCTAGGGAAATTTTGCTTTTTAACCTTTGGTAACCCAAGATGACCTTTGACCGCCACAAAAATAGGGTTCTTCCTTAAATCTTGACAAATCTATCTACCAAATATGAAAAGTGTAGGTCATTCCTATCTTGAGATATCATGATTACGAGCTTTTCAGCTTTTTACCTCCAGTGACCTCAAATGATGTTTGACCTTCACCAAAAAAAATAGGATTCTTCCTCTCAACATGACAAATCTATGGACCAAATATGAAAAGTGTTGGTCATTGCTATCTTGAGATATCATGTTTACAAGCTGTTTACGAGGTTTTCACAGTTTAACCTCTGGTGACCTCAGACAACCTTTGATCCCTACCAAAAACAATAGGGTTCTTCCTCTCGACATGACAAATCTATATAGGCCATTCCTATCTTGAAATATCGCAATTTCAAGGTTTTCAATCTTTGAGCTCTGGTGACCTCAAATGGCCTTTGACCTCCTTTTTTCTCTCAACATGACAAATCTATATACCAAATTAAGGTTTCATGGTACCGCAAAAATATGGTACCGTCAATACCGCTACAAATGGTACCGGTAATACCGTAGTACCGGTACCAAAAGAGAAAATAGTCTGACTTTAAAAACAAGAAAATACCCGGAAAAACAACAGGTATTAACGTACGTGCAGTGTTCTGATCATCCCTGCCTTCTGCTACACTGTTAATGAATTAAGTACACTCAACACATTGGTAAACAAAAAGTGAAACCCGCCGAAAGCCAGCGTCCGAAAAACACGGGGAGCGGAGTGCGATTTTGAACCCGAAAGTCCCAAAAGAACACTCAAAACTGTACTTACAGTTACGAAAATAATTTCTAAAAATGATGAAAATCGCCTTCGTAAATTATCACCTGAAGTTTTTAGGTGGAACTTTTCCAGATTATTCCCATAAAATATTGATTCATCAAGCCTATTTCCGACCGCAATTATTACTATCAAAACATTTTTTGCAACATTTCATGTTTTGAGTTCAAGATGCCTAACAGTATGATAGCGCCACAATCTAGCTAGCTTTTACCCACGTAAATCATTTACTGATATAACACTCGTAGGATGGGGACTCCTATTTTCGTGCAGATAGGCCAGCTTCACATAGATATAGGCCTAACGATATAGGTACGTTCTGTACGATCTTTGGGACTGCACGAAAATATGAGAACGCCGTACTACTGAGTGTCTCAAAAATCTAAACCCACTTAAGCAAGTCTGGATTCATGCGACCACGACGACAACGTTCAATGGGATTTTACTGTGTAGTTTCTCTCACATACAGTTAAGTCAATGGACAAGTCCCATTGACTCACTGTACAAACTGTTGAAAGAACGTTCTTCCGAAGATTTCTCTCACACACAGTTATGTCAATGGAGAAGTCCCATTATCTTACTGTGTTTGAAATCGTTGAAACAACGTTCATGTCAGAGCCAGCGATGCAATGATTCTTCGTAAGCTTACAACGAATTTCTTAATGATACGATGCCTTGTGTAAGCATAGGCAAAGTGAATGATACCAACTGCTATTAGTACATAATACAAATGTATGTGCTGATAACGAACGATCGTTCGAAAACTGCACACAAGGTCGAAAGAAAGCAAGCCACAAGTTAGTGTGGGAAGTATTGGTTGGGCGAAATTTCCCGTTACACATGGTAATTTACATACTGTACATATCAATTAAAGGGCAATTTCCGAAATTACGAGGGGAAATTTGTGACAGAAATGATGCAAAATAGTTACAGAATGAACGTTTCATGGTTACATTTTTATATTTAAAAGAACACAAGGCAGTTATCATATGGATTATAGTATTTATATTTCAGTTCTATTCCATTCAACTGCAGTATTTTTAGATTTTTGTTTTGACGTATTGTTGGGTACTGTTCTCCGCGGTACTTCGGTACCTTGTAATTGGTGGTACCGTACCGTATCGGTACCGGTACATACCCGTACTCAAAAAAATACCGGTATACCGTGAAACGTTATACCAAATATGAAAAGTGTCAATCATTCCTATCTTGAGATATCATGATTACAAGCGTTTCAGCTTTTTACCTCCGGTGACCTCATATGCCCTTTGACCTTCACCAAAAACAATAGGGTTCTTCCTCTCAACATGACAAATCTATACACCAAATATGAAAAGTGTCATTCTCTCGAGATATCACAATCATAAGCCATTTATGAGGTTTTCGCAGTTTAACCTCTGGTGACCTCAGATGACCTTTGACCTCTACCAAACAATAGGGTTCTTCCCCTCAACATGACAAATCTATATAGGCCATTCCTATCTTGACATATCGCGATTTCAGGGTTTTCAAGGTTTTTGGTCTTTGAGCTCTGGTGACCTCCACCAAGAACAATAGGTTTTCTTCTCTCAACATTTAAATCTATATACCAAATATGAAGTGTCGGTCATTCCTATCTTGAGATATCGCGATTACGAGCATTTCGGCTTTTTAACTCCGATGACCTCAAATGACCTTTGACCTTCACCAAAAACAGTAGGGTTCTCTCAACATGACAAATCTATATACCAAATATGAAAAGTGTAGGTCATGGCTATCTTGAGATATTGCGATTGCGAGCCATTTTGGAGGTTTTCGCAGTTTAACCTACAGTGACCTCAGATGACCTTTGGCCTCCACCAAAAACAATAGGGATCTTCCTCTCAACATGACAAATCTATATACCAAATATGAAAAGTGTCGGTCATTCCTATCTTGAAATATCGCGATCACAAGCAGCGTCACAAACACACATACACACACACACACACACATACCCGTTTACGGCGCCGATCGGGGACATACACAAATAATGTGCAAAGTGGGGACATCCTCTTCCTCCTAGTGAATCGGGGACAATTACAGGTTTACACACCAGGAAACTGTTGATGCCGAAAAAATTACACACTCATTTACACATGAATGAGGACTTAAAACATGAAATTGGGGTACTACCTCAGATCAATTTGTAAAGTTGTAGGCACATATCTGACACCCCACTTTGCATTATTTTAGACATTCTAGAAACGGGGATATCCCCATTTCGCGGCGTATCCCCATTTCACTAGTATTTTTTCCTGTGTGTATCCCCAATTCACGCCCTAAACAGACCCACACACACACACACACAAAACATCACCATCGCATAGATTCCTTTGCCTGCCTACAGCAAGGAATCAAAAACAACAAAAATATGAAAATCGATAATGTCTGGGAACAATCTTTATTCCATCAATCCCACCCCTGGTTAAACAAGCACATTGTAATGTCCTATTATTTCATGGGCCTAAGCCAAAACAGCACAACAAACAATGCCCATGTACATACCAGCAAACATTCACTGAACATACGTAGGCTACTATATTCAGGGAATAGCCTAGCTACATAGAGTACATGTAGACTGCATCTGTAGTATATTGGCCAATTTTGCTAATCAACTAATTCCCGCTAAAACTGAGAAAATCAAAGGGACTTACAGTGTTTCTGTTGAAGTCCACCTGACCAATTTGGGAATAAACTATACAACCCTCATATGCCAATCTATACCATGACAAAGGGACTGGCAGTGTCTTCTTGAGCTGTGGTAGAGGGGAAAAGATCTAACAGGGGTGTTAGGGTAAAACTGTTGCTGGACATAATGCTTTCTGTTGTTTCAAAAACTCAAGTGTACTGTGCAGTAACCTACATAATCACACAGTGGACAATTCCCAGCTGAACGCACTAAGAGCCGCAGCCACATAAGCCCACTAAATGCATAGTACTTTGGTACACACAGATGCACGAACCATTGCACATTCATATACCTGTAGTGCTCCGATAGGTGTAGTTTCAGCAAGTTATAATAAAAACATTTTTTATTTTTCAAAATAGCTTGCAAATTTTCACTGTTTTTGCACAGTTTCTTTACATTTAATAATACACTCACAGTGTCATTTTCAGTCACAAAATAAAAAACTTCATCCATAAAGATCATACTGTAGTTAGTGTGTTTACAAATTAAGAAAAATAAGACCTTGTTTAAATGTGTTTTTTTTTTTTTGTGGGGGGGGGGGGGTTTCAATTAACACAGGATCACTTTAACAATGAAGATGACTCCCATTTGAAACAAAAGAAAACTACCTCAATCAGATAAAAGATAAACCATTAAACACATTTTACCTTCTTTATTACTTTTGTGCTTTTCGGTGCTTTTATGTTTTTCATTTCTTTCCTTTTTTTCTTGCTTGCGTGCTTCTCTTTCTTTCATTCTTTCTTCTAAAGGTTTGTTCATCTCCTCAATACTTTCCATCATCCTCTGAAAACTTTTTGGCATCGGCTGATTGTCTGGGTCCTCTGGTGCTATATTACTTGCAGCTTCCTTTTTTCGCTTAAGCCTACAATGAATCAAAGGGGATTTGTGTTATAACACTTCTATGTGATAATTCAGGTTTTCTCTTTACATACTGTAAGCCAACCATAGTATGTACAGTAGCTACTAAATTTGTTAGTTTGATGAAATTTAACGACACACCAACACAAATGTGTTATATAGTGTCAAGCAAAGTTTAAAAACGGTGCAAGTCCTTCCCTTTAGTCGCCTCTTACGACAGGCGGGAAATACCATGGGCATATTCTACAACCCCAGCCCACAGGGGGGTGTAGCTAAGTATCATTTCTCATGCTAGTACAGTTGGTAACAAGGTAGCCTTGGTTACTCCTCTTTAGGTTTTCATGGTTAACCGATTATTATATCAATACTGGTATTAGCCAGTTTCAATTAGGTATGATTATTGCATAAAAAGAAAATCGAAAAATCGAAAAAATCGAAATAATCCTGAAAATGGAAGCAATTGTAAAATAATTGAAAAAATCATGGAAGCTCAAGCAAATTTGGGAAACATTTAATGCCATAAAAATCACATTAAACTAAAGAACATAATATAAGCTGTATTTGTGACAGTTTGCATGGCTAGACTGGCCCTGATTTGGTGCTCATGTGCAGGTCACATACAGTAGACACTGTTTGGCAAAACTGCAATTGGCCCAATGGGTTACTTTAAGCACGTAAAGCATGTGGGAAAAAAACGATTATAATCGAATTTCGATTATTAGGGGTTCGATTATATCGATTGTCTTTTCTGGAAGTATCTTGAAAGCCTACTCCTCTTCACAAAACACAAACCTTGGCCTATTTTACACTTTAAGGGCCTACGCTGTAGCCTACAGAGTTTTATGCTGCCCGAAAACCTCACTCTTTCAACAACAACATCATTTGCTGAAGCAGAACACCCAACACCTCTTTGGAGTTTGCGTGCAACTCTGTAGGCCTTCATCAAAGTGTACCTACAGTACTGTAAAAACTGGCGTTTGCTGGGTCTCCGGGATGTACTCTGACTTGTATGCTCTTACAAGTCTTTTATAGAGCCCTGCCAGTATTTGAGAAGAAGAAGCAGGCTTTACTGTAATTACAGTTCTGTACTCTGGCCTACAGTATGTCCTAACCACAGGCATTTAGAACACTATACATGTATGTATTAGGGCTGCGACGGTTAAACGGTTAACCGGTTAACCGACCGATCGATCGGTTAAACGACCGCCAAATGTTGTTCCGTTTAACCGTTTTTGCATCCTAATAAATCTGCCGCCGCAGTTCACCATTATACCTAAACTCGTTTATGCAGTAAACCGCAGAAGTTGCTTGCCCAAAACCACGTAACAATGGGTAAACTTTGGATGGAAAATTACAAAAGGTTTAAAAACAGACCTTTATAATGTCAATTGCACGGTCTGCATTGCGTTGCTTTGACTGGTATATCGATCCGTTCGCCCCATGATCTGGGAGTGGTTTGCCGAAATAAAGTGACAATAAACTCTTTCACGAAACTTTTGAAAAGGATTAAAATTATCAAGGGTGCAGGGATTAAACTATGCAGTACACGCTACAACAATCCACCATACCTTTTTAAAGTTTGGAGCACCGTAAACTTGGTAGATAAGACTAAAAAAATTACCTCTAGACGGCAGAAAAATATATGCTTAATATCGTATTTTTTTCGAACATAATTAGCACAGTTTGATGGACTTGCTGAACGAACCGGCGCACTGCACTTACGTGCATTGTACAGTACAGTACAGTATTTGTAATTAGCAGAGCTGATTGAGCTTGCTGAACGAACCGGGCCGGCCGGCCAGCCATGTGCTTCGCTGCTTCGCACGTTGCATGAACGATCGTTCATGACATACCGTACGTACATTGTACTGTACAGTATTGCGTACGAGACAACAATGCCCGAGTCCCGTTATAACATAAAGCATGAGGGTAGCTGCCGTTATCGAAAAGTTTTGCCGTTCATAATTACGAAGAAACAGGTGTTTTGAGTAGGTATTTGGTAAAAAGGCATGCGATGTAAGATAAGTTAAAATTCAACGTTACAATTTTTTACGGAGCGAGCATGCGGTAATACATATGGGTAAAAAATTCCACACCTTTACGACATAACGGTGCTGGAATTCTTTGCAGACACACGTATATTACGTATGAATTGCAGCAAGGTCACAAGGCACACTGTAGCACACTGTATGTGGTACGTTTGTACTCGACACTGCTCTGAGCGTGTGTGATACTGTATTGCCGTAGCCGGAGAAGTGTGTCTTGAACTGCGATAATACCAGTGATATCTATAGGCTTCTCATCTTACGATGCCATGTTAGACCGCAAAAATCTCGAAAACGGTAATCAGTGGCATAACAAAAAGTATGCATGTTTGTGAAAAGTTTGAATAAATGCGTGATTCCCCCATGCGTACGGACTGCTTGCCAAAACATCGCAACTAATGCAAACGTTTTAACTTGCACGCTGCTTCGACGATCATCACTACCGGCGCCATTTTAAGTGTAGGAACTTTGGTATTTACAGTGGTGGCGCTCTTCCGAAATGTTTATTTTGTTTATATACCTTGACTTGTTTTTATTTTCGGTTAACCGTTAACCGTTCGGTTAATAAAAACGGTTAAACGGATAGCGAATTAACCGGAAATGCACAGCCCTAGTATGTATGTATACTCCTCGTGATCTTCGTTCCTCTGACAAGGCCTACCTGTCTCTTCCAAATCCACAGCTAAAAGCTTATGGATATCGATGTTTTGCTTACTCTGCTCCTTACTTGTGGAACCAGTTACCTGAACATATTCGTTTTTGCACAGAACTCTCTGTATTTAAAAGTTATTTAAAGACTCATATCTTTACTTGTTCCTTTGATTGTAATTGAGTCATTCGTATTTGTTAAGCACCTAGAGCAGGTACACTTTGGTCCTGATTTGGCGCTATATAAGTCCAATGTATTACGATTACGATTACGATTACTATTACGATAACTACTGTTGTTGTTGTTGTTGTTGTTGTTATTATTATTATTAGTTCTAAAATATTTTTTCAAAAACTTACTACGCTCATTAGAAAAAAAGGGGCACTCAAAAATATAGTGAAATTCATCTCCGATTTGGTTCTTAGGACACAGAATACAAACCCTTTCATGTAACTCAAGACCTTGGTATCTACCGGAAATGGAAGGAATGTTGGTATTACTACATCGATATTTGCAAAGATTTACTGATCCAGGGGGATTTAGGCTTACTAAATAATCTCCGAATTTAAGTCTTTGTTTAAGCATCCTATATATTTTACAATGTGAATGATTATTGACCTCAGCCAACCATTCTTGTTCGTAAATATCGCTCAGTCTTCTACTTATTGAATTATTTAACCAGGATTGTCAAAAAGAGACATACTGTCTAATTGGCCTAGGCTTAAGTGTTCTGGTAAATTCCAAACAAAAGGCATTCCAGACTTATTTAAAGTGTTCTTGACCTTAACTACCCAAGGGGAACTGTAAATGTCATTATCATCAAGAGCTCTTCAGAATTGATACATAACATGCACCAGCGGATGTTCACTACCAATAATTATACGATACCAAAAATTAATCATCCTTATTTCAATTGTTTTAAGTAATTTGTGACGTCCAAGTTCACCATACACCATACAATTCGGGGTATTCTTAATAAACTTTAGGATATACTTACAAAATTTGATATGAAAAGCCTCCAGTTGTTTTAGGTCTTCAAAACCCCAGATTTCACAGCCATACAGTAAGACAGGTATAACTAATTGGTCAAATAACTTAAGTTTTAAATCCAGAGGAAGACAAAGTCTAGAGCTTTTGTTTAACATACCATACATAGCATGCCTTGCCTGGTCCACTTGCTTATTACGTAGCAGCTATACAGTTCCAAGGTAAGTGTAACTATCAACGATTTCCACCTGGGATTTTCCAAGGGTAAACTTTGGTCTCTTTCTAACTTTACCTCTAGAGAATATGACAACTTTACTTTTACTTGCATTAACTGTCATGTCCCACATCTTACAATAATCAGACTATGACTAGGAATCCAGGAATCCAACTAAAAATGGATTCCTGGTGAGGCAGCCACTTCGACTAGGGAGTAACTATAGAATAGAGCCACTCCAGAGTTGTATCTGAGCATCCAGATGCACGGATGCAAAGTCGAAGTTTGGAGAAATCTGTAGTCTTTAAGAACATGTTAGTACAGTATATGCGGAACTTTGGAAAAAAAATTAAGTCCCTTCCAAGCTCACCCTGGGTGGGTGCGCGGATGCTTGGATGCGGCGTCAAAATCAAATTTTTCAAAAATTTTTTAAGTCGCTTCCAAGTACCCCCGGGTGGATGCACGGATGCAAAGTCAAAATTTTTTACCAAAAATATCTTCGTACAGTACAAGCAGACCTTTCTGTAATATTTTCAAAGTCCACTGCAAATATTTTTGGGTGGATGTGTGGATGCAGGGTCGAAATGAAGCTTTTCAAAAATGTTGTAAGTCCATTCCAAACATTCCCTGGGTGGATGCACGGATGCTCGGATGTGGAGTCAAAGTCGGGGCTGTTAGATATGAAAGATTTAATAATTAATTGGAATGCATACAGTAGGGGACCTTAATTTGATCGAGAACGACTTATGTTGTCTATTCCTTACTAAGACCACTTAATAAGCAATATTTTGGAGTGAATGTGTGGATGCTTGGATGCGGAGTAAATAATTTCACCAATATAAGTTATTCTTAGAGTGGATGCAAGGATGCTTCGATGTGGAGTCAAACGAAAGTTCAGGGTGTAAGATAAACACAGTCACATTGCATCCGCGCATCCGGATGCTAGGTGGTATTCAAGAGTGGTGCTGCATTCTATAGTTATACCTCGACTAGGTCTAGGAATCCAGCTTAAAATGGATTCCTAGTGAGGCGGCCACTTCAACTACGACTAGGAATCTGGTCCACAGCTAAAAATGGATTCCTGTTAGGCGACCACTTTGAACAGCTGTGTTACAGTAGCTTACTCGGCTGTGAAGCGAATTTGTTTGTTCCTGACTTTTTGAAGCATTACGAAAGACCTATCATATCATCGTTCTCAAAAAAAAAGAAAAGTGTCGTTCTCAAAAAAGAAAAAAAGGAAATAGGGGCATAGGCCTACATTTGGTACACTCCCTGCTCGAGCTAATACTGAGCCACTGGGAATCCGTATGCATGGATTGGCCCAGAAAAGTGCCTTCTGGCATTCTGCAGTGGCAGGGTGTTCTATAGCTGCTCCCCTAAGCCTAGTGCACCGATCAATTGTATGAGGGACTATCAGACCCCTGGACAGGGTACGTCACTGGGTGGGTCGTGGTTACTGAAAAATGTGACACAGGGTGCGCCAATGGCACACGGATGGTACGTCAGTTAGTCTGAATAATGTGCGTCATGGTGAGTCAAATGTCCAACTCCAAACCAGTTGCAGTAGTCTCATGAAACTAGGCCTAGACCTACTACAGTAACCTAGTTTTTTCTGGAACATGTCAACAAAATACCGCGATATGTAATATACTTGAAACCCAGAACCTTACCTTTTTTAAGAGAAAAAAAAATCAGGAATCTTACGTTTTCCTCATTCTGGACCAACTAAAAATCAACATAGGGCCTAGGCTACTTCCAACCAATCCAGTAGAGTTATGAACTAAAGAGTCAAAATTTTGATGTTTGTGCAGCCAACGTCAACAGTTTTGGTATATTTAATTGATGACATTTTTAATGTGTACCTGTGCTTTCACTGCAAGAAGTTGTAGCCTATATATACAGTTGTCAATAGTGGCCGTCCGTATGCCCTGTACATCATTTCAAAGAATGACAAACCAATAGGCTAAATAGTTGAGAAGCACTCTGTTGCTTCAGTGACCGATGATTGAATAAAATTTGGTGATTTTATTATCAATTTTAAAACACGACATCACTGTTGTATATTGCCATATCCCATGCATGATGTAGAGCACAGTGTTTATTGGGGAGTAGCCTATAAACGTTGGTACCCGGTCATTTCGCCCCCTTGCCAGTTCGCCCTGGTCGTTTCGCCCCTTGCCAGTTCGCCCCAAAGTGAAAGTCGTTTAGCCCCCAAGTACCTACCAGTTCGCCCCCTCTATTTTACTTTCACTAACTGTTAGTTGTTGTAAAAAAAAATTCAAATACAGTTGATTTTCTTTTTCGATTATATTTTTGGACGACAGTAGCAGCAAAATGGCATGAAATGTGGAAACGAAAGTGAAAAGGGGACTCACTTGAACCGAAATACCGCTATACCTACATGATGCCAGCTCATCCCATCTTTTGTGCTGGTTGAAGTCTAGTGGTTTCTTAGTGTTAAGTTTTGTTAAGTTCGTGATTACATAATTTCCTACCTTACGTAAATACACCTTTCATGAGATAGGTATATTGGAAAACTTTTTTTTTTTTAGTATTTTAAACACTAGCACACGCAGAATATACTGTTGACCATACTCGATCACATGTGCAATCGACTAAGAACAACCAATCAGGTATCATGTGCACGGTATTCTCTGCCACGTCCAAAAGGAATTAGGCGCTACAACTCTTTTCTGCTTATTTTCTTGTGTAATTGTCAATATTTGCATCAAAGGATGCAACATAAAGGAAAAAAAGACACAAAAATGCCGAAAATAACAAAGGTACTGTATATTGTCAATAAATTAGGGGGCGAACTGGTCAGCACTTGGGGGCGAACTGGTAGGTCTTTGGGGCGAACCGGTCATCGCTTGGGGGTGAACTGGTTTTTGGGAGGCGAACTGGTTGGGGGCGAACTGGCAAGGGGGCAAAACGACTGTAGACCTAAACGTTATAGGCCTAACTAGTTTTAAAATCAATTTCTGTGTATGATGCATATCGTGGATGCTTCTTGTGGATGTGCGTCATGTAGGTAAGTCAAAATCTGCCTGTGGTGCATCAGGTTTTTCTTCAGACATAAGTCTAAATCAACAAATGGTGCGTCATGTAAGGGACTCAGGGGTGCAACATGTTACCTAGGCCTAAATGGAACGTTAACTCACCTAGGTACATTCCAGATTCCATAGTTTGTTAATTGCGCGCAGAATGTAATTGTAAAGTTCCAAAATTGCGAGCCAATGCCGCTACAAACTGAATACACACAATACATTTAACTATATGTACGTATACTGTACTTACGTATGCTACACTTATACATATCATACTACTGCCAAAATTTATGTACATTTTTCCTATTTGGCAGGAAATAATCATATTTTGTGTGGTACTCTGTGGGAAATAAGTGGAGGCACATTACATCACAAAATTGCATGGCTGCCATTTGTGTATTGGATAAGGTTAGTTTGCATTGCACAGTACGCTGACAGACCGAGGTACTGTAACCGTTTCGCCACCGCTATGCCGGGATGGAGTCTTGTTCTGCACGCCGCACACCAAACTGAATTATTGCGCGCCAAATTCGTGGTAAAATCAGTATGTAAACTGAAAATGCGCGCGGAAGCAGTTCCGCGCGACTGACAAATTATGCAGTCTGGGGTACATTTGACGCACCCTGTCCAGGGGTCCGATAACAGGGACCGCGGAGACGGGGGGGCTAGGGGGGCTTTAGCCCCCACACTTTTTTTGCTGTGGGCATTTTGGGCCGCCTTAAACTGCATTTATTTTATTGAACATATTGGGCCGCTTAGATGATTAGCCCCCGCACTTCAAAATTGGCTCCGCGGCCTCTGGATAGTCCATCATACTGACCATGGCCACTATCCGTCAGGTTGTTCCATTCCATTGAAAAATAGGGGGTTGCAATCTTTACTTTCACATTTTTATGGTAGGCCTAAATGATGAGTCGTTTTCAAAATAATTCTTCTTAGATAATTTAAAAATAAAGGTGGATAATATACAACCAAAAACATTTTGAGAACGACTCTCTTAATACCTGTTATTTTTTTTAGCAAAAAGTATGAATACTTCAACCTAATATCGGACTGTACTAGTCTGCCCGACGGATAGTGGCCATGATCCCATCATACAATTGATAGGTGCATAGTTCTCACGTACACTTTGTTCCCTGAACTAGTATGGGACTCCCCAATGCGACCCAAAGACTAGGTCAGCAGACTGCGAACTAGGCTAGGCCTACCTTTGACCATGGATGGAGCATTGACCTGGGTTATATTTATAATACAGTCCTTCGGAAGGTAGCCTAGGCCTGGGGGCCGTGCCATTCCGCCATAGGTACTTTCCGCCATAGAAAATGTGTTCATTCCGCCATAGAAAACATGTCTTTCCGCCATGGCAGTAAAGTGTTAATTATGATTATTTTAATAGTGCATGGTGTGTCGTTCTCAAAATAACCCTTTGAAAATATGTTTGCAAGGAAAACAAGACCTTTTGTTTCTCACATTTTAAGAAAGTGCCTTTCCGCCATAGATTTTGCACCTTTCCGCCATGTTTTTGCACCTTTCCGCCATGGCGGAATGGTGCAAAACCCATGGCGGAATGTTATGGCGGAATGTACCGATGGCGGAAAGACACTAGATTCCCTAGGCCTACGCCTAACTGTTAGTACTGGCCTAGCCTATAGTTATTGGTTAACAAGCTTGTTCACTATCTGAGAAAATAAAATACCTGTCGAGTTTTTCTTTTCGAGGTCCAGATAAGAAAGGATCTACGCTCTTAAGCTTTCGTTGTTTTCCCATCTTTGTGCGTTCTTTGGGCAATTTATGCTCGGCCAAAAGGGTGATCCAGTATATGGTCAATCATGCACGAAATACACAGGAAAATATGTATGTATCTAGGCCTAGGCAAAGCAAAGTGTGCATATATAGGGTCCTACTAATGAATGCCCGATATTGCCCGTCGGTACAATGAATGCCCGACATGTGTGAATGATTGCCCGTGATGTGTTATTGATTGCCCGACCTGTGAATTGATTGCCCGTGCTATTTTGATTGCTCGTCGTGTGAATGATTGCCCGACCTGTGAATGATTGCCCGACCTGTGAATGATTGCTCGATTAGGAAAGGTTTCATTTTGAGTCTGGTGAGGCCTAACGTTAGGCCGTACCATCACGATAACACTTCGGAGGTCGGTGGGATCAGCTTAGACATGTAACTTAATAAAGTTTGTTGCGTAAAGCTGATGATGCAAAGAGGTAGAAACAGTTTTTTCACCTAGACCTAAACATTACTGAGAAACAATATTATTAAACCAAAACATGCATGTTGGATAAAGCCACTTCACTTTATTTACAACTGAAGTCTGGGGGACGGATTCAGCCACAGGGGAAGACTCGGGAACACCCAAACTTTTTCTTTTCTCTATGTACTCCACCAGGCAACAAGGACGCCAGAATAAAGTTGATGGGCGGGGAAGCATGTGGTGAGCCTCAGGGAATTGATACATCCCCCTCCCCTTTGAGAATTTTTTGTTAATTTTAACTTGTTGCTTAGATGCAAAACGGTGCTATCTTTGTGATATTTTTTGGAACTGATCATATATGGCTGCAATTGGCACAGCCAGGATTTGGTGGCGTTCAAATCTCATCATCGTCGGTAGCTAGTGACGAAAAGTTACAAATTTTAAGTTTTCAAACGAAAAAATGTCACATAATGTTATCAGGTCACTGACAATACCATTTTGTGAATTTTTCTTCTAGCTAAACCCATACTATGAGCTTTTCATCCTTTGCATCCGTCTTCCTGCATCCATTCATACTACGAGCGATCAACAACAGCGCACGGGCAATCAATTCACAGGTCGGGCAATCAATAACACATCACGGGTAATCATTCACACATGTCGGGCATTCATTGTACCGACGGGCAATATATTTACAGCACAGACAGTATAGCGCATGGTAATACTGTCTTTGATTCAGTGATTTACAGTGTGTGGCATTCATAGAAATAGGGTAAGTATGGGTGGCATGCAATGCCATGGCTTGACGATTGCGAAATCATTTCGATGGCGCGCTTTAAAAACTCTGCTTACTCTGGGTACTGTACAGTCATATCTGGCTAGGCTTTCTTAACTTGCAGTGCAAGAAACATGGCTGGATTAGAAGATAGAAATGATCGGACGTTGTTTGTAGGAAACGTTGAGAGAAATTGCAGTGAGGAAATTCTGTTCGAACTGTTTTTGCAGGTAATAAAGGCCCAGGTCATTTTTTCATTAATGTTTCATGTAACACTAACAAGTTAACGTTTAACTTAGGAAGTTAAGGCCGTTAGGATAGCCTGCTGTGTGTTCCCGTTAGCGCAATTTAAACAACCCTTGGCCACGTAACCCTAGCCTAGGGCCTAGGGTACCTAGGCCTACAGTGTAGTTCTCACGTACACTTTGCTCCCTGAACCATACGAGGTCAGCAGACTGCGGACTAACGTAACCCTAACCCTAAACATAACCCTAACCATGATTTTGAAACAAATTTAAAAAATCTTGGGTGCGAATGGAGAATCCGTGACCGGAAGTTGCGTAAATTATAACTAGATCAGTGATAAGTTAAGTTCATAATGTGGCGTAACAAGAAGTGAGAAAAGAAGCTGGAGAAAGAAAGGTGGCAGGGAGATTCGAATGCGGAACACTTGAAGAATACGAACGTGGTATAGATCTCAGTATAGCGATTCCATGCCGTAACCGATAGCGCTGCGAGCCAAGCTGCCGGCAAACGGTTTTAAATATTATAAGTACAATATAAAGAGTTCAGTTGTATAGTATAACATACATGTCTATACGTATTTTATCCCTACGTATACATATAACTGTATAACCCTAACCTTATCTCTATGCGTAGCACGTGTATAACCCTATCCCTATCCGTATGCGTATGCTATCCGTATGCCTACTACGTATATAACCCTAACCCTATCCGTATGCGTACCACGTACGTCACTTCCGGTCACGGATTCTCCATTCGAGCCAAATTTTGAAAATCAAATTTGCCCATAACCTCGTGGGAAAAAAAATATGCTTCCCGTTACACACCTCCATAGGCGAATGCAAGCTACTGTAACTTTATTTAGGAGATGAAATAGACCAGGGTCATCAATAAGAGGCCCAGGGCCATAATGTCCCCGGCCATAATGTCCGGGGACCTCTCACGCCCTCAAATGACAATATTTTCTCAGCGCACTTTGCCCATCAACTTTCTTTCACACGATACACCTGCAGATAATACTCTTACCTTGACAAACTTTTTCAAAAAGATGCGATTTGAAGCCGAAATCAGGCTATGTGTTATGCAAAGCATGTTCACATACAGGTATCATGTGAGTGGGATGGTACTTATATGCATACGTATAGTATTCAAATGGATTAAGAATCTTCGTTTTACTTTCTTTGAAGTGATATGAAATTTACTGAATTTAATAACCCAGCTCACCCCGAAAATAGCCATTAGGCCTAATTATAACCTAGTTTTCATAAGCTTTACAATTAAATTCTATAACGTTAGGCATCTACACTAGCCTAGGTCAGCTTCTGCTTTGCACCGTCATGAAGAGGGGGGATTGCAAATCTGAGATTTCATAACCTTGAAAGCACCAGAGTACTTCATTCAAACAAAGCAATTTTGTTTAATTTTTCAAAAAAGCTAAAGTACTTAACAATCCACTGAAAACGACCCAGCTCATTGTAACGTTTCACGGTATACCGGTATTTTTGTGAGTACCGGTATGTACCGGTACCGGTACCGATACGGTACGGTACCACCAATTACAAAGTACCGAAGTACCGCAGAGAACAGTACCCAACAATACGTCAAAACAAAAATCTAAAAATACTGCTATTGAATGGAATATAACTGAAATATAAATACTATAATCCATATAATAACTGCCTTGTGTTCTTTTAAATATAAAAATGTAACCATGAAACGTTCATGCTGTAACCATTTTGCATCATTTCTGTCACAAATTTGCCCTCATAATTTTGGAAATTGCCCTTTAACTGTTATGTATGTAAATTACCACGTGTAACAGGAAATTTCGCCCAACCAGTACTTCCCACACTAACTTGTGGCTTGCTTTCTTTCGACCTTGTGTGCAGTTTTCGAACGATCGTTCGTTATCAGCACATACATTTGTATTATGTACTAATAGCAGTTGGTATCATCCACTTTGCCTATGCTTACACAAGGCATCGTATCATTAAGAAATTCGTTGTAAGCTTACGAAGAATCATTGCATCGCTGGCTCTGACATGAACGTTGTTTCAACGATTTCAAACACAGTAAGATAATGGGACTTCTCCATTGACATAACTGTATGTGAGAGAAATCTTCGGAAGAACGTTCTTTCAACAGTTTGTACAGTGAGTCAATGGGACTTGTCCATTGACTTAACTGTATGTGAGAGAAACTACACAGTAAAATCCCATTGAACGTCGTCGTGGTCGCGTGAATTCAGACTTGCTTAAGTCGATTTAGATTTTTGAGACACTCAGTAGTACAGCGTTCTCATATTTTCGTGCAGTCCCAAAGATCGTACAGAACGTACCTATATGGTTAGGCCTACATCTATGTGAAGCTGGCCTATCTGCACGAAAATAGGAGTCCCCATCCTACGAGTGTTATATCAGTAAATGATTTACGCGGGTAAAAGCTAGCTAGATTGCGGCGCTATCATACTGTTAGGCATCTTGAACTCAAAACATGAAATGTTGCAAAAAATGTTTTGATAGTAATAATTGCAGTCAGAAATAGGCTTGATGAATCAATATTTTATGGGAATAATTTGGAAAAGTTCCACCTAAAAACTTCAAGTGATAATTTACGAAGGCGATTTTCATCATTTTTAGAAATTATTTTCGTAACTGTAAGTACAGTTTTGAGTGTTCTTTTGGGACTTTCGGGTTCAAAATCGCTCTCCGTTCCCCGTGTTTTTCGGACGCTGGCTTTCGGCGGGTTTCACTTTTTGTTTACCAATGTGTTGAGTGTACTTAATTCATTAACAGTGTAGCGGAAGGCAGGGATGATCAGAACACGGCACATACGTTAATACCTGTTGTTTTTCCGGGTATTTTCTTGTTTTTAAGGTCAGACTATTTTCTCTTTTGGTACCGGTACTACGGTATTACCGGTACCATTTGTAGCGGTATTGATGGTACCAAATTTTTGCGGTACCGTGAAACCTTAGCTCATTGTGAGGCAGTAATAACAGTATGAGTTTCTTGGCGAGATGGTCATAAGCAATGAGGCAGCCTCCTCGGGAATTAAGTACCAGGGGGAACCCCGGGTAAGGTACAGTAAACAGTCATCGCTAATTTCATATAAATGGAAAGGTTCTTTTGTATGGGGCATTTTTCTTCAGAGAAGCATGGCAGTTTTGACATTGCCTAACATGTATTAAATGCATGTGCATCATGAACCTGAGCCACACATGTGGAGGGAATAATTTATCCAGTATCGCATTGCAATTTGCCAAACAAGCTGGCTAAATTGCTACACAATGCAAAATTGTGTAACACTTTTTTTTGTGCATAACCAGGCTTTTCTGTGATTTTACTACAGAAGGAATCTTTCAGTACTTTTTGCTGGGAAATTTAAGTGTTGTTTTCAATTCTTATATATTACCACACATTGTTTATGCTGTGCCAGTTTGGTATCACTTTATTTCAACTGGAGATAAGACTAGAATAAACAAATTCCTAAAATATACTTCAAAGATTTTGGGTTTAGATTACCAATCATTGCATGATACTGTGAATACAGCTGCTAGGAGGGAATTTGCTAGAATGACGCATAAAATTAAGAATGACAAAAACCATCCACTGCATTTCCCCCTCACTGACCTTCTAATGAAATCAAAAAGAAACCTCAAAGATCCTAATATTTTGCCAAAATACAGGATCCAACTTTTCAAGAATTCCTTCCTCTATCGTGCTGCAGTACTCATCCAGTCAGAAAATTTAGAACCTGTACTGTAGTTTTAATCAGTGCAATCTTTTTACATATTAACTTTTTAAAATTTTACTAACTGTTTTTATACATGTTTTGGTATATCTGTAAATTACTTTATATTTTTTTGTAATCTTTTTGATCTTTGATTGCTTTTGTACTCCTGTTTATGAATGCCTGTCATTTATACTGGTTTTAATAAATGAAATGAAATGTACTTTTTCTGTGATATATTGTGTGATTTATGTGTGAAATTTCTTATTTATAGGATGACATGATTACTTGTCTAAACTTCATACATCATTTTTAACACTTTAGCTACAGTGTATGTTTGCCCATTGCAGTATGTTATGAGAGTGTTGCCAAAATTCAGACTCCTCTATGCTTGAACAGATTTTAATGAAACTGGTACACAGAGATACTGTACAAAGATAAAGGGTTATCAGTGGTGGTCAGGATTGGAGTCAAAGGTCATCTACAGGTCAGTTTGGGGTCATTTATAAATAAACAAAAGTTACTTTGAGTCTTTACTGTAAGTTTCAGTGACAGTCAAGGATTGTTTACTTAAATACTGTATCTTTTACTGTAGGTAATGGGTTACTCAATCTGTTACAGCATGGTTTCTTACCTAGTAGATCTTGTGTTACTAATTTACTAAGCTTTCTTGAGGATGTTTCTGTATCTCTTGATTCTGGTCACAGTGTTGATGTCATTTACCTTGATTTTCAAAAAGCCTTTGATAAAGTTCCATTAGGTAGACTTATGGTTAAACTGCATAGGTTAGGCATCAAGGGCAGTTGTGCTGACTGGATAAATTCATGGCTCAATGGCAGATCTTAGAGAGTTGTTGTTAATGGCAATTTCTCTTGTTGGAAAGAAGTTACGAGTGGAGTTCCACAGGGTTCTGTTCTTGGCCTGCTTCTTTTCCTAATTTTCATTAATGATATTGATAGCTCTCCAGTCTCTCACATCTAGTATTAGTAAGTTCGCTGATGATACGAAGCTCTATAGGAAGGTTAGTGATAAGGATGATGCCTCCTTACTGCAAAAAGACTTGGATAGGTTATCTTCATGGTCTCAGACTTGGCAAATGTCTTTTAATGCAGATAAGTGCAAAGTCCTACACTTTGGTCCTAGAAATTTCAACTATGATTATAACATGAATGGTAGCATTCTGAGTGATGTGACTTTTGAGAAGGATCTGGGTGTAGTTATTACAGGCGATTTAAAGCCATCTAGACAGTGTGCAGCTGCTGCTGCTAGGGCTAATAGGATGCTTGGATTGATCAAGAGGAATTTCAGTAATTTTGGTAAAGAAATTGTACTAAATCTGTATAAGCAGTTGGTAAGACCCCACCTCGACTATGCAGCCCAGGCTTGGAGTCCCTTTTATGATAAGGACAAGTTTCTTTTAGAGCAGGTTCAGAGGAGAGCCACTCACCTTATTCCCGAGGTGAAACACCTACCTTATCTTGTTAGACTTAAGCATCTTGGGCTTACCACCCTGGAGTTGAGAAGGATTAGGGGGGACATGCTTCAGGTGTACAAATTTCTCTCTGAAAGGAATCCTTTGTCTTCTTGCAATTATTTAAAGGTTCAAAGTAATTCTCGAGTTCGAGGCCATTGTAAGAAGCTAGTTAAGTGTTTTGCAAGGCTTGACATTAGGAAGTTCAGCTTCTCTCATAGAGTTGTTAACGAGTGGAATAGTCTGCCTGAGTGGGTAGTTAACTCTACATCGGTGCACTGCTTTAAGGTTAACATCGACAAGTTCTTCCATAACTGTGGTAGAATCTAATTGGGCTGGGCTCGTTTGGTGTTGGTTGGTTGTTTGTTTTCAGTTAAGGTTGTATGGACTTCAGGGCATCTTATGGGGCCTTAGCCCTCCTTTGCCCTTTAACCTATTATGTTATGTTAGTCTTACTGTAGGTGTTTATCTCCCTCACATAACTTTTTTATAATTGCTCCATTACTGGTGTTTAGGATTTTAATATCAGTGGTCATCTAGTGGCCATTTTCATGCATGGTCTAACTACTGTACCTGTGTGGACATGACCATGTGCTTTATAGTGGGAACTTCATGGAGCTCTTTAGCTTTACATGATTCAGAGGTATGGCTTTCACTTCACCTTTCACTGGCCCCCCTCTCTCACATACCCTTACAAGTTTGCTCAAATATAATATTACAGTGCATCACAGCATACATAGCAATGAAAAGTGTGGGGCCCTCTCTTCCTCTGACAAATCCATACCAAAATTATTGTCAGGCAAGGACATTCCCTTCCAAATTTGAAAAGCTAGTGCAAACCCTGGTGCACATAACAGTATTTTCATAACAGTATTTTCAAAGAGAAATTTCAAAAAAGATGCCAAAGAGTCTAAAGGAGCAAAGTTCTATAGAATGGAAGGCAGTTTAAGTAGTGGATATGGAAATGCAGTAACTCAGAAATCAGCTTGATGCTTCACTTTTTTTTTTTTTTTTTTTTGAGAACTTTGTTTTGTGGTGATATGTACTGTTTTAAGTTCTTCAAAATGCATGAAAAAGTCAAAGTGCAACAAATTTGTTTTACAGTCTAGTACATGGGTGCCCAACCTTTTTTGACCCACAAGTAGCCAACCTCCTGAGATCACAAAACATGCACTGTCATAC
This sequence comes from Holothuria leucospilota, assembly GCA_029531755.1. Classification (NCBI taxonomy): domain Eukaryota; kingdom Metazoa; phylum Echinodermata; class Holothuroidea; order Aspidochirotida; family Holothuriidae; genus Holothuria; species Holothuria leucospilota. The sequence continues at coordinate 37,183,942 of CM055968.1, forward strand.
AGTGACACATAAAAAAAACTTTCTTTTTTTTTTTCATTTTTTCCTACACCCCTCGTGGTCAACTTGGGATTAGTCTGCGGTCTACTGGTAGGCCGCAGTCGACTGGTTGGGCACTCCTGGTCTAGTATAACTGTCATGACTAGAACTAGGCCTAGAGGTATCCATTTTGAGCTGGATTTGTAGTCATATTTGAAGTCTCTGCCTGACTGGGTATCCATTTTGAGTTGGATTCATATTGGTACTGTCGAAGTCGCTGCCTGAATAGGTATCTATTTATGTATGGATTCCTAGGTATGTATATGGACCCCTACTGTAGTGTAGCTGGACGTCACCACCATACCTGACTAGGTGAAGTCACTGGGACTACCACTGAAAGCTAGGAATGCAGCGACTAGATGTCCATTTTGAGTTGGATTTGTAGTTGTAGTGGAAGCTACCACTGAAAGTTAGGAATACAGTGACTAGATCCATTTTGAGTTGGATTTGTAGTTGTAGAAGAAGGCTGTTGGACTAGATATCCATTTTTAGCTGGATTCCTAAAGTAGTCACTCAGTGTCTAAGTCACTGCCTGACTGGGTACCCATTTTGAGCGGGATTAGTAGTCCTAGTCAAAGTCACTACCTGACTAGGTGAAGTTACTGGGACTATGACTAATAGTTAGGAATCCATCAACTACTGTAGATATCCATTTTGGGCTGGATTCGAAGTCATAGTCAGATTCACTGGTTGCAGTACCCATCAATAGCTGTATTAGCAGTCATATTCTAAAGTTGTACTGGTTCAGAAAATTAAGTTTGAATCAGATAAGATCAAGTTCACATTTTGCAGTTCAGACATGGCAGATTTTTGAATGATCTCCTAATTGTAACATTAAAGTATCGTACTTAAAAACGTACTGTTTGAACCTGTAGTGGTTAATGTGATTTTGTACAGTTTTCATAGAGCTTGGTGGTATCAGCCTTTGTGTAGAGTGTAACAATTTTTCACACTCCATTTGTGATGCCTCATATACCATAGCCTACTGTAGGCCTACCATAGAGCCCTACAATGGAGCCCTACAATGCATGTAATTGCCACCTTCATTTTGCAATATTTGTGCGCAAAATTATCACATGTCCATGTTTATCGACTTTATTCTAAGGCATTTTAGCCTTTAAATGTTGCTGTTTTGTTATGTTAAATTGTTACCACTTTTCCATCACAACCCCTACTGTATTATAAAATGTGCACAATGCACAGAAAATTCACTTTCTTTGAGTACCATAGACAGTCATACTGTATGTCAGATTCTGCAATAGTTTCCATTTTTAAGTACCATACTTAGGTCCATCAACTTTCTGCCAGATTGGAAAGTCCGTGGTGCACATGGAAGTTCAGGGTTTCCCCTGGCATTCTTTTAATGAAGCGGCCACCTCACAGTTTTTGGCAACCGCCTCACAGAAATTTGCTATACTTGCCACATGTACATTACTGTATTAGCTATGGAAGTATTGATAGTTCTCACTCACTGATGGTGCCAAAGCTGGCATCATATTACCCCATGGACTCATACCACCTCACACTCTCTAAAACCCAGGGGAAACCCTGAAGTTATTTCAGGACTAAACATAAGACATCATGGAAGGAAGGTCATTGTACCTTTCAGTAATCCCGTGTCTTCGATTTATCAAAAGTTTGGACCTCAATATGCCAGTTGCAGAAATTTAACAACTTAACCTGGGCCCAGGCAACTTTAATGACAGATCCGCAGCATACACAGATGTAAAACATGTATTGTAGAGCTTAAAGTGTACTGTACCTAAAGTCTAACATTTCAGAAATATATGTTACAAAGCTTAAAAAATGCCTCAAAAGGATCCAACTCCCATCTTCACAGGACATTCCTGAGCTGAGATTTAAAGTGTTGAAACTTAAATTTACTCAACTTGAAATGGCAGATAGTGCAATGATGTCATTCTTGTACTACTCAAATTACCATCTTTGTATTTCTTTGGTTTTTCTGAAAGCCACTGCACCTTTTACCAAATCATGATCGTTGTCTTACTGTTGTAGGGTTGCTTGGCTCTCTTAGCCCTCTTCACACAACATGCTTTGTAAGGGAGCAGTAAATGTTCCAAGTTCATATAAATATCTAAATTTCAAAAGGAAACAAAAGCAGGTAATGTGAGTTGTACAAGAAAAACATCACAAATTATTGTGCAACCGACTTTTTCAAATTAAGTGAATAAATATCAACATTTAATATCTCAGCAATGAAGTAAGCTATGAGAACGGGAATTGGATCAATGAAATATACTTTCTAACCTCTAAAAAATATATTCTTGTAATTCTAGACTTAAGGTCTACTTTAAAGAGGTCTTGAAATGTCTCAATATATAGTGTCAGTTCCAAATTCACATTGTTCACATTTTATGGAAATAGTTGTTCACTGTGGCACTTTTGTTTCTGTCTCCATTTAGGCTGGACCTCTTGAAGGTGTCAAGATTGCTAAAGAGAAAGATGGAGCCTCCAAGGGTTTTGCATTCATTGAGTTTAAGCATGACATATCGGTACCGTATGCTCTTCATCTTTTTGGTGGGACTTCCCTGTATGGCAGACAACTTGCCTTAAAATTTCGGAAAGGCAGCAAGCATGAACAAAATCAGTACCAGGGGCCACCACCACAAGCATTTCCTAAAGGCTTTCCAGAGCAAAATGATGTTAATGATCCTCCAAATGCACAGCGGTTACAGCTGCCTATACCTTATGCTAACAATTATCAAGATATGCCTGTAACAGAGAGCATGTGGCCACCACCACCTAATGGTTCAATGGATGGGAGACAAAGAGGGAGCCCAGATCCGTACTTCTATGGATCACCTCATAGTCCAGGTCAAAGAGAGAACTATTACAGAGGATCCCAAAGAAGACATTTTGAACAGACATATGGGAATGAAGTAGCAACATCATCGAGAAGTCCACACTGGGAATCCCCTCCTGTGATGAGAGAAACAAGTCCAAGATGGGCAGCCCAGCATTATAGAGGGGAAAATGTTGAGCACCACGAAGGTGATAGTCATAGGTCACAAGGAACAGGGCATGACATATCAGCTAACCGAAGGCATCACCAGAGAAACCAGCAGTTACATAGAAGTAGGTCATATGGTGGTGGTCACAGTGGGCGAGATGACAGATACCAACCAAGGGAAGAGGAAAGACATCGTGGAAGGGAAAGAAGTAGAACTACTGAGGAAAATATCAGGGGGTATGGTGGCGGACGTCAAGGAGGTAGGGATAGGTCTCTAGAGGAAAGACACCGACACAGGCACAGGGGTAATGATGGCCAGAGACCGCAGCATTACAGATAGCACTTTTAGTCCTGACCTGAAAGGTACTGCAAGTTGTAACAGAACTCACTTTTTTCCAAACTGAGGATAAAAGACAGAAGTAATAGAAATACCAGTTGAATGTGTCAGTGAGATTTAAATGGACATTGGTCGTAGGGAGAGATGATCTAGTGAAATATCAGGACGGGATCTGGTTAATGCAATACTGGTGAGATACTAAGATACGGTACTAAGATACGGGGAGGAAAATGGCAAAAACTCTAGTTTTTGTTGGTTTCTCATTGATTAAAAATCTACTTCTCAAAGCTTTTATCCCACAATAATCTTGTGGCAGAATTCACCCTCAGTACAGTTGAAAATATATGTTTTGTTCATTCCATTTTTCAGGTTGACCATGCAACTTCTCTACATTAAGAATGTGTGTCAGTACAGCATGTGACATTGGAGAATTTATAAGTGCAGCAGTCCCCCTAAAGAAAAGCAAAAGAAGCAAAGCTGGTCTCTCTACTTTAGTGGGTTACCTTTGAGGCTGTAAAGTGACAGTATAATTCACGCAACCATTTTGGAAAAGTGATGTTTGTACGTACATTGTGTGAAACTTGCAGAGTTGCATACAGTTAGGTTATGAAAGTTATGGGAAAAAATATGATAGTGTGTGTGAAAGAAACTGTAATTTTAATATTGTAAAGAATTTCAGGACTTTACTTCTTTTTTGTTCATTATCATTTTCATTGTTTTGTAATCATTCTTGCATAACTACACAGACAGTGGTTTCCTTGATATATTCAAGCCAGTCATAAACCAGAGGTCCCAAATTTTATCATAGAGAGTGCAGAAGTCAATAAAGTGCCAAAAAGGTCAAACTGTGTGATTATGACATAAACGTAATAAGGGTGTATTCTTAAAACATACATAGTATGATATTCATAATATTTTGTAGTGCGAGTACAATGTCTTGAGTATGAGTAGAAAGTATCGTCTCTGTTTGCGAGAACAAGTAAGTACATGTCTTTTTCATGAGTACAAATTCATACAACATGTTATACTAGCAGCAATGTATTACTCTCAAAGTCTGTGAGTACGATATATGAGTAACTCATTCTCATAATTAGTAGTGCAGGCTGGTATGCCAGAGTGTTAGTACGAGTACGTACTCACTACAAGTTTGGTATATTATCATATCATATTAACATGTGATGTTGATGTAATTTTAAACAATAATGTGCAAAAGTGTATGATCACTTATTATGTTGTTATCCTCATCCTGCAGTACACGGTGTTCATGGTAATGCTTAGGCCTACCTTGCACCACATCTTAACATTCTGTATATCAAGGAGCAGTGTTTATGTAAAAGGCATGCAGCTTTGGTAAAGGAACTTGAGTATATTATCTTCAGAAGTGTGGGTGGGAGAGAAACATTTTAATTGAGCTTTACTTCATTGTACAGACCTGAATAAAGTCGGGCCACAATTTAGAATTACTTGCTTTTGTAGGCTTTATAATACTTAATTTTAAAAGACGTAACCATCAAATTATGAACTACTTTTAACTTAAAATTAGGATAAACAAGACCATCTAGAGCAAAAATTCCTGGTGTTTGATGAGTATTTGAAAGTCCTTAGCAAAGCCATTGGTATGGGAGTGGAGTGTCAGATCAGGGCAGGACTAGTGCCATAACTAGCAGGAGGCACTGTTTTGAGACCAGGTGGGCCCCCTCTACTCCATGCAGAGAATCAGTGGTGGATCTACTGTGAAAGTATTGAAACTTATTGCTTCAAGGACCCCGATCCCAGAGGTGCTCCAGAAGGATTTTGGTAAAATCTCAGTGCTTCCAGGGGGTTTATCACCAGGCTTCCACTGGGGTATGGCCCTGAACACCATTTGGAATCCGAAGGTGGCCCCAGAACCTAACTCCTCCCTGTAAGTAATTTGAAATCCTGCCCCATTCTCTTTTAAAGCAACTGATTACCCAGACCCTATTGCTGGTATGAGGGCTCCACTGCATGGCCCACATTTTCAAGTACTCCACATCATCAACCCTACTTTCTACCTGATGGGTGTTATGCTCCCTGCAAATATCTTTGGACCTTTTCACCAGCTGCAATAACAGTTCCATCTTCTGGGTCCCCAAAATGTAGGGCCATAACTGCTGAGTATAATCAAGCCTGTAGGTTGGAAATCTAATTGGAGGTATTTTACTTGTCAGCCTTTGGTGCTGTTGGAGATTGTATGTCAGACTTCACAAAGCAGCACTCATGATGATCTTGAAAGTACTAGAGTGACAGGGGCATATCCAGGAATTTTCAATAGAGGGGGCACAAGATTTGACTGATTGCTGTCCTGGGGTAGGGGTTTAAAGGGAGGGGTGTACCTTTCCCCTTTGGAAAATTTTTGCTTCAGGAAGAGGGCTGAGATGCCAAATTGTACTATATTTGACATATTTTGAAGCATTTTCTTTTTTTGCCTCAACTTTTTTTTTCACCATGGCAGCCAATAGGGGAGGTGTGTGCCAGTTGCACCCCCCTCCCCCACCTGGATTTGCCACCGAGTGATGATGGACGAGCGCTGTGTGGGGAGCAAGAGGCCTCAGCAGCAATGTGCTTAAAGGTTATTGTGATGAAACTGCTCATGACAGGAATTGGACAGCTGGAGGTGTCTGTGTCAACTATAAGCATACACAACCTGGGGAGGGGGATAAGGGTCTGCACCCCCTATTGATATATAGAAATCCAATTTCAGGGGAAAGTATATTTTCAGCAAAGGTAATATAAACTTCGTCAATAGTGCTCTGCCTTCACAAATTAAAGTGGTTCCTTATGTTTGTTACCAGGATGAAATACGGTTGGTTAACATAGAATTGGTACAGTGGGACTTGTCTTTCCCTTTTCCCTTTGGAGAGGCACAGGGAAGAGGATGACTTTTTCGTGTTATTGCCCCAGATCAAAAAGAGGGCAATATATTCCATTGTCTTCTTCTTCTTCCTACCAAACCCCTTGCATTCCCAGATTCGACGCTCTTTCGAATAAAGAGGTCTGTGAATTCATGTTTCCACTTATTAGAAATTTATTCCCAAGATATGACGCAAATTTCCTGGAATCTATTGACCATTTTTCACATTTCAGAATTTGACAAATTTCAGCGTTTATTAGTCCAAATTACTGTATGGTTCATTTTGTTACTGGTCACTGTTTACACCCAAAAAAAGTTTTGTGACTTCGCTGATCCACATGCAGTCGTCCTCAGTAAAAGCATGTGTATAAGGTCATCAAAAGCTCCGTATACACTAGGGATTCTCAAGTGTTTTTGGTGGCGGGCCACATTTCCTTGAGTTTATGCTTCATCACTGTTGTAGTATGTAGCCAGCGGGGCGATTCTAGGGTTTGGAGAAAGGGTCTCATACTTCAGGGCGAAGCTCCAAAAGTTCCTGCACAGGCAGTGGTAAGTCTAGGAATTCATAATTGGGGGCGCCAGACGGTATCAACGCTAGCCTCATCCCCACCAAGGATGGGGCTTAGGTGAGAAATTTGACATTCCAAACACTTCAGATAGCAGACAAATTTACTCTCCAACCCAAATTTGCCACTGCAAGACCTCATCTTCAATGTGTGCGTCCCCAGTGCGGGAAAAACTTGGCATGCCAAATGCTCTACACTGGAGGAAATCCCTGGCCACTCCAAGCATAAATTTGTAACTACATTTTTGCGTGCACCATGATTTGAACCCTTAATTGGCCTATGGGAGAAAATGAGGCATCAAAGCTTGTTGCCAAAGCCCCCCCCCTCCCCCTCCCCCAATGAAAAATTTTGCATCATAGAAGTTTGGAAATTACAAATGCCTTAATGCTTTTTAGTGTATCTCGCCCCTTCCCCCACTAGGCTCCGAAAAAAATTACGCCCACTGTAACATATCTTGTACCCCCTTCAGTGTTTTGGTTGTAGGCTTGTGTGGCATCCGAATGCTCTAGATTGTGGGTAGACATAGGCGGGATTACGGGGGGAGGGGCAAGCGGGGGCACTTGGCCCCCCTTTTTTCCAGAGCTTAAAAATAAAAATAAAAAAAAATCAGCGGAAGTATTGCGACCAGAGAAATTTTAAGAGGATTTTCAATAGTCTATTATGATTAAATTTTGCAACTAATGTTTAATGAAGGAAAATATTAATTTCAGAACCATAAAAATGCTAGGAAAATTTTTATCGGCGCGCACCTCCAGAGAAAACTGACTAATACAATTGAAAATTTTGTCTGGCACCGTAAAATTTCTTTCCTCCTATCTGCCACACCATTGTGACTTGAAGCTCTGAAATAAGGGTCACTAAAAGTACTAATGTACGTCATAAAATGCACCATGGTCCTTGCAAACAAAGTCCCAAACCCTAACCATGTATAGGGAATCGCAATTCTCGAAAAAAAAAAAACGGCGTGCTTCGCATGAGCCTTACATAAATCGGTGTCTCATTAGTACTGTTGTACTGCTGTGCGTAGGAATGCTTTGGTGGAATTGCCTCGTTATTACTTCCTGTAGGACAGCTTGACTAAATTACCATTTCCAAAACCCTCGCTACACCCTCTCGCTGTTTACTTTCCTCACCAACTTCCACCACCCTCAGCAAATTGACTGGCGGTTACTATCTGAAATTTGCGATCATCCTGTGTAGTGGCGCCGGTACGGGGGGCATGGGGGGAGCGTGCCCCCAATCGATTTCAGATTTTTTTTGAAACTTTTAAAATGATCCCAAAAGGCGTTTAAGCTATAGATTTCTGTAGGGGGTAGGGTGATCTGTATTTTCGACCGAGTGATAGATCTACTGTAACCATTTTCATGGTCCTCAAACTATCAGATTAATCGCAAATCCTTCGCAAACTATCAAAATTTTCGCGCGCTCCACGCGCTTCAAACCTTACCTCAATATTGTCCTTATTATCGATAATTTCCGGAAGCAACTCCCTCAGAAGCACAGCAACGAAAGTTGAAAGCTGTTTTATCTTATTTAATGAAAAATTTCGGGGCGTTTCGCTCGCACTCGTTACGGTTTTCACTCCATCTGATGACCATTATGAAGGTTATAATACATGCCACTTTTCTGATCACACTTTTCCGAAAAACAGAGGTACATCTTCAACCTCTATAGGGGCCTATGGGATCTTTCAATCTAATTTGTAGCATGATGTGGAAGGTTGAAAGTACGTATTTGCGTTATACATTTTTCAAAAATTTTTACCGAGCGCTTCGCGCGCAGCCATTACCTGTATAGATGGTGATCGCAATAAATACACGTACGACGAAAAAATATTCTGATACGCGCTTTAAGTCCTTAAGCCCTTTGGCTTTACCTATCAGTAAGGTCTAATATCACCTCCCTGCACCTATATACCCTCCCTCCCATTCCCCATCTCTGGAAGCTTCGTCTGAATTTTCGCTCAAACTTAGCAAAATACGGTAGTTGTAAAGTGTTCGGCATCATACTCTATTGTATCATTTGGATTTCAGGCAATAATCATCCGTCATATCAGTGCCCCATTTTATATAGGCCTAATTAATCCAGAGCTTCCAGGAGGCACAATACCGGTGTTTGCCAGCCTTAGATACCCTTTTATAACGCACAATGAAGCAAAGGAAAATTTTTGTAATCCAAGAATGTTTCTATGGACTCCACGCACGTATTTTTACGTAAAAACTTTCCCCGAATAGATGGCATTAAAGTAGCCAATGGGGGGGGGGGGGCTTCAGGAGGTTTGCTGACAACATACCCTTCTTTGAGACAACATACTCTCCTCTTTCACTTAACCAAAACTTAGAATTCACTCAATTATGGATATTTTCCAGCCATATATGATCAGTTCCGAAAATATCCCAAAGATAGCACCATCTTGCATCTAAGGAACCTTAAATTAACAAAGATTTCTCAAAGGGAGGGGACACCCCCTCCCCTTAGACCCTCCCCAGAACGGCACCTTTATGTTGTGACAAAGGAAGGATCCCCGACTGCTTTATAAAATGGCAGGGACGCACACTCTCCTCTTTCACTTAAAGGTGATCGGTCGTCTTGAAATATTGTTTGTGACGTCAGCCTTTTCTTGACATGTTCTGTAGTCGTAACTGTTGAACGGATACACCATACAAGTAGCTATGATGACATCGGTATACCTAGTAGGTATGCAGCTACATGCCGTCTCGTCTTGCTTACCGATTAGCTATACCACGCTTGTACGGTGTATCTGTTGAACAGTGACGCCTCAGAAACATGTCAAGAAAAGGCTGACGTCACAAACAATATTTCAAGACGACCGATCACCTTTAACCAAAAATTATAATTCACTAAATAAGGATATTTTCCAGCCATATATGATCAGTTCCAAAAATACCCCAAAGATAGCACCATTTTGCATCTAGGAAACCTTAAATTAACAAAAATTTCTCAAAGGGGAGGCAGCACCCCTTACCCTTAGATCCCTTCCCAGGACGGTACCTTTATTTAGTGACAAAAAGGATTCCACGCTGCTGTATACAGTCGCAGGGAAGCACAGAGAGGGGACAATTTACGCAGACTGGGGTACTGAGGTGACATTACAACGTCATCTGTTCTGCCCCCCCCCCAAATCACCAAATCCTGGCGGTGTCACTGATCCTATGAAAACTATTTCATTAACATTTCAAATAACAGCTGGGGGAGCAAGCTTTTCTCAATAAATGGTCCAGGATGGCCGCAAAAGCCGTCAAATTTAAGAAAGATTTCTCGGCGAGGACCCTCAGTCCCCAGCCTCGCGCCTTCGACGATCGCGGTTAAAGGCTTCGCCAGTCACAACTTTCTAAGATGCAGCCTCCAATAAAAATTACTTCCCTGGCACTTTAACTGAAGATGCCCTTGATAATGACCATGTAAAAACTACCCACAAAAGATTTCATTGACTTCATCTAAGTATCACATATTCTACAACCTTCAAAATCGACACAACCTATTTTTCACACTAATAAAAAAGTTGAGGGGCACTTGTTCCAGACCACCGACAAAATGAAACATGAAAGAAAGCCTCCATAGAGCAGGATATAGGTTTCCATATCCTATTCTATGGAAAGAACAGGCACCTGGGGAAAAAAGGAAAAATTTTTATGCAATAAACTTACTGCATTTGAAACTAAAGAAAAACAATAGGCTATAATTAAATGTCTGAAACGCTGTCACAGCGCTATTTTCTGCGCCCTTTGCGCGCACCCGTTTTAAATATTGTTTCGGAGTTTCGGGGTTACTTCCTGTAGGACATCCTGCTTGGCATAGCTTCGTAAAAACTCTTCTGTTATCATTGAAACCACCAATGCCCCCATGGCCTTACGCAGTCGGAAGGGGAAGTTCCCCCCCCCCCCAAGAAATTTTTAAAGCACAGTTTTTATCACCATCGATCTGTGTAATTTTTTTCAGGCACGGGAAGTGCCATTTCCGGTACCTTAATAAGAAAAAGGTGCTTAGCGAAGGGAGGGGGAAGAGCCCTCTCCTAGAGTATACTTTTCTTTCTTCTGTTCTTAGCATTTCCATTACTCATATCGCTAAAAGTATGAAAACTGCGATTTTTTCAGCGCGCTTCGCGTGCACCCATTCTAAACACTAGAACTCCCATTCTTAAAATCGTTCCAAAGCCCCAGGAAACCCTCAAAATAATCCATTCTCCACTACTTCCTTAAGCCCTCAGCATTATCGATCCCATCTGACTGTTAGTCACATGGAGTAAGAATATAATTGAATAAAGTCAAATTGTGATGTTTGTGGTATGTTAACTTGCCCAGCTTATGCCACCTAATGCCTACAATTTCGTAAATACCCCAGAGCCTCCAGGAGCTTCGCCCCTGGTCCCCACGGGGCGGAACCCTCGGGCAGGCCCCTCGGGACCCCACGCCTTAAGGGGGAGCGCTTCCCGCTCCCGCGGAGCCTTCGGCCCCGTTTGACACGGTCCACTTGGTCCCCCACCCCCACTGTCGGAGATCAAATCCCGCCCCTGCACGTAGAGGAAACGTTCCAAATTATAAAGGATGTCGCCGGCCTCCACCTAAGAACCTATTGTACATAGGGTCCTTACTACGACCCATTGAAAATCTGGGTCTGTAGTCGACCAGCACAATACTGGTCAGAATTTTCTTCTTATAGCAAAGCTGGACCTAAATTCTTAATTTACTACAGCATTGCGGTTGTTTTTGATGATTTTAAACCTCTGAATGTTGGTCCAAAGTGAAAATTAGAATAAAATCATCAACTTTGTCACTTTTTAGAATGTACGGTAGCGTTCCAAATATTTGTTGATATCAAAATGCCATGACCGTACATTGTGATGTTACACAAGCATTGCATAAGGACGAAACGATTGGCTTATTCGTATACTGATATAAAATGTTCCTTAGCCACACAGTAAGTTCTCTACTGCGCAAAGATATTACTGATTTTATTTCAAATATTTTACCTTTTTCCGAAAGTAATCGGGCCGTAGCCTGGTCGAAATCCTTATAAGTTCAGTAAAGGCGGCAGAAGCGTAACCAGACTTTTTCATGGGGGGGGGGGGGGGACTGAGGGGAGGCAAAGGTTGAAGTGGGGGTGGGGGGCAAGCGTAGCGTACAGAGGAAAGATTTTGATAAAAATGCCTCTCAGATTGCAGGAAATGGCACTTCCCAGTCTCTCTGGCCTTGTGAGTTTCAGCTAAGTCTTTTTTATTTTTGTCTTATACAAATTTTGCTCAATATTCTTTACCTCTGAATTTCATTTGGGGGACAAGTGGGGGCAAGCCACTTGACTGAGGGGGCTCCGCCCTCTGCCCCCCTCTGGTTACATCACTGCTAGACGGAGCACCAAGTGGCATACCTATAGACAGTTGCCTCCCTGGAGGACCCTTCGCTTTTCACCTGTGAATGGTGCCACTCTCGGGGAGGTGACATGAAAGGCCAGGCTTTGATGCAAAATGGTGCTGTCTTTGGCAAAGCTTTGAACTGATTATATGTTTAGAAATTGTAATTATTTAGTGATTTTTTTTCCCTTTTTGGTTGGGTTTATAGGCGTCAGGTGTCTAAGAGGAGGGGACGATACCCCTGTTCTTTGAGAAATTTTGTCTGTCAGGTGGCTTAAAGACTGCTGTCTTTGGTAAAAGCTTGGTTAAGCGTTGCACTGATTATATGTTTACACTGAAACCACCATTATGTAGTTTTTTTTCTAAATTTGGTCGGGTGTAATTGGAGCTAGGAGATGGTTCATAAGGAAAGGGATGACATCCCTCCTTTTGACTTTTTTAGATTTTTTTCTCGTTCTGTTTCCTAGATCCATTTTTAGAGCTTTGAATTGATTGTATGATTAGAAATTGTATTTATTTACTACATTTTTCGGCTGTGGCATATTACTCCCTCTTAGTACGCCACTGGGAGAGCTACTGTAGCTTGGGGGGACGGGCTGAGTAGACATGGCCGTTGAGTTCGGCAAGGTAGTGGCACGAGATAATTAAGGCTGAGGATACGACACGAGATCTTGAGAGAGACTGCTTCAAGAACCTAAGTGTGTGCGTAAGGCATTTACTACGACAACATGCTTTTTACGTGCTTGGAAACCTGGAAACGGACATGATCGAAAACAGAAAACCAAACGGGGGTATCCCACGAGACCGAAGGTCTGCAATACCGAAAATCAAAAAACAAAAATGGTCCACGAGACCGAACGAAGGTCCGCCAGACCGAAAATGAGAAAAGGTTCGCGAGACTGAAAATGAAAATAGGTTCGCCAGACCGAAAATGAGAAAAGGTTCGCGAGACCGACAACTTTTTCGCCCCCTTTCAGCACCTTGTCTGGCTACGGGCCTAGTGCAAGCTGTGCATCAAGCTATCAATCAATCAATCAATCACGTAGGAATAGGAGGAAAAACATTAATCCGTCAGGGAGAGTTATCCACATAAGGACGCATCCACAGCGGGGTCCAGGAAACATAACCCACATATGCGAATTCCCTGATTCTAAGAGCCTTAGAATCATGATTAGGACTGAAATTTTCGTTTTTTTTTTTCTTTCTTGGGTAGGTCCAAGGGGGCGGCCGGCGGGGGGCCAGGGGACCATGGCCTCTGTCGGGAAAGGCTGGCCCCGTCAGGGAAATTTTCCAATTTTGTCGGGGATCCTTAATCCCTACGATAAAATATGTATTCTTAATGACCTTCAGTCGCCCGACGGTCTGCTTGACTTTGCTCAGAGGAAGGGCATATTCTTCAATGAAGACCCCAAATTTTCCAAGTTTCCTTAAAAAGCCCAAATTTCTCAAATTTCTTCCATAAAAATCCAAATTTTTCAAACTTTCTTCAATAAAAACCCACATTTTCATTTTTTGTAGAAAACGCCATCGGCGCGCGAAGCGCCTCATCCTTTAGTCAACTCATCGCCTTTGTCGAGGTTTTGTGTTGAAGGCCCCCCGTCGGGGAGCTTGACATCCCTGTCGGGAGACAGGAAGGCCAATTTTACATTTTGGAAATCTCACGGAGAATTTGTCCCCTCCCCCGTCAGGCTACGGCCAGGCTGGTATTCAAAATAACTGCAGTACGCCCGTAGGATTTTGGAGAGTAGTCATCTGTATAAGATTTTAGGTGCAAAATTTGTTTTGACCATCATACAGACGGGTGTTCACCCCACTATTTCCATAGATCGTAGTAGGGAGTGGGTATAGTTAGCTCTCGGCGAACGATCACATAGTTCTTTACTGATGTCTTTGTCCAACTGTCAGTCAACTCGAGTCTCAAAGTGCTTTTTAACGCCAAAGGACTGATGCGCATTAGCGGCTCGCCATAGGGGCACGGGGGGCACTTGCCCCCCCCCCCCAAAAAAAAAAAAAGTTTGCAAAGCATGGTCTTCAATTTTCAAAAATAAAAATAATAAATAAAAAAAACATGTAATTCGAGATGGGTTAGGCCCTCCCTTTTCCTTGAGTGGGCTTAAAATTGAAGAAGTGAATAACTTTCCAATGCAATGCGAGGGTTAAACATTAATAAAGTGCTTTCAAAACGACATTTTTTTTCGGCGCGCTTCTCGCGCGTTTTCTCAGTTGCTTGTTTGCTACTATATACTTCAGACATTATAAATGGACCTGCCGTTAGTGCGAGCTAAGGTAATCAAAACAAATGATCACGCTGTGATACTTGTAATCTGATTAGCTTAGGCCTCATAATGTCATTTACAGAGTGTAACGGTAATGCTGGAGTTAAATGCCCATAGTTTTGCAGACACAAGTTTTGCTTTCGGGGTCATTAGATACGCAACCCATTAGCCGTGTTGATTATCATCCACGACTAAAAGCAGTTTTACCAGGGTGTCACCTGGCCAGATTAGCATAGGTATCTGTCTACAAAAAGTTGTAACGTGCATATAGTCTCAAAGTATTGTGTTTCCCATAGAAGGAGAGGTTTCCCTTCCCTTGTCCAAACTGACAGCGCCGTTGGCCCACGGGCGGTCTTATGACTTTCAAATGGCCTATTAGGTAAAAGGTTCTCCACCTCTGTCCTAAAGTATACCGTTTCAGTTGATTTAAAATAAACACACCAAACAGTCAATCTAAGTTCAGTGTGATGAGACTTTTGAATAGTGGCCTAGCTATTTGTATATAGGATGAGACGTCGTTCTGAGTTGGGGAATTCCTCCCCCTTTAAAAAATTCGTTTCGGAACGGTACTGAGATCCAAAATACGAGTGCTATCATTTCATCGTTTTCAAGTGTCTTCATGCTGAAAATTTTCGTTAGTTTAAGAAAATAATCCAGAAAACAAACATTTTATGGCTTCTTGGCAATTGTGACACAATGAAAGAAACAATCAAACATTTAAAGGTGGGGCTCATTTTAGCCTATACAAATGGATCAAGCCGCCTTGCCCATTTCACCTACCTCTCACTCCACCCCTATAGTAGTACGGTAGCGATCGGTTGATGGTTGTATTTATTTTTAAAGTAGTCAGCCCATGACTAACTGCCTGAAATGGTTTTTGAAGAGCTTTTGAAAACTACATATGGGACATCGCGCTGTAATACATAATAATAACCATACTCCCATAGGCGTAGGGGGACTATTAAAAAATATTTTTGTGAAAATTCGGGCAATATTTTTCGGGCACCTACTAAAAGAAAAATAATGCAATAATGTAGCTTAACGGAAATCGATACTTTAAAAAACTTCCTTGGTAATTAAAATATAGTTCTGATTTGGATTGCACCATCACCTATATATTCGGTATTAATTCAACAGTGCTTTTTCATGGTTAAACTTATATGATGATTATCAGAGGTGTATTTGGGGAGCCATTAAGCCATGCCCCCGTCACTGACGCCGATTTTTTTTTTTAATACCTAAAATAAAACACAAAATTTTACTCCAAAGGTAGCATATGTGGCACCAGATTGCATGTATGGACACCTAATTTAAAAAAATTTTCTAAGGGGAGGGGGCACCCCCTCCCCTAAGACCCCTCCCCTAAGACCCCTCCCCTAAGACCCCTCCCCAGGCCGGCGATCACACAACATAGTGCCTGCCCCACGCCCATGAGAGAAACTGGCTACACCACTGATTATTATCATTATTATTGTAACGATTTCCCCCAGAATTATAACCAATATGGAATAGGAAATAACGTGGCAAATTATTGTATGTAATTGGCATGCGGTGGGATAACGGATGCATGCCTATATGATATGTGCATTAACATTTTGAAAGCGCGTGGAAATTTTTGTTTCTATTTTTCGGGCAGATCGTTACAGCCCCCCCCCCCCCCCATCAACTTGGGCCCCTACGCCTATGCATACTCCTATTTGCGGCTATTGTAGTATCCTGAGCTGACCATTAATATTTGCTGGGGGGGGGTCTTCCGAACCTCCCTGAATACGGACTTGAGTTTGCCCCTCCCCCCCCCCCCCAAACAAAATTTCTTAGAGCCGCCCATGCTGATGCGGAGTATTCATAACATGTATTGCAATCATTTCAGTTCCGTCCCGCAGACAAAAAAAAAGAAATTCTGGTGAAAATGAAACGTATGCCCGCGCGAAATACGACCAAAGCCAGAAGACATGACGTACCTTACGCACATACGTACGTAAGCCCCTGCTTGCACGTACTGTACTGCGCTGTACCGTAGTTACAGGTACACATATGTCAAATTGTCAAGACCGTACCAGTTGCCGTGCATACGGTACGGTTACGTTAATTGTCAACGTCAACGTTACGAATCTGATAAAATTTAACCTCCACACAACAAGTTTCCGTACTGGTGAGTAAATCGTGAACTGATTAAACAGTGAACGCACATGTCTGGTTCTAGAGTTGGCTTTTGTGCACAATGTCTGGTCATTATTTGACTTGAGAGAATAGCTTGGTTTCCTTTTGGACGATTTTTGGAAGTTGCAAGACTTGGGCCGTCGTTCGAAGTAGGCCTAGTAGCCCAATTAGGCACCACGTTAGGCTAGGGATTAACGTTACATGTACATCCTAGCGTTAGTCCGCCCCGCAGGCGCAATTTTTTTTCCCACGAGGTTATGGGCAAATCATGCCAATGGACCAATCAGCTTCTTGGAAATAGGCCACACCCCTAATTCCAAAATGACAGCTTTTGAACCATTTTTTTGTAATTCTGACGCCAGATTATGAAAGAACAGGCCAAATAACCCCAGTCCACTTAACCCTAACCTTAGAAATAACCCCATCCATGATTTTGAAACAAATTTGAAAAAATTTTGAAAATCAGATTTGCCCATAACCTCGTGGGAAAAAAAATTGGGCGCCCCGCAGAAGGCCCATATCTTGGGAGCTAGGATTAGGCCCTACGCAGAACTAAAGCCTAACATTAAAGGCAGTAGGCAGTCACCCCAATCAGAGTGAGTGTGCCCTGTTACTCTAGTTCATGATTGGCCTATTTTGATCATGTGGCAATATTTTTGTTGGTGAATTGTGAAATTCAAGGAGAATTTCACCTTGTTTTACCTATTGTTTGTAATAGTTATGTTCGAAACAGCATCATAGGCCTAAGTGCTTGTAATGCAATAGGCCTAACGTTAGGCCTAGTAGGCTAGGAGATTTGCAAGAGTTTGCTGATTTTTCAAAGAAAATCATATCGCGTACATGTCCGTTAGGGAAATTTTACATACCTCCCCGGGCTTTGATAAGAAAGCCCGGGTATCCACGTTGCTTCCTTTCAAGCGTGCTAATTGATTTGCTTGCTCAGCCGGCCACTTGCTTAAGTTTCTATGCTTAACGCGATAAATAGCATGCAATGCCCATTTAACAATGACTGCAGTCAGATCTGGTGCTGGTGGTCGCCGTGTCCTTCTCCTCTGAAGAAGTCAAGCGAATAATTGGCTAATTAGCCATGCCCAAGATTGTTGATCACAGAGGTTTATGTTCGGTGATTGACATGGAAAGGTTGGTCTTCACTGACTTAAACCGAGATGTTCACCTTATGTTTGGGGCGACTGCCTATTGCCTTTAACGTTGCCGTTGGCTAGCCCTAAACATTAGGGCTAGGCTAAGCTTACAGTATTTTATTTACATAGGAGCAGCCCTAAATGTTGGATAGCATAGCATAGTCTGTAACGTTAGGCTATGCAATATTCCATTTAATACAGACGTGTCTGGATCAAGGAAAGGGTTCGCTCTTCATAATTCAGGAGAAAGGGTTCATTATAGGCTAGGCCTAGCCAAGGCTCCACATAAGGTTTTGTTCTTCATAATAAAAATAGCCTAGCCTAGGCAAGGCCTAGCCCTGTAAGTTAACATTATGGTGCATAGCCTAACTTGTAACAAAGGGGTCGGGTGGATCAAGGGTTTTTGAGGTGGGGAATGCAGTGAAACGTAATTATCCTCGGCCTAGGCCTACTATTCTGTACAGTAGGCTAAAATGTGCTTTCGATTGGCATTGTGAATGACGACCTCTTTTCTGATAAGAAAAGGTGGGCTAGGCCAATGGGTGTCTTTTGCCTATTTTGAACAGGGCCTAGGGCCATCGAAATTTTCCCCATTATGAATAGCAAGCCCTTTTCCCTGTTATTAATATTGAACCTTTTCTCCCATTATGAATAGCAAGCCCTTTTGCTCTAGCCTAATTACCTTTTGGGCCATCATCAATAGTGAACCTTACGACTAACTGTTAATAGGCCCAAGGCCTAGTCCCTTTAATCTTTCCTTTTATGATTATGAATAACGAACCTTGAGAACAATGAACCTTATTTTTGTAGAAGAACATGTTATGAATAATGACCCCAAGTTATGAACAATAACTCCTATGACTAAAATACCTTACGATTTATGAATAGCAGGTAGCTCGACCCCGTTTCAATTCCCATAAACATAAGGTAGCCTATACCAAGGTTAAAGTCCATGAAAAGTCACGTTTCTGAAAAAGTCAGTTTAAGCTTTTCTTTTATGAAAATTCTTGATTTTTGTCCCAGTTGAAGATGTTTATCATCAATATTTGCGGGAACTGACAGCAGCAGCGCTACGATAGTAATTAGAAAGACCAGTCACAAATGCGAAAAATCCAAATGTGAAGGTCAGCTTTCCGTGTTTAGGGGAGGTTGCCCACTGATGCTCCACTCTGGAAAGTGCTATGTAGTATTAAACCATATAAAACACAGGGGTTGATTCTGGTCTACAAGGCTTGATGAACTTCCTACCAGTGTTCCACTTATTTAGGCTAATTCCTTTATTCATTTGTTAGATGGTTTTAATATTGAACATGGCACAGATAATTGAGTTAAAATATAGGAGACTTAGTTTTCAAATATGTATCACTGTGAACTAAGGGCAATAAACTGACAATTTAGTAACACTGGGGTGAAGTTCTGGATTGATGAATTGTATACTGCACTCACAAGGTTGAATTCTGGTCTGTTGGAGTCAGAGGTTCTGATGCTCCCCTCCCATCAAACGTAAAGACATTATTTCTATTTCTCATATGGAATAGAGAGGACAAACAAAGGTAGCAAAGATACTGATAGTAATAAATTATTTCATTTGAATAACATTTATTAGAACCAATAAATCTTCAAGGGGTTGAGTGCTGTCCACAAGCCATGTTTTCCAGTCTGGTGTTAATTGGCTTAAGCTGCCAGTGCAAAATGGACCCCAAAACAAAATTCAGGGTTCACACTGGAAAAGTTAAACAACTTTCTTACTGTCCAGGGTAGGTTATATATTTCACCATATTTCTGTCTCAAAAAGCAAAAATTAGCAGCAGAATTTTGGGCCTGAGCCAGAGGTCTTAGTGGAGAGGCAGGTGGCCCTGCAAAATACTGTAAGTGAATTACAAGAGTGCAAATGGGACATAATGAAAGCATGCATCATGTTTCTCAGCACAAGAGGAGAGAAACCTACAAATTCTACTGTTATGAATATATGCACATAAACAGTTCTGCAAATATTAGAAATTTGTTTTGCCATGTTAAATAATGTTAATCTAAAATAACTAAATCTGAAATAACTGACTTGTTGAGCACTGCATTCTTGTGATGGAAATTGTGGCTACAACAGCCGTGGAATTCAAAATATGACAATGTACTGAAACAGTTCACCTGCCATTAGGTTCATTCCATCATTTTCAGCTGATAATGTAAGCTGTAGCTTCAAAATGCACATTGGAGGAAGAAACTTGGTGTACAATCCATAAACTTCTATCCTATGTTCTATTGGTTGTTTTCATGAAATTCACTTTAAATGTGCATAGTCCACTAACTAAGCTTGTTATCAGTACATGTTATTTTGGCCTTAACACCATCAAATTCAGCCAAGATAAATGTCCATGCCATAAAACTGCATTGATTGCACAGTGACTTGATGTGTATCAAATATATAGCAAAATATACATGAATGCTTTTGCTATCTTTAGAAGTTAAAAGTTTCTTTTTCTTTGAAGAATGAAGACATTAACTAATCTCAGGACCACTGTGACCAAAAAAATATAGAAAGTCATGGAGAGGAGTTGCAGTGATCAGGTCGTGGAGATGGATGAAGAAGTTGAGGAAGACTTGGATGATGAAGTAATTTCCTTTTGTGACATTTTTTTTTTTTTTTTCGATTGTACAGTACTCCATTTTAAGCCTATATAAGCTTCATGGCACATATATGTCATTTCTAAATTAAGTGCATTTACAGTGCTATTCTTTTTCAGTTATTATGATATCTTAAAAAGAAGTCAATGGTTGAAGAGAGACAATACAGTGTTGAAGACAATGTAATAACAACATGCATATCCTTGTATTTGTATTCTCTGACAGTCGCTATATAAGTACAATAGCAAACATTAGAATGTTCAGCTCCATAAACATGATCCATTTGTTGGAGATGGCATTAAACTACCCTTTCTTGTTTTGAAATACAGTTTTGATTTTATAATTTGTTGGTTTAAGTGAAAACAACAACTTAAATGTCAAAGTGAATATTTTCGTACATCCAGAAAAGATGAACCAACAGCTAGTGCATCACAACTCTTTCTTGAAAGTATGCTATGATGTGATAGGAAGAGTTTGTGCAAATTAAACAGTGTCTTAATTTGAAACTGTGGTGTTCAATGACTTTTCTTTTACTTTTGATAGGAATCCTTTTTCCAAGATATTGATCTTCTTCAAAACCATGGCATAGTAAGTACTGTGACGAGTAAAGGTTCCCTTCAAATTTAGAAGGTGAAATGTACTTTGCAGTATAATTATGTAATTTTACATTTCATTTTTTTCACTAATTCATTAAGAAGTAATGTTGCATACAGCTCTGCATATTGATGGGATTCTTCATCTATTAAAGTCAGTGAATATTGATAGGCCATGCAGCATTGTTCTCACAGGCTTTTGGAAAGGTTGGAATGGTGTCCAAGTTGAAGAGCTGGTGTCATTTTTAATTCAGTTGCATCTTTAATTTATTAAATTTTGCTTCTTTGGAAGTCATTTTTGAAGAGCGGATAGGGCAAGTGTCAAGTGAACTAGGCAAATGTTAGGAATATATTCTATTGTAAATCATATGGACAGATGTGTGGTGCCCATTTGGGGCCCCAGGGACCCGCCAACCCCCCTCCCCCCTCAAAAAAAAAAAAAAATTGTGAAGGGTGTCATACGATTTTGTCTGAAAATTTATTTGATAACCCTTCACATACTAAGTTAATATGAGAAGTTAATTTTTTGAAAAATATAGCACTTTGCATTGGGTTACACTACTTTTCACCTTCCCCCTCAAAAACTATTTTTTCACACATTGCCCCTTATACCTTCTTATACCTTCACCTGATCACCACTTCTCATGCCCCCTGCCCAAATATTTATTTTTGCACAATGCCCCTGCACATGTATGTTTATCTGTTGTTTATACTCACACAGCAGTGTCTATGGTAGAATTTTAGTGCTCGTCTTAAATGTATAAGTAATGCGATCTTCATTAAAATGTCTGAAATTTTGAGTTTCTATAGACCAGCTGTTTCTGTGCAGTTTGTCTTGGTAGGATCAAGTTCAGCACTTTGGCAGGAAAAAGAGATTAAGCTGATATTGAATAATGAATGAAGAGTTTCACTTGTAATTGTTCTCTAGTTCATCAGATCTTGGCATGATGTGCTGTATGTGCCACATGTCATCAAAAGCTCACTGCTAATTTCCATTTTGGTTCTTTTTCAGAATGTTGCTGACATTAAAAAATTGAAGTCTGCAGGAATCTGTACAATAAAGGTAGTATATGAAAAGAATATTCCTCAAATAATGTAATGAAAGTGTAAGAGAATAGTTCAAAACATAACTAGTTTCATTTCCAGAGATTACACACAGCAAACTCACATACTGATAACAAGTTGTTATCTGAGAATTTTGAGACCTTACAGGCCATGGTTTTGTGATGATGTTCAGAACGTCAATCGTCCCATCCTTAGAACACGAATTAGGATTTGTTTGCAGATGTATCGTTGTCACCTACCCTAATTAAGAAAGCAGAATGCAACTCTCATTTGTTTCACATACTGTATTGCCCTATTCAATAAATCAGATTTTTGCAAAGACCCTCATCAAAATTTTTATGGCAGAGCTGAAAATTAGGGCAGTTCTTGCATTTCCGCAAATTAAAAATTTCTAAAAGAAATTGATGTACTGAGGTCAACATGTTTCATTTTCTACTAGCTGCTAAACTTCAAAGTGGCATAAAAGTCTTCAGCAGATTTCATGCATCGAAGTAACCCTGTATTTCCTGTTAGTTCCTATATATTTCAAAAAATCCTGTATTTTCTTTATTTGTATGATTTGGGGCTTGTTTTCCTGTATTCTGTATTTTTCTGATCTTACCAAAAACTTTTTGCTATGGTGTTCTGGGGTGAAATTTTCAGATGGATTCTTTCCCAAGATAGTGTCTCAGAAATAGTGTGGCTTAGTCAAGCAGGTAGCAATTTATAGATGCCAAGTATTGTAATTAAATGATTAGATGCAAGCACACAGTGGCATTTATAGGATTCTGAAATATTCTCATATAAAACTGCATTGGGCACTACATATTGAAACCTTTTTGCCATTTCCGTTTTGCACAGCAAACCTGCCTCAAAACGAGCTACATTTACCCTTTTTAAGCTCCTAAATTACCATAAGTTGGAAACAAAAGTTCACACAGATTTACTTCGAATGGTATATAAAAGTATAGAGTAAAAGCTTTCCAAAAATACATATCTGAAAACCAAGGAATAACCTTTTGAACCGTCATTTTTTGATCCAAAAAAGTCTTTTTTCACAGCTTCTTGCGAGACTTCCAGTAAATATTTCCGCTTGACCAGTTTCCGAATCCAGTTGCTGCACGCTGCATGATGTCATCAATTTACTTCGAACAGAAAATGAAAGAGGACTAAATGCTCTTTCAACTGATATAAAAAGTAATGTGATTGGCCCAAATCAAAGACTGTCACTTTCACAATCCAATCAAATTTCATTTTCTAAAATTGAAGTGTAAAGCTTAGCCACACTCACTGCTTACGTACCTACACTGTGTGAGCTGCTCTCACAGCAGTTTCAGATTAACAAAACCGCAAAGACTTCCTGTGTGTGCAGCAGTATTTATTTCTTAGATTTCAGGCTGATTTTGACACAAAGGTTTCCACATGTAAGCTCATATTTCATCAGCCATTAATGGTGCCACTCCCACACCTTTGATTTTAAACACTCTCTGCTTTCATAGCTTTAAGGTAATTCTAGAGATATTGTCAAGGGAGTGAAGAGCCCTGTGCCCGGCATCCCCTATGGTCATGCAGTCATCCACATTTTAAAACCCTTACCTTCACTTTGCATGCACAGATAGCTGGTCTGTGATGTAACTAATTCTTAAACTTAAAATAATGTAGTACAGTGGTTCTAAATACCAATTATTTTCCCTGCCATCTACCCCCTTTCCTCAAAATAACTAGCCATTAGTTCAGCTGATTGTTAAGAGCGTTGTACAATTACAATTTTCCCCTAAAGATTAAGAACTCAGAACTTTGAGAAAATTAAGAGTCTCACTCTAATGTTTACATGTTTACAATACTCATATCTCTAAGGAAGTTTTCCCTAAACTCCACTAGAGCAGGGTTCGAGATCTTGTGCATCTGCACGTCAAGGACCCCATTCTTTCATGGTTGGATGCATGAATAAATTCATTAGCTTTGTATTCGGGTCTAACAAGAAAATCTTGGACGCCCAAGGATCTCCGCTTTCAGTGCCTCTCACTCCCATCCTCAGCATTGCGATAATCCAAGCCAGAATTAAAAAAATATCAGCTAGTACAAAACCATCGTAATTCTCGATCTCCTCCACACACCCCAGTACAAACATGCTATTATCATTTATTATGTGTAAATTCGAGAAGTGGGTAGGACACTTTAAAATTGCCATAGGACCCCAAAGACACACTGCTTGGGCGATCTAAATGGTCCAGTATCAACATTAATTTTGAACCCTTTAAATTTGGAGGTTAA
The DNA here is from genome assembly GCA_029531755.1 of Holothuria leucospilota. NCBI lineage: Eukaryota > Metazoa > Echinodermata > Holothuroidea > Aspidochirotida > Holothuriidae > Holothuria > Holothuria leucospilota. Next base: position 37,208,203 of record CM055968.1, read on the forward strand.
CCACTAACCCTGCACTAAATGGTCTATGGCAAGCACCTGGATGCCACATCAATTTATCCAACAGACCAAAGTGGAAAATCTGATCCATGTACGGGTCTGGTGTTGCAGTGTCCATCATTGGTGGCAAGGGGGGGGGGGCACTTGTCAAGTTTCCCTTTCCTAATTTTCCATTTAATTTTCTCAAGTGAGATTTTAGATGTTAAGTATGTTAATGCACAGACATTTTTGCATACTGTAGGTATCTTGATATGTTATACTGTTTTAAATGAACAAGTTGTACAGATCAGGGCGGACTGACAGTGAACTGGGCCCCCAGGGAAAATTGGGTATGGGGCCCTCTTTCCCAACCTGAATCAACTTTCCCTGACCAACACTACTTATAATGGCCACAACCTATTCCACATAGGTTACCACCTCAGTACCAGTCTTCACATTAACAAAGCTCACTTTTCAAAAAAGTCTAATGTTTAGTTAAAGTAAACAGATCATATTATGTTTAAAAACAATTATTATAATAATATGTTTTAAATAAATCATACAACAACAGTCAGAAACTTCCTAGCTTCAGCTTATTTCATATTTTCTCCGATTTGTTTTTTCCCTGGATTTCCAAATTTTCCGATTTTCATTAAAATTTCCGAATGACAGTGTGGGCTCCCTATCTGTGTGGGCCCTCAGGCAGTACCCGGTTGCCCGTGGTACAGATTTAAAGTGAGCAGTGGCATATCCCCCCCGCTGATGCCGATATTGTTATTTTTTTAATAACCTAAAATGTGTTAATTTCTGAAAAGAAATTTTACTTCCAAAGATAACATTTAGCACCAGCTAGACCACATGCGATTAAGGACACCCAGTCATTCAAAAAATTTGCAAAGGTGGAGCGGTGTGTCCCCTCTGCTTAAACTTCTCCTCCATAGTAGCAGTCACAGAACATACTGCATGCCCCCCCCCCACCCCCACCCCCACGAGACAGTTCTGGCTATGCCACTGAAACGAGTTTGAAAAGTATTCAACCACATACAGTGTACATTTTAAGTGTAAACATACCAACTCTTCCCTAACCCCCTCCATTGGAACTGTCCTTAAAAGAAGGGTATCTGATTATCAAATTTTGACAGTTTTAGAGTTCAAAGCTTTTCTAAATATAGCACCATTTGGCATGTAACCATTAAATATAAACAAAATGTGGTCAGGGGAGGTTTCCCTAACCCCTATTGCTTTCCCAGGACAGTCTGCTCCAAAGAAGAGCCTGAAAGAATTCTTCATAGATATGCATGAAAATAAAAAAATTAAGGTGTTGTCTTTGATTTTATAGGGAATTCAGATGACCACTAGAAAGAAAATGTGTGACATAAAAGGAATCTCAGAAGCCAAAATGGAGAAAATCAAGGAAGCAGCAGCAAAGTTGGAGGTACTGAATTTCACAAGTGCCCTTTGTCACAGTGTCCCTTCTTTTTTTTTTTTTCCTTTTTGAAATGGTGTGAAAAGTATATGACTCAAAGTGCACAACAGCTAGTACTTTTCCTTTGACTCGATCCTATCTGAGACATTAGGGATGGCTGGAAAAAGCACAATTAGGCAGATATAAAGATGAATCAGGAAGGAATTATGACCACACTTCTCTCAAAGGTTATATGGTACTTGCATACAGTACAGTTGATTCACCATAGTGGCCACAGGACTTCCATCGTTGCTGTATTGATGCTTTTCGTACAGACATTGACATGACAAAAATGGAAGCCTGCTGCTGCTCCAAGTGATTGACACCTAGTAGCTAGTATGCAAAGTTTTGATAAGTACTTCATGCAGATATATTGCAGAAGGGTGGAAGGTTTACCATATGGCTAGTAATAAAACAAATGAATTTCTGGTCCCACTTGTCAAGTGGCAATACAATTCTAAAAGTTTCAGTGACTGCATGGGATGTCTTTTTGTGATTACAAGGCAGCTTGAATTGTTCTAATATTACTGACTGAAGTTAGTTCATTTTATAGCCTAGTCACAAGTTTGAAATAAAACTGGGTAGAGCACTTGAACATTCACAGATGAATTTGAAAAGTTTTGAGAAACATGAGTGTAAAGCTTCACTTCAACCAATGTGTATAAAATTTGCATTTGTCTTAGATTCCACATGCACAAATGTTGCTTTCTGTCCTACACAGGATCATGGATTTGTTACTGCATTGAATTATGCAGTGAAGAGGAAGAACTGCTTTCGAATTACAACAGGAAGCACAGAGCTTGAGTAAGGATTTTTGTCCTTCTGATATCATTGTTTATTTTTTTTTGGAGAACAAATTTTATGAAGTAAACAACTGTCTTACTCCTTCTATTCATGTACACGCCCCCTGTGGGCTGGGGGTTGTAGAATATGCCCACGGTATTTCCCACCTGTCGTAAGAGGAGACTAAAGGGAAGGACTTGCACCGTATTTTAACTTTGCTTGACACTATTATAACACATTTGTGTTGGTGTGTCGTTAAATTTCATCTATCTATTCATGTACACTTTATTAGTGTCAAAGTTTTTTGTACCAGGTATGTTATTACTCAAAAGTTTCATGCTGTCTATGGAACATGCTGCTTTTTTCAATTAGCAAGGTAATGATGCAGTCATATGACTTGCTATTTACTTTCTATATTATGGCTGTGTAACTGTCTGCATTATTTTGTGAATAATTGCACATTTTTGTGTATTTTGTAGGCCACCGACAGAAATCAGAGACCTTTCTATAGTCTTTCTATAAAACAGGTGGGAATTGGGGCAAATTTACTTTTTTTTTAATTTGAGTTGGCTGATTGCATGAATGAGGTAGGCTGCATTTGACTGTAGTTGGGTGTCAAGTACATACAGGTTCTCCTTTTTTGTTGTTATGACTTTTGTGGATTTAATGGTAGGCTTTTTCCTACAAATTCGATCTTTAGGGTCAGTATCAGTTAGTTGATTCTTGTGACCTGCATGTTATAAGTCCTACTGTTGGTTCTAATAATAGACTTTTTGATTGAACTCTGCAGCAAACTCCTTGGTGGTGGAATTGAAAGCATGGCAATAACTGAAGCATTTGGAGGTATGTCTTGTGTTTACTATTGGTGCACATATACTGCACAGTCATGCTTTCCTGGTGCATCTTAATTCCCCAACATTGAGTGTGCTTCTTAATTACCCCTCAGTTGTAATGCACTTATCAATTGAATGACACACTCCACTACCCCCGGACATGGTCAGTCAAATGTGGGTCATGACCAGTGACAGTGTGACTCACATGATGCCCGTCATTGTACCAATATTGTCCTCCACTAGAGTGACAAAGGGGTGAGTCATTTTACCTCAGACATTAGTCACTTTACTGACTAAGGATCGAGTCATTGTGGGTCATTTGTTATCAATTGTTCAAAGATGACAACCTTCAGCATTAATTGCTCCTCATATACTTGCTTACTTTTGTCAGTCAGTTTGATGACGCACATGTCGGTCAAAATCGCAAACTGTTCATCAATTTGGTGACTGAGGGGTACGTCAATGTTCATGTTTTGTCAATGAAGTTGTGGACAATGACTGACCATGTCCTGGGGTAGTGGGGTGCGTCATTCAGTTGATAAGTGCATAACCCCAAATACAGGGGAGGGTGGAGTTTTTAAAAAGGGGGGTGGGGTCCACTATAGTGAGTGGTGAAGGCATGAGTGAACTGCCAAGTTGCAGCGGGGGAGGGTTCAGAAGTAGGGGTGTCCCCCCCTTCCGACATGAGGCCTTTTTGAAATTTTTCGCATAAAATTTTGTGATTTAATTGGTGAATGTTACAGCTAGGTGTAAATCACAGACATTAAAATGGCTGTAAGTATGTCCCATTCAGTTTAAAAACAATCAACAAGTTTTCAGTTATATCCCCAGTGGTGCTGTCAGGATTTGATGATTGGCCCGGGCACCACAGAAGATAATGTTGTATAATCCCACCCCAGATTGACCACAAAGTTCATGTAAGTGTGCATATTTGTATTCACAATATATTGCAACTGGGGTGGACACTTAACTTTGTCGCCTGGTATGGACGTGCCATCACGGAGATCTAATGGGAGGGGACCGCTTGAGAAATTTTTGTTGATCGGAGGTGGCTATAAGTTGCAAAATGGTGCTATCGGCATAGTTTCAAACTGATCATATGTTGAAAATTCACATACTCTAGTTAATTGTTCTTATTTTTCTTGGGCAACTGGGTGTGAAAAAGCTGGGGAATGATGTCAAAGTCAGTGGAGAGGGTGCAACTTCTCCCATTGAGAATTTTTTTTTTGTAAGGTGGCTTAATTAGCTGCTAACGATGCTATCTTTGACAATGCTTTGAACTTACTACGCATTAGGAATTACCATTATTTGGTGAAATTTTGGCTGTGGCATGGCATCCCTCCAATGCTGGTACCATGAGACCGCATGGCATAGAGCCTCCTGGAAGCTCTGGAGTAATAATAGAATGGGGATGTTAATAAGCATTGTTTTTAACTGACATCCGAATGACATTCCAGGGGAGCACACCAATATAAGCACTTGAGAAAACAATACTAGTTTTGAACCAGAATCCATATGAATAGCTGCCAATGGGAAATGACCAAGAGAGGAGTAAAGTTATAACAAAAGGGGTAGAGGAATAATAAGTATGTTTTATAATTCATATTCTCTGTAAATGCACTTCATGACCTTTGAATTAGCTTTTTTAATGATCAATAATATTACTTCAAATCATGTAGGGCTTCTTCATACTACAAACGTTGCTCATAAGATTGCCACATATAGTGGCTGGCCTGTTGATCACGGTTGCAAGCCTGAGGTTTTTTATTTTTTATTTTGAAAATAGTTCTCACTAGAATAATTCCATGCACTATCATCTTTATAATGGTCATCAGGCATTGAGTGTATAACCGTGGGGAGGCCCAAGAAATTTGAAATTGTTAGAAAAGAAATTGTTATAAAACCCCTCTCCATACCTTTGAAAAAATTTGTTTCGGAATCTGAAACTAATTTTTTGGTTTCGATGAAAAGAGAAACCTATGCGGTCATGATGGCGTGTGTATGTATGTGTGTATGTGCGTGTGTGTGTATGTGTGTGTGTATGTGAGTGTGTGTGTGTGTTTGTGACACTTTGCTCGTTAACACGATATCTCAAGAAGGGAAACTCTGACAGTTTTCAAACTTGGTACATAGATGCCCCATATTGAGAGGAAGAACCCTATTGTTTTTGGTGGGGGTCAAAGGTCACCTGGGGTCACCAGGGGTCAAAACCTGAAAACCTTGTTAACACAATATCTCGAGGTAGGAAGCTTGGATGAATTTCATACTTTGTATGTAGATGCGTTACGGTAAGAGGAAGCACCCTATCATTTTTGGTTGAGGTCAAAGGTCATCTGGGGTCACCGGGGGTCAAACCCTAAAAACTTCGTTAACACGATATCTCAAGAAGGGAACCTCTGACAGTTCTCAAACTTAGTACATAGATGCCCCATATTGAGAGGAAGAACCCTATTGTTTTTGGTGGAGGTCAAAGGTCACCTGGGGTCACCAGGGGTCAAAACCTGAAAACATTGTTAACACAATATCTTGAGGTAGGAAGCTTGGATGAATTTCATACTTAGTATGTAGATGCGTTATGGTAAGAGAAAGAACCCTATTGTTTTTGGTGGAGGTCAAAGGTCACCTGGGGTCACCAGGGGTCAAAACCTGAAAACATTGTTAATACAATATCTTGAGGTAGGAAGCTTGGATGAATTTCATACTTAGTATGTAGATGCGTTATGGTAAGAGGAAGAACCCTATCATTTTTGGTGGAGGTCAAAGGTCATCTGGGGTCACCGGGGGTCAAACCCTGAAAACTTTGTTAACACGATATCTCAAGAAGGAAAGCTCTTACAGTTCTCAAACTTGGTACATAGATGCCCCATATTAAGAAAAAGAACCCTTTCACTTTTGGTGGAGGTCAAAGGTCACCTGGGGTCACCGGGGGTCAAACTCTGAAAACCATGTTAACATGATATCTCAAGAAAGAAAGCTCTGACAGTTCTCAAATGTAGTACATGGATGCCCCATATTGAGAGGAAGCACCCTATTGTTTTTGGTGGAGGTTAAAGGTCACCTGGGGTCACCTGGGGTCAAACCCTGAAAACATTGTTAACACAATATCTTGAGGTAGGAAGCTTGGATGAGTTTCATACTTTGTATGTAGATGCGTCACGGTAAGAGGAAGAACCCTATCATTTTTGGTGGAGGTGAAAGGTCATCTGGGGTCACCGGGGATCAAAGCCTGAAAACTTTGTTAACACGATATCTCAAGAAAGGAAGCTCTGACAGTTCTCAAACTTGGTACATGGATGCTCCATACTGAGAGGAAGAACCCTATTGTTTTTGGTGGAGGTCAAAGGTCACCTGGGGTCAACGGGGGTCAAACCCTGAAAACATTGTTAACACAATATCTTGAGGTAGGAAGCTTGGATGAATTTCATACTTAGTATGTAGATGCGTTATGGTAAGAGAAAGAACCCTATTGTTTTTGGTGGAGGTCAAAGGTCACCTGGGGTCACCTGGGGTCACCAGGGGTCAAAACCTGAAAACATTGTTAATACAATATCTTGAGGTAGGAAGCTTGGATGAATTTCATACTTAGTATGTAGATGCGTTATGGTAAGAGGAAGAACCCTATCATTTTTGGTGGAGGTCAAAGGTCATCTGGGGTCACCGGGGGTCAAACCCTAAAAACTTTGTTAACACGATATCTCAAGAAGGAAAGCTCTTACATTTCTCAAACTTGGTACATAGATGCCCCATATTAAGAAAAAGAACCCTTTCACTTTTGGTGGAGGTCAAAGGTCACCTGGGGTCACCGGGGGTCAAACTCTGAAAACCATGTTAACATGATATCTCAAGAAAGAAAGCTCTGACAGTTCTCAAATGTAGTACATGGATGCCCCATATTGAGAGGAAGCACCCTATTGTTTTTGGTGGAGGTCAAAGGTCACCTGGGGTCACCTGGGGTCAAACCCTGAAAACATTGTTAACACAATATCTTGAGGTAGGAAGCTTGGATGAGTTTCATACTTTGTATGTAGATGCGTCACGGTAAGAGGAAGAACCCTATCATTTTTGGTGGAGGTGAAAGGTCATCTGGGGTCACCGGGGATCAAAGCCTGAAAACTTTGTTAACACGATATCTCAAGAAAGGAAGCTCTGACAGTTCTCAAACTTGGTACATGGATGCTCCATACTGAGAGGAAGAACCCTATTGTTTTTGGTGGAGGTCAAAGGTCACCTGGGGTCAACGGGGGTCAAACCCTGAAAACATTGTTAACACAATATCTTGAGGTAGGAAGCTTGGGTGAATTTCATACTTTGTATGTAGATGCGTTATGGTAAGAGGAAGAACCCTTTCACTTTTGGTGGAGGTCAAAGGTTATCTGGGGTCACCGGGGGTCAAACTCTGAAATCTTTGTTAACACGATATCTCAAGAAGGGAAGCTCTGACAGTTCTCAAACGTGGTACATGGATCCCCCATATTGAGAGGAAGAACCCTAATGTTTTGGTGGAGGTCAAAGGTCACCTGGGGTCACCGGGGGTCAAACCCTGAAAACATTGTTAACACAATATCTTGAGGTAGGAAGCTTGGATGAATTTCATACTTATTATGTAGATGCGTTATGGTGAGAGGAAGAACCCTATCATTTTTGTTGGAGGTCAAAGGTCATCTGGGGTCACCGGGGGTCAAACTCTGAAAACCTTGTTAACACGATATCTCGAGGTAGGAAGCTTGGATAAATTTCATACCTTGTATTTTGATGCCTTATAGTAAGAGGAAGAACTCTATCATTTTTGGTGGGGTCAAAAGTCATCTGGGGTCACCAGGGGGGGTCAAACCCTGAGACAGAGCTCCCAACCAGCACGGACTTTCCATATTCAGTACGGAAAATCATTGTAAATATGGGAATACGGATTTTTCCTTGATAATCAAAATTTTGAATGAGTAAATACGTCCTTTCACGAACTTTATTATTCTTTAGCCAACATATCAAAAGACTGAGAATAGACTACAGTATTTCACTTTTCTGTACAGTACTGTAGTGTATTTATTTGAGCCCAGTAATCTATGCTGTTATGTTATTGGTTAAATTTTTGTCAACAAGTTGATATTAAACCAATCAGTAGATAGTTTGCAGCAGATCCATGACATTCCATAAGCTACCATATCATTGGTTGATCAGTTGTAAACAGATCCACTTTCAACCAATCAAAAACTGTGTTAAAAGCTAGTTTCTGAGTGCAGTGACAGACTCCTGCCAAGGCCTGTTGAGCTGGCTGAGTAGCCCAACGTTAATGTTAGATTTGACTGTAACTGAATTGGAAAAATAGCACCAAGAAATCGAATAATAAAAATTACAGCAGGAATATCACAGTATGTTGTAATATGGCTCCTCTTCAGAGTAGCAGAGTAGTATGAGTAACTTTAGTGGAAAATTTACCAGGCAGATCAAGTTTTAACGTAGGCCTAGGCCTAACAGTTAGGGCCTAGCCTAGGCCTAAGTGTTGTTACAGAACCAACAACAAACATTAGCCTACACACACAATAACGTTAGACTCAGTACATAAATCTAATGCAGAGTTCCAGGTTTATGGGCTAGGCCTAGACAAAGTCCTAGTCCTGTGACTAAGTCCTAGCCTAACTGCCACAGTACAGGCTAGCCTAATTGTAGTACAGTATGTATGGGCTGATATTACTTATTAGAGGTAGGCCTAGGTTACTGTAATAGCTATGGCCTAGGCTAGGGCTAGTCAAAGCAGTTATTGCCTGTCAAATGTTGGTACCCATCATCTAAGTTTGTAGTATTTACAGAGAGATTTCTGTGACCAGTTGTGCATAGGCCTAGGCTAGGTTTATACTTATAGCTAGGCCTAGGCTAGACCTAGGCTAATGTTACTTAGGGCCTTGCCAAGTATTTAGCATAGCCTCTAGGCTATACTGTAACGTTAGGCCTTGGGAATACTTGGGATATTTTGCATTTTGTCCTTTGGTGACCTTGATGACTATCTTGGGAATTCTTGGGAAATTTTGCTTTTTGACCTCTCGTAACCCCAGATGATGATCTTGGGAATTCTTGGGAAATTTTGACCAGTGACTGAAAGATATGGGACATCATGGCATTATTTGGAATAGAACATACATCATCGAAACCTCAATGCATTTTTGCATTCTGGTTTCTAAGGGTGGGGGTGGGTGGTGGTGTTAAAGCAAAAATAGAACTAAAGGTTAAAGGGCAATTCTCGTCATCCCAGACAGCTCCACTTCTCCCAACTATGCAACATGTAGCTCCTCCCATAACTGTATAAAGTTACTCTTCATACAAACACAAACCTATTGTATTGCTCAAGGTCATGTTCTGGTGAGCATGCAAGGCAATAATGTGTAATCCAAACACTCTCTCTGCATTGTGTGGAATGTGAGCTACTCTGCATCTTTTGAATTTTCATACCCCCACACTAAAAATATACTTTGGGGTGATGACTGTCTTTAAAGCACAGGGAGTACACAAAAATTTTGATAGTTTAGGAAGGAGTTATGACTATTTTGATAGTTTGGGACTGATTTGTGATGGAAAATGAACAGAAAAGCCTATAGAAGAAAAAATTGTTTTGGAATCCAAAAATATTTTTTTTGGGGGGGGGGGGAGGGGTGTCACGGTATTAAAGAAAAAATGAACTCATGAAAATAATGATATAGTTTGCAAAGGATTTATGACAATTTCTATAGTTTGCATCCCAGTTGTGATGAAAAATGAATGGAAAAGCCTAGTAGAATTTTTACACCACTGGAAAGGTGGGTTCCAGACCCCTTGGACCTCCCTCCCTGGATCTGCCTCTGAAGTAGCAGCTATCCTGTGTTCTTGCAGGCCTTTGTTTGTTGATGTGCCTAAACTTGCTTCTGATAGATAAAATGAGAACCATGGATGGAATTTACAGCTAGGATCTGTCTTTTTTGCATTGCATGGCAAATGGTATATTATTTAAGGGAATAAGTTTCAATTACCAATAATTAGACATGAAGTGATGTTTATCTGTAAATCACATTGTTTATATCAACAATGGTCATTTCTGTGATCTTTTTCATTATCTTTTTATGTTGACATGTGTGATGTTACAGTATGACACCTTGTGTTCTCTTGCTTTTGTGTAGAATTTAGAACTGGGAAGACTCAGCTTTCACACACTCTTTGTGTCACAACACAGCTCCCAGGGGCCAATGACTACCCTGGAGGGAAAATCATCTTCATTGACACAGAAAACACATTGTATCCTTCTGAACTGTAATTTTTTTCATTATTTGATCTGTAGCAACTTTTCCTCATCAGTTAGACATAATACTTCTTAGAGTATTAAAATGCTAGATATATAGTTGAAACTGAATCATGGATATTTATGCATGACAAGCTGTTTATACCTCTACATTACCCACCCATTAGACAGTTATTACTACTGAACAGCCATATGCATATGACTAGTGGTACACAGCTTACCATGCAATTAGGCAACAAAGGTAATTAAGGTTAGTTTCAATTCCATTACTGTATTGATTTTAGAGAAAATGAAAATAAAATGCAGTGGGTTCACATGTGTGTACAGTAATATAAAGCCAGCATAGATTCATGGGTCTGTTGAATGTTAATTGAGAAGTGAACCAGATGATATCATTTATCCAGGGTTCTAAGTCACTTGGGAATCATGGAGAATTCAGAAAAATTAATCTCACCTTACCCATTAGGTATTCAAGAGGAAAAATGTTTCACAAATGTTTTGTATTTTTTTTTGTATATGTACTTTATTCTGCTTTCAATTGCTGGCTCTTTGTTACTCTTTTAAGTGGAAATTTAATTTTGATTTCTCTAGAAATTATTCAAACACCTTATGAAAAAGTAAGGAACGCATGTGCATGGGTACACTTTTATCCAGCATGAGAAGAAGTGCAAATGCGACTGCAGTTGTCATTCTAATGATCTTTCACAGCTATCACTTGACAAGAATTGTAGCTGCCTTGTCTCATATCGTTATCCAAACCTTAATTATTGATTAATTGTATCCCAGCCGACCTGATCGTTTGAGAGATATTGCTGATCGCTTCAATCTTGATCACAATGCTATGCTGGACAATGTTTTATATGCAAGGGCATATACAAGTAAGTTTATTCTGGTCAAATTTATATTACTGTATTTTATATTGTATTGAAGAAAAAATGCATACTAGCATAACCACATACACTGTCATGAAAGGCTTATAGGGAACCCCCAGTTGGCTAGACACATCTTTTTTGACCTGAAATTGAAGATGCTTTTATAAGGTGAGGACAGTGCAAATAATAAAATTGGAAGTCCTTGTTGCTGAAAATCCTTGAGAATTAATGTTCTAACTGCAGTAGGAATTCAAGTTCAAAGTTTATCTGACCCAACAGTTTATGCTGGATCTGTGTAACCCATCAGTAAAGGAAATAAAGTTTAATACAATCTGAAAAAGCTTGACATGCAATAAGCGTTTAAAGAGGTAAAAATTCCTAAACAGTTTGAATAATATAGAAAAACCTTCATTATTTTACGGTACATTAAGTTTTGCCTAGCTCCTTCAGAAGTTGAGCCATGAATATGCCATGACACCTGGTGTCCGATCAAGGAATGCCGTTTGTAAATGGTATGCTAGTTAATGAGATGGTATATAGTAGAAAAGGTAGAACCAAAGTTACAGATTAAAGTGTTAAAGGATGTTTGAGCTCGTTTTTGTGACTGAGATGTGAATACTTAGTGTTACACCCATAGACTCCTTATTCTTATATTCTCTGTTAGAGTATTTTTGGTAACTATTTAAGTCTTGACATGGTTCATATTTCTGAACATGCAATCATTATTTGCTCATATCATGTTTTCTTTCTATTCTCCTTACCAGGGGTGGTGATCTTTTAAATTATTGGGGACACCTGCTTGAGTGAACACTTTGTGCCTCTGGTCACAGAGGACCTCCATAGGTTCCCTGTTGGGGTCCAGGGACCAAGCTGCTGGAAAGCAAGCGATTTGGTGCATTCTAGAGGACACAAATCAAATATTTCTGATCTAATTGTTCTCCCCAGCTGCCATTTGTGGGATAATATCACAATTATTTGTATTGAAAATGTGTGTACAACATTAATTTTTTTCCTGCATACCTCTACATATTGGGGGGGGGGACATTTGATATTATGTCCCCCCCCCCACTGAAAATATTGTGGGGGACATGCCCACCCTGTCCCCCCTGTAATTGCCACCTATGCTCCTTACAAATAATTTTGCTTCTCATCCCCCATGTAGGTGAACATCAGCTTGAGTTGCTAGACTATGCTGCAGCAAAGTTTCATGAAGAGCCTGGGGTCTTCAAGTTATTAGTGAGTATGATTTTTCAGTCAGTTTGGCTGTACAGGCAGTGGAGCCAATGAGACTCCTGGGGCGGGATTCACTAACATTTGCATAAGTTTTTGTGTGAGTAAAAATATGCACTGAGTAAGAACTTTCAAAAGTGGCATTCTCATAGATAACTTCAGCAGTTCGTAATGATACACTGCATAACTGTAATAAATGTGTATGAGCCAACAGTGTGTGCAATTGCATCTTATATATCACATCATGAGTCAATCAGATTGACACTTAATGGCCGCATAAAATGATACACACATTATTTATGGATACATGTGCAGTCCTTGGCCGTGCACAACTATTTGGTGCTGTGTACCTCAGTATGTGTTCCATTGTTCTGTTTGTTTTTGTTGTTATACTTATGACAACTCTGAAGCTGGCCATAACTTTGTAATTAAATAAAGTATTGATGCACTTTTCCCTTTGTCAATATACTGACTTAGAAAGATAAGTTGTGGGTTGGACTTACTCAAGTTTTTGTAGATCTAGCCCCTGGTTAGGCCATCAATCTCCCCACCTGCATGCATGGCTTGCACATTTGTCAGTAAGCATGAAACATTGATTTATGAAATAGTAATTATCAAATTAAAGTAGACAAGTGTGGTAAAAAGTTGTGGTATAATTTTCATAGTTTTGATCTGCCATTTATTGAAATAGCCCCAAAAACCATGCAGTTACTTTCTGTCAGACTCTCAAAGCCAATGATCAAGAATAATGGGCCTACACATTCAAGCATGTGCCAATGAAGTGTAACAACTTTACATATTAGAATAATGGGCTTATAGTTGAAGGTATGATTCGTTCTCATACATGTTACCTAGGCTATGTTGGAGATACTTTGTATTCATGTATAGATGAGTTAATTGCTGCATGCATGTATACAGGTCACCAATATTGAGAGAGTTTTAATGCTCTAGCTGTATTAAAGAATTAAGTGATTTGTGGCTGAATACATGGGGATTGATGACTGCAAGTGTCCTGTCAGTTTACAATATCAATTGTAGTTATAACAATTGCTTATAGAAATTCCCATTGTCACGGTGGTGAACTGTCTCCATAATGATAACATTTAAGAGATTTAGTGAAAGAAATCTATAATTAATGCATCTGTATTTTTATTAGTCCTTACATTAACTACCCCATCCCTAGCCTTTTCATTTCATTCTACAGCACTAATGAGTCTTGTAACACGCACCCTTTTCCAAGCATGTGCCACTGATCATGCATCCCAAGCTATCATGGCGAAGACCTCGCATTTAATACTGCTTTTGTTATTAATTGAGGTTTTTACATTCATCTTCACATGAAGATACCTCTCCATAACCTGCCATCAATAAACAGCAAACCACCTGCTTGCATTCTCTTACTTTTCCAGATCATTGATTCGATCATGGCTCTCTTCAGGGTGGATTTTAGTGGTAGGGGAGAACTGGCTGATCGACAACAAAAATTGGCTCAAATGCTGTCAAAACTCCAGAAAATATCCGAAGGTTAGACTTCTTACACTCTGAAGTAGTATCATTTATGCCACATGTACAGTATAAATCCGACATTAATGATCAGACTTTTGATTTTCAGTTTAATGGTTTGATATTCCCTTTAATTAGATAGTCACCCAAAGAAACTATTTGAAGTTTTTTTTTATTTCTTTGTTTTTTAAATTTTATGGCCTCCTGTGGATATTTTGATTGCATTTAAGTTTGGAGGGAAATATTGGATGTAAGTTTTGGAAGGAAATATTGGATATAAGTTTTAAACACAAGCAATGTATCATTTATCATTGTGAGGATGTAAAACCACCCTTACTTGCTTTAAGTTCAGTTTGTGTGAAAAATGCTACCACTGTGAGGACACTGTGTAGGAAGGGAAGGCAAAGCTGAATGAGTTTTCATTAGACCTTGTTTTACATATCAAATTTAAAAGCAAATTGTTGTTGTTAATCTCTTCTTTCTACTCAGAATACAATCTTGCTGTGTTTGTCACCAACCAAATGACTGCTGATCCAGGTGCTGCAATGAGGTATGTATACACTTTATCAGAGCACACTATTCACTTTGATGAAATGGTATTCCACTATGAAGAAGTTAAAGCACTAGAATTTTCAATAGCAGCTGCAAACATGGTTTGAAAAAAAAAAAAAAAAATTGAAAAAAAAAAATGAGGAGAGCAAAGTGATGTAACTGCATGGATGTAATTTTCCTTTTGTTTTGTAGTTTTCAAGCTGACCCCAAAAAGCCAATTGGAGGTCATATCTTAGCCCATGCATCCACAACAAGGATCAGTTTAAGAAAGGGGAGGGGAGAAAACAGAATTGCAAAGATTTATGACAGGTATGAACAGTTGAAAATGGTGACTTCTTGATATGTAAATGGTTATTTCTACAGTAGTTTATGTATGAGAAACATATGTGGTGCAGCTTTCTCTTATTTTATCTTTCAAGGCTCTGTACTTTTGAATGTTTGCCTGCTGGTTGACTTGAGTTAAACATTTTGTCATTTTGGACTTGCACAAGAAAAGTAATGGATATATAGTCTTGGGTATGTGATATTAGAGGACTCGGCTGTGAAACCAATAAATTTAGATGTAAATTCACATGTCAGTTGTGCTTAGTAGTCTACCAGCCTCAAACTTGGCATTAGCTTTTCATGAAAAGTAATTATTTCCAGCAATTTACATCTTTATATATCAGTATTAAACTCATGGAATGGTTTGCTTGAAAATGTGCTGCAAATTAGTATAGCTTTACTGTAAATTATTTTTTTCATTAAATTGCCTTAAATATGATGGCTGACATTTTCAGTTATAAAATTTGGTTTATCCTCTTTAACCAGCCCTGATATGCCTGAAAATGAAGCTACTTTTGCTATTTCTGCTGGAGGTATTATTGATTCCAGAGAGTGAGAGAGAAGCATTTTTCTACTGAAGCCTGAAGACCTTGCAATTTACTGTCAAGTTGATACTGTATTCTGACATTGCAGCTGTTTGCACAAGCGACATTCATTCCCTTTGAATTGCATCATTTAGTAGTTTTATGGTACAGACCACTTTTCAGTGTAGATTGTTTTGCTTGTTGTGTGTGTTTTTTCTTTTGTGACTGTACAATTCCCATCCAAACTATTTCATCCTGGATAAACATCCTAGGCAGTTTACACCTGGTCCAGTCTTTGCAACTTTCCCCAGCCCCCCTTCAACACCCTCACAGTAATTTCAGATTGTGTCAAAGGTTGGAATTGTGCAGGTGAGAATTATCTGAGGTGTGAGTTGTCTGGGTGGGAATTGCCCTTTGTATAGTTTTGCTAGAAGGAGGGGGTGGGTATTTGTGTGTGTGTGGGGGGGGGGAGGGGTTCTAGCAACTGTGTTTGCAGTTATTAAAGGAAAATTTGAGACACATTTTGGTATGCTTATATCTGCAGCAATTCCTTCATTTTCTTATACAAAAGTCATTATTAACACATAGTCATTTACTGTACAAATTTAATATATATGCTCAATCCATTTGGCATGAAAGTGTTTTAATTTATTAGTTGGTAATTTATATTGCATCTGCAACAGCCAGTCATTTGTCTGTATAGGAAAGCTTACATTTATCGTAACCATGTACCGCTTTCAATGAATAAATCCCACTTTGGAATGTTTCAACAAACATGAGAGCTTTGCAATGTGTGTATAATATGAGATTCTTAATATTTATATATGACATGTTCTAGCTTTCTGAAATGTTAGTCTTATTTATTGTGTGAAGATTTTATTGGAGTATCATATTTAACTTTACTGTTGTTCTTCAGAAAACTTTTACAGAGATTTGTATTAAAATATACATGTGGGAGTTAGAAACTAAACCCTTATATCATAACTAAACTGTTATGAAGTATTTGAAGTTTCTTTGGTCTTTATTAATGAAACCTGTCTTTAACTTCCATGTAATGTATGATATTAAATCAGTCCCACAAAATGTTTTTCTGGATTCCTTTCCTGCACCATTGTGCATACATTACATGCATGCTGTTCAATTGACCTCTTCATATAAGTTTTCTGTCCATTGCATTAACCAAACAGTGCATGGATTCTCAAAAGCCGTGGAATATTTTAAAACTCTTGGAATTGTACCGACAAAGAAATCCAAATAGATGAATTTCCACAAATTTCCTGCCAGTGAAAAGCTCAAACATTTAATTGAATGCACATTGAATTCAGAAAGAGCTACAGTTCCTTTCACATTTTCTGCAATAAATGGTCCTTAAAAAGGAATTAATGATTATGATAGTGTTTTGAAAATGTGCAGGGAGATGTAATGGACTTGTGTAGGGAGATTAAAACAAGATGCTTTCTTCTCAGCTTCAGTTTTGTATGAAAAACCTCATACCAAGAAATTTTCCAAATGCAGTACATTTTTCTGGGTTAGAGCATGTTACCTCTGAGTTATAGGAAAAAAGCAGTTGCAACCAATTTATTTTGACATATCAGCTACTGTAACTTCTATTGTTTCTCATCGGAAATATCTTTCTTGATGTTGAACTCTAACCATAAACATGGGAGTATTTAAGTTAAGCTAGAGTTCTGCTTGAGTGTAACATTCAGCAACAAAAATATTGTCACAGGATGAAAGAACCACTCATGAACTAGCATATCAGGGTATACATATTCAAATGAGGGTAAATACAATTTTTCCTGTAAATACTTTTGAAAAAAGTACAAAATGAGAACAAACAATACAGTATGCATTTTTACAAACAAAATGTATTTTGTACAGAATCCCCACAAGCTAGGTACAATTTGATCGCTTTTCAAGGTCGATTTTTACTGCATGTTTAATTACGCTACATTACAAAATAACTAGGCAAGGGCATTGCAGACAAAAGGAAAAACTACAGGAATATTTCAGGAGCTACTAGCACAAGAATACTACACCTTTGTAAGAGGAACCTTATTACAAATGAAAGTCTTCTTACAAAGTTAAAGCACTTGCAATTCACTTTTTTACTTTACTACTTCTACACAATAATGTACTTGTATTCACAGTATAAATAGCTGTATCAAATTCATAAGTACTGTCAAATAGTTACAAATTCTAACTTTTTGTTTTTGCTCAGAACTCTTTTGTTATTTCCAAATGAAGGGTCTGATTTTACTCTGAATAAGCCTTAAATTTTTCTTCAAAGTACAAGACAACACACCCTGTACAATATCAACAGACATCACTTTAAAAGGGCAGTTGAATCGCTGAAGTAAATACCATGCTAGAGTCCATTAGGAGCAAACTGCAGTAGAAGTTGTGCAGTACCATATCTGTTTGAAAGTGTACCTTAAGTTTAAAACTACAAAAATATATACTGCAATGGTTGAAAAATTAATCCAACTGGTCCAAAACTGCAACTTTAACAGGACATTTCGGTGCTTGGATAGAAACTTTTAATTTATTCACTCAACTTTAAGTGACCGACTCCACAACAAATTGTGGTGTCACCCTTTCAATCCTCAGATTACCATCTTTGTTTTCTTTGTTTTTCTTAAAGCCATTGCTCATTGTACCACAATGTGATCAGTCTTATGGTTATGGAGTGACCTAATTACACAAGCTCTCTTCTCACAAAAGGTTATGCATGAACAAAGTTAATTTTGTCAAGGTCATATAAACTCATCCATTTAAAAGGAACAAGCAGAAAATGAGTGTTGTACTAGGTTCATCACAAAATACTGTATATATCAGGGGTGTGCAACCTGCGGCCCACGGGCCAAATGCGGCCCGCGACTTCCTCCTGTGCGGCCCGCGAACCAATTTCGATTTCCCTGATTTTTGGCCCTTGTACGTCTTGTTATTTGACCACAACTTGACTTGACGTATGCACAGGATATCATAAAAACAAAGAAACGATCACTTCCTTTGATGTAAGATGGATATTTTCGACCATTTCATTATTTGATAAACTAAAGAATTCACTTGTTAAACGCATTCTAAATCTGAATTAACATATTTGTCAACAAAACAGAGATGCATTACATGGGAAAAGTTTCGCCAACAAGTAGTAGGCCCATACTACGATATTGTTCGAGTGCATGTGGGTCTGCCTAGATGGGCACATTGGTCACTAACGGGGGAGGGGGAAGGGGAGGGGGAAGGGGAGGGTGGGTTGGGGTGGGGAAGGGACGAGGGTGAGACGCCACCCTCGTATACACATCTCTGTTCCACTGTGGCCCCCAGATGGTCACAGCAACATGATTTGGCCCGTTGTTCGAAAAGGTTGCACACCCCTGGTATATATGTACATAAATGTCCAATTACACATCTTAACAACGGAATAAACTACACAGAAGGGAGTTAGAACCAGTAAGAGTAATCTTCCAACCTCTGTAACATATAATTTTTTTTAAATTTCAGACTTAGGTACACTTTGAATAATTTAATGACACCAAGGGAAGGGATGAAGAGCAGAAAAGGGGTTATTCCTCATTACAACTCACAACTGCATGAAGTAAGGGATGAGACTGTTTCTAAGGACAGAAGTTTTGATACTACAGAGAAATAAATTTGTAAAGTGTTTCCTTGAACTTACCATACTCAAATCTAAAATTTACAAATTCTGAATGAAAGACCCTGTTTGTTGAAATCATGCATAGACTATATTTTCAGCCGTCATTCCATTTAAGCAGTTTTATTAACTTTAAAGCAGTTGAATGAAAAAAAGCAGAATGGTAGTCAACAAGCAAGCAAGTTTTTTGTAACTCTGGGTAAAGTTTGAAAAGAAAGCAGACCTACTTAATGCCTATATAGTGCAAGATAATGATATACACAACTTTGGACAACAGAAACTGCTATAACAGAAAGTGAAACAAAGACATCCCTTAGCCAAACGAACCACACCTATGGGAGCAGTTTTATCACAATATATCACCTTTTGCAACCCCAAAGTGATTTATGCTGGTTTTACCTAAACTATTGGTACAAAAGGAAAATTGCTGTACCAATATACCTTAAAGACCTAGCTATTTTGTATGGCACAGAGGAAGCAAGCTCTCAAGTTCAAAACAAGTAGGATGAATTGTTGACCTTATCAACCAATACATGGAAGGCCTACCCACAGTTGCACACATTCTTGCAAGTACAGTCTTCACAAGAGACTCCAAAAGACAAGGTTGATCAACTGCTTTGCAAAATGGCTATTGTAAAGGTCCTTTACTTTCTAACACTTGGGATCTAGCCAGGACATTTAAGCTGGGTGCTCACCCGATTTGTACTTTGCTTCTGTATTCAGAACCCAGTCTGAAAATTTCTCTTAGGTTTAGATTGTCTGCTCCTATAATCATTAAAATTATAAGAAGTGCTTATGTTACAGTTCCCTGTGAATAATGCTGAAGTAGACTGGCCTATTTGTAGCAGAGTAGATATATTCTTAGGATGAGCCCTTACCACATCCTGTTACCTATTATATGACAGCACATCTACCTGTCTTCATGGTCCTTCCCGATATGACTTATCTGGGGATCATGATACCCTGTAATGGAGTTCAAAACAAACCCTAAAGCATGAAATTCATATAAATATCCAGGCAACTGTCCTGTTAAACTAATCAAAATGGGCTACTCAAACATTTTCATTTCAAACATTTACCTTTCCTTCTGTTCTCACATTTTAATTTCAATTTAGTGCAATTTTAATTTATTTCAATTTCAGCATGTAATACCAAAGAAAACCCACCAAAATATTTGAGGTTGCTTCTACTAAAATTACCAATGACCAAAATGGATTCACTATTTGATAATGTACATTTGTTCACTTGTAGCATGAGGCATAAACAAGTCCTGTGACACAGGATTAACAATTACTCCTAAGGCTACATAAACAAGCTAGTAACAACACTATTAAAATAAAAGAGTCACTGCTATTCTCCAAATTTTCACCCAAGTAAACATTTTGGGGGATTTCATCTTTTATGACAATGCATCAGACAGTTCATTGACCTAGCATACGTAACAAATCTTTCTTAGACCAAAAGCTACTTGTACAGTTGCCACTGAGTTAGGATCTACCAGACCAATCACATGACAGTACTACTGACAGCCTTACTTATTTAACATGCACAACAAATAGAGAAGTACTCCACATTTACCAGGAACATGTCAATGACCCACCAACTGACCACATCACACTTGCTGGGCACCCTCACCCATACCGGACTACTTCCAACTGGGGGGATGCAGCACTTCTGTCCAAAATTTTAGGGCATGTTTGCCTGAAAATACCATACATTTTGCCCCCTACCCCCCATGCCTGAACAAAGGGTTGCAGTCGCCCCCATCCTCCCCATTAAGAGAGAAGGGTTTACTTGATCAAAGGTTCACCATACAGGAGATCTAACCATAACGCTTACCCTGACCCCAATCCTAACCCAAACTCTAATCCTACCTGAGGTTATCCTCAACCTTATTCTGTATCTAGCTTTACCCTACCTTTAACCAAGCAGAACTATAGTGAACCTTCAGTCTAGTGAATCTTCAGTCTAGACAGGGAGGTGTTAAGAAGGAGATCCAACGAAGAAATTTGTCAGACAATACGTACTTGAAAGTGAATTAATCCTTTTCACGCACTGTCATTTGATTGACAGGTCCCTGTGTTCCTATTGTTAAGTCTCTGTTGACTAAGCCTTTTAGGTGGTGATGTCCCTCTTTCTTTTCCAAGTAATCCTTAGACAAAGGCCATTGTTTGTAACTGCTTTGAAGTGAGGTTAGTTTCCGACAATGATCAAAGTTTAAACAAGATTTTCAGTAAAACGACTGGCAATAAACATTTAATTAATGTATTTCAATTGTGCCTCCGCCATTGAAACACGTCATCTGCTGGAAACATTGTTCAAGTCTATACATTTTTCTCATTTCAGCAAATTTCTCCATCATTATCTAATATCTTTGAAAAGAAAGATTTAAAGAAATTCTATGCTGACTTTAAATAAAATGATATTAAGTGCGACGAATAACGACGAATGGTTAAAATTTTATATTTTTTCATGACGGCTGGCAATGGTAAGTTAACGACTTTACTTAAGGGGTGTGTCTTCACATTGGTATTTTGGCAACGCAGCACTAATCCTGTAATTGATTAAAGCATTGAGATAAGAATTTTGAGAAGAAAAGCAAGATTACCGTCGGAAACTAACATGACTTTAAAGAGTCTATAGACCGTTGTATCTCCTTCTTAACACCTCCCTGGTCTAGATAGACAATTCTCCCAGACTTGCCAACTCTCACAGTTTTACTGTGAGCTTACAGTTTCTGGCATGGTCTCAAGGAGAAAATGTCAGATCATACAGTGAAAATCACTTTGAGGTAACACCAGGTAAGTTTCCTTATTTAGACCAAGATCAGCACTTTCCATCACTGGTTAAGTTACTGAATTGCACACGTATCGTTGTCAGAAAGGCGACTAACTTTTTCAAACAGTAGGCATTGTTGATGGCATCTTAACTTTATCAAGAGGGTGAGCAAAAGAATGTAAAATATTCCTAGTTTACAAAACATTTTTCATAATAATGGATGGCACTAATTGTTTTAAAATCTCCAGGTTTGAGATGTGATTTCCAGGTTTTCTTGCAAGAACCTCAGTTTTTCATTTTTGAGGTTGGCTTGTCTGCTCCCTCCCCTCCCCCCCCTTACTATGCCTATGCCTCCACATAAAAAACACATCAACTTCACCCTGAGAACTTGCAACCAGGGCTTGACTTAGGAATGTACTTTCCACTTGACTAGCCAGGACTTTAAAGTTGTAAAGCTATCGTTAAGGCTAGAAATTTAATCACTTAACATTCTCAATGTATACTGCACATCCTTCAATCCAACTAGCTCACAGGGCCTGCTTCTTAAAACTGTTAGTGGCCAGGGAGGGGTGTAACTTAGTGGCCTAGGGCCTCAAACCAACAGCTAAACTTACCCCTGTGTAACACATACAATAGTGTCTTGCATGCTTTCATGCTTGCAACATAACATTTGAGCATACAACTTTACATAGTTACCTGTCTACAGTATGACCAGAGGAACCAAATTTTATTTTAATAAAGAAGAACAAGATAAAGGCAGCCTACAAAAGAAATAATTTGAAAGGGCCCTATTAATGGTAGACAGTACTACATCAGAGGGTTCTATATGGTTTACACTCCACTGAATATTTCAAACTAGCTACATATGGCAATAGCTTGGTGGTTGGGTGTCAAAAATTACTACTATGGTTACAGTGGTAATAATCTGGAAAGTTAAAGACAACATCAAAAATAAATTTTAGTAAATAAAAGAAGCAGCATGACTTGATGGCAACTTGAAGAAGAGGACTCTTCCAATACTTCACGTTTTACAGTACTTCCATACCAGCTTAATCTTTTATCTTTTCTTGCCTATTTAGGTTCCGATTAAAAAACAAAATAGGACATTCACGTTATCAGCCAAAAAGTTGCAATCCAAGCTCTGTTAACATGAGTTTCTTCTTGGAGTCAATTTTGAAGCAAAACAAACTAAACATATCCTATAAGTATCACTAGTATGCTGTTACATTACAGGTGGCAAGCTTCTACACATATTTCAAATTTCAAAACAGCTGACAGGGAAACCGAGGAAGAGCAAATTGAATTAATATTGCAGTACAGCCCCGATAACATTTTTACATGAAGACAAAATATAGACAAAACATACTTTTACACTACCCAACCAGATATTTACTTATGAACAAGATATTTTTCAATTTTATAAAGCCTAAAGAAACAATATGTATCTATTTAGCAAACACATCTTTTAAGGACAGTCATAAATATCACTATGTACCTATTTAGCAAAAGACATCTTTTAAGGATAGTCACAAACAATATGATGCTTGGCATTAGCTCTAATAAACAACTCTTTTAATATTTGTGCAGCAGACCAATAACAGCTTTCAAAATAGTTCCCAACTTTTTACAATGGATACTGTTATACTAAAAATAAACATTTTACAAATTTTCAACTTTCAAAGCTATTTACAAAATATTACCCTTACCCTTACCCTGACCCTAACCCTAACCCTAACCCACTTAATAAGGCCAGATGCTATGTTCTGTGGAGATCTCCGTGTACCCTAAAACGATACAGGCATGTGTATTCCAAGCTTCCATAGTTGCTGTGTATCTTCAGTTCCACCATCATTGTTGGTTTCACATCTTCAATCTGGATGACAGATGAGTTGCAAAAGAGAAACAGAAGTAACCAAAGGATCCAGTGAGCATTATGATATAAATAACATTGCTCATAATTAACCTCAAAGAAATCATTGCATTTTTTATTACCCCATACCGAACAAAGGCCTCAGCCCAACTCAGAAAACAATACTAGGAGTGCAAAATTCATTATATTACTGCTTATTACCTTACAGTGGATATTACCAATACCATTTTACATCGGTGATGAAAGGGGCCTAGCCTACCACCATTAGGCCCACCACCCCTGATAAGTATCCACCCCTGATAAGTATAACAGTGAGAGACAACATAATGGGAAACTTGATGTATCATGTTCACAAGATTATTAAAACTACAAGAAATTATCTTGTGCCAACAGTCTCAGCATAAAAGCAAACATGAAGGAAGATATCTACATTTGAAGTGAAAATGAAACTTACTGAATTCTACTTCTTGGGAGGGAGATGCATAGCTATACCCTTAAGATGTGAGTCATAATGATTGCATCTATTATTTCTTTGAGTTTTGTTACAAAATGCTAAACTATAGGGAACCTGCAGTTATATGACCTTCCATTGCCATCACCATGTCGGAAGGCACGAGTCTACCATGGATGTACAAGCAGTGTGTATCCCATTGAACAAACAGGCTGGTTAATAGTATCTGTACATGTCAGTATATACAAATAATGAATGTTTATGAGTGAAAGATTGAACATTCTATTCAACGATGCAAAGCAGAGTTGAATAGAATGTTAAATGTTTCAACGAATGAAATTATTCATACTATCGCACAAATGAAAAACATTATTTGTTTTATATAACACCTTATAACTTTGATCTAGTTGTTGGTTCTGTAAATTTGTGTTTTGGCGGTATGTACCTATTACTTACGTACGATATGTAATATGCGTCCCCAAAGCTGCATTGCTTTATCGAGTTGCGGCATAGTTTGTACCAGGGCTTGAAAATAAGCTTTTTCCCTCTGGAGCTAAAAACAGCTTCTGACAACCTTCATTTTGAAGCTTTTCTGGAGCTGTTTTACTGTTGTCTGGAGCTGTTTTCCATTTTTCAGAGAAACCACTGTTCCCTACATGCAACATCCTCTTATCGCATCCTAATGTTATTTGTGCATTTAGTAAAGAACGTTAAAGTATAAGACGCAGGAAATAAGACAACAGAACATTTATTTGGTGTAACGAATGGTAGTACTAAACAAGGCGTGGTCATTCCATCTCTGAAAAACTTGGAAGGGGACAGAGGGGCTGGGTGCATGTACTGTATACAGCAGCTTTGGACTGCCTCACTCGCACCTTGCATGTGGAGAGGGGGAGGAGTTCATAAATTCTATCCCCTACTCTATGGCTGGACTCATCTTTGATTGAGATGGTGCAAGGTTCCATCTCCACTGGGTTTGGATCAACTTGGAGACTACACGTAGAGTCCATGACCTGAGTTTGTAGTAGCTTCTCGTAACAGTGATATATACTGGAAAATTTGTAAATATTTTGTCAAATTTTGACATGCAAAGATGCCACCCTCTCAATTAAATAAGACCCTGCATGTTAAGAGCATGTTAGAGAACAAGCATAGCTTTGGTAGGCACTCAAGAACAAAAATAATTAGAAAAACGTTAACCTGTGAACAGCAGTAAGAAGATTATTGCAGAATTGTCTGTAGGTTAGGTTCTCATTGTACATATGTGCTACACGTTAGGCAACGGCAAAAGTGCCAAGACATGCTGAAGAAAATTACATCGTAGAGAAAAAGCTTTCACCTAAAGCTTCCACATGTATCGCAGATGGTTATTTGAGGGTCTTTTGCACATGCCCTGTAAATGTTTTTGGCATTCTTGACCATTTGGAGTATCGTTGACGCTTTTAAATTATCGATCCTGCTTCGTCGAAGTAAGGTAGTATTAGTATAAAGTGTATGCAGAGAGCAATAGTTCACTAGTTTGATGGAACCATGCATTTCGGTCTGAAATTTCTTCCGGTGGGGAGTTGGAAACCGTAATCGTTGCTTTAGCCAAAATGTATCACTCTAGATCATCAGTTTATTCTAATTTGTTTCATCCATCCTAAGTTGTTACGGGCAAAATTTTGGTCCAGATTCTGAGGGCTCAATGAGCCGTATTGATGTTCACAGAAAGTGGAATGTTCCAGCCAATCCCAGCCGGTGTTACATCATATTACATCATATTGGAAAATCCAAATGCATTCACAAGGAAGCAAACTAGTATTTGTTATGAAATTTGCTGGATTTTAACGATACTTATTCCAATTTTTTAAGAGGGTTACAAAGTTCCGTTTTGTCATATTTAGGTGAATATTCCTGTGAATTGTACAATTTCTTTGTTCATTAGAAGGTTGCTAATACAGAGATATTTACAACAGACAATTCATTAATTTTGGGGCCGTATCTATACCTTGCGACTTTCAGGATGACAGGCACTACTTTTGTTAAAATAGTGGCACCTTGTTAAACTCTTGTCAGTGTCTAATGGACCAGGGAGCTGGTCTTTCAGCTCCCTGAACAGACGCTGTTCAGCTAGAAACAAGCACTAAACAGTGCAGCCGCTAATTTCACCCTTCAAGTTGAACCTGATCTTTAAGACTTCAACAGGATATAATTATGCCGATATGGTAACAATCACAGTAATTTGGTGAAACCATTGTTATGTGTGTTTGTGTGATGAGGTTAAGGTACAGACGCTTACATGAACTGTCTACAATAGCAATGAGCACATTCGTTAAGCCCACATGGCATGGAACTCTCAATAGATTCTTGTGTTGTGTACGTCTTTGCATCGGTGCAGTATACAATATGTGTTATGTGCTAAATGCGATGCCCAGTACATTGCATTGACAGACGATGGGGCCATGAACACAAACTTTGTTTATCACGGTACATATTGCAAGATTTCGGAACATTTCTTTGGTGTAATTGGACACTTACATGCAGGGAATTTTTCCGTGATTTTGAGGTTGTTTGCCACTGTCACGAACCTGGTGCTATTTTTAGCGCCAGACAAACACCCACTTTTTTGTTTCTCTGGCGCAGTCATGGTGGTCTCTGGCGCAAAAGCGCCAGTCTATTTTCGAGCCCTGTCGTACAAACCGCAATGATAGCTGACATCCCCGCCACGTGTGAAACTAGTATAACACACTATTGTGTGTTATACTAGACTATTGCACGATGGATAAGACACTAATTTTCAAACTATCAAAGGGTTTTTTGCCAGCATGTTGTCTGTATATCATCTGCAAGTACCACCAGCATTAGGTCATAACAAGACCACAGCTATACTACAGGGCCATATATGTAAATGCATCAAGCCCTCAGTACACATCTTCCATGGTTAAAAATGATTGAAACCTTTCTAAGGAAACATCCTTCTAAAGAAATAAATTGTAAATGGTGATATTTGCACTTCCCATTTTCATGTCAACAAAAACGTCATAAAAATGTTCCTTGATTCTTGGAAAGGTCATTAGCAGCACACTTTCATTTGAAATGAATTCTTCCAAATACTTTGGCACACTTTTCAGGCAAATCAAAAGCACAACTTAATAACAAAATGTTTTTAAGGACAATAAGTATTAGTATTGGTACATTTCACTTAGTATTGAGAGAATAAGCAAATAATGTTACCTGAACAGGGAAGACTTGGACAGGGTAGCCATCATCATCATATACATACTCTCCCAGTAGAACCCCTTCTGTGTCATATTCATCATTCAAAGACTGTAAACAACAACATGCAAAATGTTTATAACAGCTAAACCAAAAAATCAATTAGCCTACTTCACTTCATAAGAAAAAAGTCTGTTACCTGCAGTACTGAAGAAATTAACTACCTGAACTTTTATAACATTAGTTCCATTTTTGAAGTGTCCAGTATTAAGAACAAAAACCATACTGTGCAAAATATCAAAATAATAACAATGATATAACAATTTTTATAAAGCACCTAACACAAGGAGTCTCAAAGCACTAAAACAAAAAATAAAAAAGCAAAAACAAAACAAAAAAAAAAACTGGAATTCTGATGAAAGCAACTTTTAATGAGGCCAGGCCACCTCCAACATTATACAAACTACGACACCAATGGTTTAGAAGCCTTTAGCAAGGAGGCAACAGCACAATAAATAATCAGCAGTAAGGGAAGACAGTGTGGATGATAAGGCTAGTTAGTAACAGGATTTGGCAGTAACATTTAAGCTTTTGTTAAGCCTGCTCACCAGCAAAACAATTACATGCAATTTTGGTCCAGCTTCAAGAATACTTCACCTGACTGCATGGTCAAGTAGTTAGAGCATCTGACTTGCAGCTGGAAGGTCTGGGGTTCGACTCCTGGCCGGGTCATACCAAAGACTTTAAAAATGAAACCTACTGCCATTGTGCTTGGTGCTCACCATAAACAATGCAGTAGGGAAAACAAGCCAGTGAGCCACAACTGGAAAAAAGGTTGTGGCTGGCCCGAATTAAACCAATTGGTCAGAAACTGAGCCGTGAATCCTCATCTAACTCTAACTCAAGAATGACTGCAACCCTAGGTGGGAGAAGAATTTTGTGCATTTTCAAAAGCAAATCCTCAAATATGGCTTCAATTGCTTTTGACCTTGCTCCTGACAAATCCTAACAGTTAACCACCTAAGGAGTTCCTTGTATTCCATTACATTGTCATCAAAAATTGACTGAACAATAAGAAAAAAACTCATTTGAGCACACCCTTTAATTAGAGGCAAATACTGACAAAATGTGCCATTTTACAAAAGCGTTGCAGAGTTACTGAAAGTCTGGTCTGCCTTAAATGCTATGTGCTGTTTTTGTGGCACATCTATCAATCTCTTACTTACCATTGATGGGGATCTTACAAAGAATAAATGTCCAAAAATGATTTGTTCTTAACTTCCTGCAACCCCATCAAAAATGCACCTGGCCCACTCCCCACATCTCCTTTCTAAACTGGCTAGCTGGTTATGAGTTTGATGTATTCTTTAAAATGAGAAAACATGGCAAGTTTGTCATGTATACAGCACTCAGTAAAGGCTTTTTAACAGCAAGCAAATACTGTGTGTACACAGTAAGGTTGTACTCAAAAGCTTCTGGAAGGTTCTCTGAATGGGCTTTCTCCCAAACCTCACCAATAACCAAAGAGGGCCTCTGGATCCCCCACAAATAAAATGGTCCCATATACCAACAACCTCATGAAATCTGAAATGGTAGCAGGTGTAACAGGTGTACTTATGACCTCAATGAGATAAACTCGAAATGTCATTTTTTTTAACACTTTGCATACCACGATTTTACAACTTAACTTACCCACACTGAAAAATTTTTTGGTGCACTCGTGATATTTCCTGTTGGTGACAAAGATTTTGGAATGTGCTCCATGGTAAAGCCTGTTGGTTTGATGGTATCTGACAACTGAATCACCAGAAAACCAATAGCTCCTTTGAAAGCCCAACAGTTCCCAGGATGAACATCAGGCTGGAAAGAAAATGACAAAATTAAGTGTCACTGACCACTTTTTCCTTCCTATGTCCTCAGTTTTCCACAAGTATAAAAGCTACATACAGCCTTTTCTCATTTGACTGCTCCACCGTTACAGTGTGGTTTTTGGTTTTTTTGGTTTGGATGAAAGAGAAGAGTAGCCTTTGTTGTCCACATATTAGGATGGCAGTTTACCGAATTGAAGTCTTCTTTTCCCTTATATTACCCTAAATTCGAAGTACATTTCATTAAAGTAAATTACAAAGCTTAAAGAAGACACTAATTTTGCAGCAAGTTATAGTTAAAAGCCTGAGGTTGTTGAAAATATTCCTCTAAATATTAAAGAATTCTGAAGTTCCCTTGAAAGTGTTCACAATGCTGTGGACCCGGCCAGTAATAGACTGAAGTTAGCAATCCAATACAGCGCTCATGGATAACCCTTTGCAATGCCCGGAAAAAGTTACTGTGACCAATATAAGCCAAAATGTTATCAGCCGGAAGTCAGTAACAGAATTATTAACATAAGACTTATTTTCTGAGGTAGAAATTTAAATAATGAACAAATTTGAATTTCACTCTGACACATCACAAAGGCCTATTTAATTGGAATAGGGTACAGTCATTTGTTTTATGAAGTTGAAAAAAACTTCAAAAATTTTTGGAAGGGGGGGCTGGGCCCCCTGTCCCCCCCTCCTAAATCCTCCCCTGGATGTGGTGATACTGGTGAAGCAACTCCACACAAGGAAAACAAGAGTGAACAAATGATCACTCTGGACTAATCATGTTTAATCAGAAATATTTTCAATCTCAACCACAAAATCATGTTAAGGTTCTTTCTGATTCAACCATGTGACAACCTTCTTATTCATGAATTGATAGGTTTATGTATTATACATCTTTGTTTACATGTGATGTGCCAAACTTCTATGATGTGAAACATCATGAAAGATTGTAGGGAATTAAGCATAGATTTGATAGGCTTGCCACATGTTTCAAAAGAGCATTGCAGCAACAGCTTCTAACTTCCACATGAAGCTATCCATAGAGTAAACAAAGCAACTAGGCAATCCTCTACACGTTGCTATCCAAAGTGTTAAGTCTTGGTTACCGTACAATTGAAGCTTTCCAAAAAGTTAACTTATGGCAACCCAACCCATGAAGCCATACAGAGAATTAAATCCTGGTAACCCCACAAATGAAGATATACAAGGAGTCAACAATTACCTGGATGACTGTTCTTGGAGAGTTGGTAACATACCACAGGGGAATTCCAAAGATACTGAGTAGAGCTGTCTTTGATGTGTATGTCTCTGAACATCTTGTACTAACAATACTGCCTCCAGCAGACTCCAATGCATAATCCACCATACCTGTTTTGTCAGCACTGTATTGGTTCAGGATGCCATAAACAATGCCCTTGATTTTCTGAAATTAAAGGAGCTGAGTAGTGGCGTACTTCCAAAATAAATACATCACACGAAACGAGATGATTACCCTCTGTATGGGGCTAATTTTAAAAATATTAATCCTAATGCGTTTTATATTCTCATTTAAAATAATCTTGCAAAGTAATTTTGCAATAATGTTCCTATACTATTTCTTGGGTTATTTGATTTTACACTTGCAAGATATTTTACAATTTGTTTTTTTGAATTTCTAGTTTGTTATTTTTTCTTCTGGCACCGGCAATTTTGAATCGTTTCCACTTGTATCGGTTCTGATCGATGCACACAACTTACAACGTACGTACGTATGTAGTATTTTAGCGTTACTAGTGGCAAGGCACATGCCTATTTCGTGCATCATCTGCAGGAGGTTCATGAACAACATTGTGGATTTTGCAGGTATTGAAACTTTTTTTTTTCGATCAATGAGTTTGTTTTTAGTGGTAGACCTAGGCCCTAACGCTAGCCTAAGTTAGGCTAACGTTAGTACTGTTAACGACAGTAACAAAAAATTTACTACATAAACTCCTGACCCAATTCATAGCCACACAAGTGAAGTCAAATCTTTCAGGCCAGTCATGCAGGAACCAAACATTAGGCAAACATGCATGAGACACTACCCAGAACTTTCTAGTTGAATATTCATGAAAGACTAAAATAAACTTAAACCTTGCTACATCTTACTGGCTTTATTCTTCCAGGTAAATTGGAGAAAGTTTGATGTAGCATGCAATGGGCAGGTATGGGGTACCTGCAGTAAATCATATATTACCACATTTCTCAGTTAAACACTTCACTGCCTGATGTAGTAACCAACACTAATGCAGTATGACCATCTCACATTGCTTGGAGACTGCTAGATTCTAATCATTTATTATACTTTTGTATCTTTAAAGATAACTGATGGTCTTTTAAGACTGTAAATAAACAAAACTGCAACAATGATTTTCATCCAGGAGGATTGTAAATAAACAAAACTGCAACAACGATTTTCATCCAGGAGGATTAGAGTATCTGACCTAATGCTTTGGGAGTATGCTGGAATAGCACAACACAAGAAAATATTACCCTGGTTTAATAGAGGCCATCAGTCCTAATCCAACTCAGAATTACTGACCACAACAACAGAGATATATACACTGGACTGCCAGCATTTCCAAATCCGTGCAACCAATATTCAGCCCTTAGTCACAGCTAGAATTTATACCAGAGTTGCCACAGCCATTTAACATTTTATATCAGTCAAGAAAAGTTGATCAGTCAATATTGAGATGCGGTTTGTTCTCTGTCTTGTCAGTGGGAATTCATTTTCTAGTTGATACCTATCTCAATGCACCAAAAGTTGGCTGAGGATAGCAACTAAGCTGTAAGGACTACTGACTACACAAAAAACTTCCAAAAGGGGAGGGAGTGCATCTTTCCTTGAACTAACCCAGATTCAGAAATTTACAAACACTAGATAACACACTTGTAACTAGCACTAACATATTTAATTTTATGGCCCTGGAACAGCATAGCAAAAGAACTTTTAACCATGCTTAGAACAAATATCAAAAATGGGATAATACATCCAAATATGTCACCATTGAAATGAAATTAAGCTGGAAAAGTGTAATACAATATTTGAAATATTACCTAAAAGTACAACTTTCCAAATATTATACCTTGCAAATGAAAAACACATTCAAACATAACTTTACTACTATCGCAAACATATGTACTGCACATACTAGACCCACAGAAATGATGAATCCACTTAAACACTGTAAAAACAATTTGGCTAAACTAAAAGAGCTTTTCACATATGTGTATACAAACTATTAAAGTGATTATTGCCTTTGTAAAAAACTAGCAGGCACAATTAAAAGAAGGTGCCTATTTCTTCTGTTTTACTTTTAACTACTGATGCTTTTCCCATCAACTGTAGCAAAAGAAATGCTAAAAACTTATCAAAGAAATAAAAAAAAATATGCAAACAGAGCAGCAATTACCTCTTCTTGACCTGTACCATTCACACTGGAACCTGCACCAAAGGATGAGTGACCAGCACTAAAAGCACCAAGGCCCTAAAATTGTTGAAAATGAAAAGTTGCACAGGATGCTGGTGCACAATTTTTTTTTTTTTTTTTGCATCAAATTTTTGATTAGCATAGCTGACTGCAAAAGTTTGTCACTACTAAAATAAATGGGTTTTTTTTCCTTTGATTAAAATATTTGATTGCAAAAGTTTGCTTTTACTAAATTAAATTAAAGTACGAAACTGCAAAATACAAGCAATGTGCATGACATGCAATAAATGCAATATACTCACTGTAACCCTTATACAATATGAGGTTTTTCTTCTCCATCCTCTTTGTTCTTCCCTTTCATAGAAGGGACCATCAAACATAACACCTCACTGTGAAAGTAGCCTACTTCTCTTTTTCACTCTCAATTTCACTTGATTCTTTTTGTTTAAGATAATTCAAAATACAAGAGCCAATTATTTCGATAGCAAGTTTCGAACTTTGCCTAAGGTGGTAATAACAGAGGTTTGTGATTTACAAATGTAAAATATCCAACTGAAATTTGCCATTTGTACTATGTAGTGAAAAATGGAGAAGATAAAACTGCATACTAGCTGAAAAGGAAATGATCATTATATTATTGGCCTCTAAGAGCTATCTCTGATGAATTTTGTTATTTTTGTACAAAGACAAGAAAGAATCAGTGTCTTGGTGCAGGGCAGGCCACAGATCAAAGGTTCTCAAGTGTTTTAGACTGAGGACCACTTTTACCTGAGTTTTCACTTTAATTCATAGTAACCAGAACTTTACTGAGTGTTCTGATTTCTTATCAAAACTTGGGGCTCCTTCAATTTTCCATGGGCCACTTTAGTGTACATTAAGGGCCATGATTGGAGTACCTACCCTATACATGGTTCTAGGAAAGCTGTGAGTGGCTACTATGTTATGCATCCTGCTATAGGAAAGAGTAAGGGTTTTTTGTGGCATGGTGTTTGCTCTGTTTGTTTCTTCTTTTGGAGGGGGAGGAAGGGGGAGGAAGGGGGAGGAAGGGGGGAGGAAGGTGGGAGGAAAGGTTAGACCTTTCTAGCAACAGTTTGCTACCAACAAAAGTTTTTTTTTTTCTACAAGCAAAGCCTGCACAGGAGGAGCCTGCACCAGACAAACAAATACTATTAAAAATGTGCAAATGTGCTATTAAAATGCACTTAAAACAAAGATATCAAGAAAACTTAAAGTGCCTTCTGCCATAACTTTTCCCATGAGCAAATTTTCGTTGACAGTATGAACATAAAAAAAAGTTGATCTATGGTCTGACAGGGATGTGGCAGTGGTGAAAATGAAACTTATCTTAAACTAAAGTATGCCATTCACTTTCATCAAACATACACACACAAAGTTTCACACTGGCAGCAACTATAAGACAAGGATAAAATGTGATAAAACAAGTTCTCACACTTTTGACATACAGCAATTCAAGGCTTTTTCAAAATGTTCTCTAGACAGAGATAGCCATTTTCAAAGACCAAAAAGTAAATATTTTAAGAAGTAAAAAGGTTTGCAGAGTGTAAGGTTTCTAGTTTCCAGGCCATATGACAATTTTCTAGACGAAGCACTCAAAATCTTAGGACTTGGAAGATGATACCCGGCTTTCAAGTGGATCCAAGTGAAAAGAGGGATAAAAGGCTATCAAAAGTCTGAATAAAACAGGAAAAAAGGAGGACTTCTGTTGACCAAAAGTAGGGCAGAAGTAAGGTTTTTTTCATATTTTCATTTATTGATACTCTGCAAAGTTGACAGCACCACAACCACTCTGTTACACATTGTTTTACTAATTTTAAAGTGCCAATGAATGAATTTCTTTTAAGTCACAAAAACAAGGAATAAAATACAGAATAGTTGGAAAAAGTAAGACTTTCAAGAAACAGTAGAAGTGGGAGGATATTTCAAACCAGGAAGCAAAAGGCTTAGGGATTCCTTGCCTCTGAAAATATTTTTAAATATTTCTTTCACTTTCCAAGTTTCAAATTGACACAATTTGAGCACTAAGTGTTCCCTAGGAAATTCCTGCTAGTTATTGTTCACTACTGGCAACTTTAAAACCTGAAACTTCTCCCAAAAGATTCACAACCCCGAACTGAGACAAGAATTAAACCATACCTACAGTGTAGAATTAAAACAATATATACAGGGAGGACAACAAATCTCATTCATTCAATTCCCATTTCCACAGTTTACTCCATTGTTCTAATATAAAATGGTGAAAGAAATTCACTTAATATTTAAGTCAATTGTGCAATTATTTGTGATGACCTTCTTGTACAACTCACATGCTTTTGTCTCCTCTTGAAATTGAAATGTTCATATGACCTTGAAAATTTAACTGTTTTCTTGCATAGCATTCTGTACGAAGAGGGCTTGTAGAGTCAGGTCACCCTGTAACAGTAACACAGTGATCACATTTTGGCACAAGGTGCAGTGGCTTTCGAAAAAACAGAGATTAGCAAAGATGGTATTGAGTAGTACAAGAATGACATCACAAATTATTGTGCAATCTAGCATTTTTAATTGAGTGAATATGATAAAACATTTTCTATCTCAGCTCAGAGATGTCCTGTGTTGGACCATTTGGATTCATTTTTCCAGCTGTGTAACATACATTTATGAAATTTAATGACAAACCGTCAGAGAGCCTGCCTTGCAATAGTGAGAGCAAGAACTGACTTAAATGTCTTCAACAAAAATGGGCAGCTTCAACACAAGCAAGCAAAATCAGCTATTTAATTGGTCTACATAGGGGTGCTTGTGAACAGTAGTGCATTCAACTTCTTCAGCTATGTAACTGATTTGATGGTATAGTATACCCTGAAATATGGGATGAAAGCAACCTATACAATCTATCAAGGTAACCCCTCATGAAATTTACACCATTTGACCTCTGGTGACCCCAAATGGCCTTTGACTCCACAAAAGCAATGCAGTTCTTTTAACTCAATATGGGGACACCCTTATGCTAAGTATGAGCTGCACCATTGTTATCCTTCTTAAAATATCATGTTTTGTAAGCAGTTTACAAGATTTTCACCACTTGATCTCCAATGACCTCAGATAATCTTTGACCTCTTTCAAAGGCAATAGGGTTCATCTAATGACAAGAATGCATCCACATGGTAATTACAAAAAGTACGTATGATTCCTGTTTTGAAAATAAAAGTTTACAAGGTTTTCAATTTTGACCTCTGGTAACCTGTAACCTCCTCCCCCCCCCCCCCCCTCCCCACAACAATAGATTTGTTGTTCTCAGTATGACAAACCTCAAGTATGAAAGGTATCCATCATTCATATCTTGAGCTACAGAGTTTACAAGCAACATTTTGTAGTTTCACCTCTAGTGACCTCAGATAACCTTGACGTGTGCCACTAACAACAGGGTTCACCTGCTGAGCATCCACATGCCAAGTATGAAATGTATCCGTGGTTCCTACCTTGAGATATCATGTTTACAATGTTTTGGGGTTTTAACCTCTGATGACCTCTCATGACCTCCCTATCCCTACCAAAAACATTAGTTTTTCCACTCAATATGATAATTTACAAACTAGGTATGAAAAGTATCCACTGTACCATTCTAATCTTGAGATTCTGTTTATAAGGTTTTTAGTTTTTAACCTCTGGTGACCTCACATGACCTATGACATCTACCAAAACTGATACATCCATACAAGTATGAAGTGTCCATTATTCCTATCTTGAGATACTGTTTACAAGCAATTTCCAAGGTTTCTGAAGTTTTACCTCAGAAGTGAACTCAGATAACCTTTGACCTCCATCACAAACACCAGGATTCATCTCCTGACTATAATGCATCCACAAGCTATGTAAAAAAGGACCCATGCTTCCTACCTTGAGAAATGTGTTCAGAAGGTTTTGGTTTTTAACCTCTGGTAACCTCTCATGACCTCTGACCTCTACCAAAAACAATAGGGACCTTCCTATCAATATGATAAATCTATAAACCAAGTATGGCAATATCCGTCATTCCTACAGTATCTTGAGATAACATGTTTCCAAGCCAAGCGTCTCACACCAAACAAATACACTCACACACGCATACAAGCACACACTCCCGCATACACATGCTATTGTGATTCCATAGCTTCCTTTTACCTTCAGCAAGGAATACAACCAGAAAGCCAAAAGGCTTAGTGATTCCTTGCCATATGGATATACTGCAACAAACATGAATCACCCACACGACAAGCATGAGATCCCTCACAGGTATCCTACTTGAGATATCATGTTACTAAGGTCAAAAGCTTTTGAAATCTTGTGACCCAAAATGACCTACATGCTAAATATGAACAATCCACAGACCAAGTATGAGATCCCTCATAGTTATCCTCCTTAAAATATGTTTACTAGGTTTTGACCTTTTGTGACCTCAAATGACCTTTGACCTGCATGAAAACAGTAGGGATCATCTATTCAATTCAAAAAATCCACATGTCAAGTGTGAGATTCCTCACAGTTATCCTTCTTGAGATATCGTATTTACATGGTTTTGACCTTTTGACCCCTGGTGACCCAAATGACTTTTGACCTCCACCCAAAAACAATAAGGACCATCTACTCAGTATGAGCAATCCACATGCTAAATATGAGATCCCACACAGTTATCTTTCTGGAGATACTGCGTTTACAACATTTTGACCTCTGGTGACCCCAAATGACCTTTGACTGCCACCAAAATCAATGGGGATCATCTACTCAATATGGACAATCCACATGGTGAGTATGAGATCCCTCACACTTATCCTTCTGGAGATATCATGCTTACAAGGTTTTGATGTTTTAACCTCTGATGACCCCAAATGACCTTTGACCTCCACCAAAAATAATAGGAATTATCTTCTCAATATGGGCAATCCAAATGCTAAGTATGAGATCCCTCACAGTTATCCTCCTTGAGAAATAGTGTTTACAATGTTTTGACCTTTTGACCACTGGTGACCCCAAATGACCTTTGACCTCCACCAAAAATAATAGGAATCATCTACTCAATATGTACAATCCACATGCTAAGTATGAGATCCCTCACTCTTACCCTCCTTGAGATATCATGTTTACAAGGTTTTGACCTTTTGACCTCTGATGACCCCCAGATGACCTTTGACCTCCACCAAAATAACATAAATCATTTACGTAATATGGGTAATCCACATGCTAAGTATGAGATCCCTCAGAGTTACCCTTCTTGAGATATAGTGTTTACAAGGTTTTGACCTTTTGACCACTGGTGACCCCAAATGACCTTTGACCTCCACCAAAAACAATAGGGATCATCTACTCAATATGGGCAATAAACATGGTAAGTATGAGATCCCTCACATTTATCCTTCTGGAGATACCGTGTTTACAAGCAATTTCCAGGGTATTTACTATTTGACCTCTGGTGACCCCAAATGACCTTTGACCTCCACCAAAAAGAATAGGGATCATCTATTTAATATGGGCAACCTACCTGCCAAGTATGAGATCCCTCGGAGTTACCCATCTTGAGATATCGTGTTTACAAGGTTTTGACCTTTTGACCTCCTGTGACCCCAAATGACCTTTGACCTCCATCAAAAACAATAGGGATCATCTACTCAATATGACCAACCCACACACCAAGTATGAGCTCAGTCATAGTTACCCTTCTTGAGATATCGTGTTTACAAGCAAAGCGTCACACACACACACACATACATACATACATACACACACACATACACACACACACACGACATCACCATCGCATAGATTCCTTCTGCCTTTGGCAAGGAATCAAAAATGGAATAGGATAAGAAGGAGTCACATGAAAGCCTGTATTTCCAAACTTTATCCAGACTTTTCCCCCTTGATAATAATCAAGGAGGCAAAAATGATTACATCTCTTACCAATATTTCAGATTTATTCTGACAGCAGTCATTAAAATGCATGTTGAGTGAATTGTATTGAGCATTCAGCTTGGACAAGTCATCCTTGAGGTTAGCAATGTCCTCTTCTGAGTGGAACCCTGCACCTACTCCCAGATTACCACTTAATGAAAGAGAAAAGTGAAACAAAGGATTTGCAATAGTGAATTACTTCATCACAAGATAGGAGAGAAGTGTAGAATTACCACAGAAGAATACACTATTGAAAGGTGCTGTGATATTTTACAAAAATATTTGGGCTGATTGCACAAATACATAATGTCAGCAGAAACAGGAAATGATGTCCAGAATGAACTTACACACCATAAAAACAACAGCACTAAAAGTAACTTGACTTTTTATGCCACACTTTTTTCCATTACATGCCTACATCACTCTAGAAGAATATTGAATGAATGCTAAGAATCATCTACCACAAAAACTAACCTCAACAGGTGCTGTGATAATTTTCTTCAACAGGATACTTTGTACAATTGTAGATCTCTAGATTACTTCTTACTATCGGAAACATTTATTGTTCATACACATTGCAGTCATCTTGAAACAACCCAGGCTTCGACAAATTCTTTCTTCATTACTCGTCCATCAGACAAGCTGTTCTCTTAGTCTACTTGTCTGCATGAATATCTACTTGTTCACTTTCAATATGCCTTTAAACCCCTTTGTGGAGGAGACTTCGCAAGGGTACTTGCCCGGCGGGCTATGATATTGAACAATGCACTTTGCCCGAGTAACTTTTTACTTGTCCCGGACTGTCAGGAGGGGGATTTGTCAAAGCCTGAACAACCATGAAAATATGTATCTTTTTGATATTAATTACATCTCACCTTGCCGCTGTCTGCTGCTTCTGTAAGGAACGAACATTTTCTTTTAAGATATCAACCTCTTCTTTCCACTCTGGAGAAACATCAGCTAAACCAACATCATCGGATTTCATTGCTGCAAATCCAGCTTCCACAGATGCTACCCTTGATGTCAGAGCAAGGAGTCCAGCTGCAACTTCTGAGCTTTCCCCAGTATTTCCAGTACTGGCCTTTAGTTGAGAGATGTCATATTTCAGAGTTGTAATGTCCATCAAAAGAGTTGTGTGCTGATCTTCAAGAATGTACTGATTATCCCTGTCTCGGTAAATCAGTTCCAACCTTCTCTCATGGTCTTCGATATCCTGTCTTAGGGATGCTACAGTGGTTTCCACTTCATTCATGTTACTTTGGAATGTATCATACTCTGATTGTAATGAAACAAGGTTTATTGGCTGTCCATAATGCATTGTCGGTTGTTCTTCAATGTTTGTACTTCCAGTGATGGCACCATCTATTCTACCATCTTGTGCCTTATTTTCTTGTTTTATTTCATTTATCTGACTCTGCAAGTGTCCAATATCTCCCTGAACTGATTCAACATCAGTTGCAATGTCAACAAAATTAATAGGAGAACCGTTACTTGAGGATGTTTGTTGCCGTAAATCTTTAAGAGATTTTTTCAAAGCATAAATGTCATCAGATAATCTTGCGATTGAATCTGTAGCATCATTTAATTGTGCATTCATTTTTGATGATTCCTTTTGCAATTCAGTCAACTGATGCAGAGTCACCTCTGACACAGAGGAGGAATCATCCACTGCTACATGAAGTCCTTGCATACCTTCCACCTGAGATTTCAGGTTGCGAAGCTCGCTCTCCATGGAATGCAAGTTGCTGACAACCATGAGGGCATTGGTTTGCTTAGAATATTCATACTGGTCACTTGAGTTTAGGGCATTACTTAACTCCAGCAATTTTGTTTCTAATGACAGAATAATATCACTGTTTTTCTTAATGCCCTCCTTTACTACACCAAGGTTTCTTCTAAATTCAGAGCCATCTTTTTCAAGATCATGCAGCATCTTACCGTGACTATCAACTGTTTGTCGCAAGGATACCACCTCATCAGTAACAGTACCTACTTTACTTTCAATGAATGCCTCCAATTTAGCTTCAGATTTTATGGCTAATTCTTCGTTCTTCTCTAAACTAGCTGAAGAAGTTTTTTCCAAAAGAACCATAAAGGTATCTTTATCTCTTGCAACACTTTCTTCAAGAGACACTGTTGTCTTCTGAATGGCACCCAGATTTTCCTTCAGAATTCCAACTGCTGTCTCTACATCTCTTAACTTGTCATCATGTCCTGAAATGTAGGACTGTACCTCAGCTAATCTTTCATTCTGATTATTAATGTCCACCTTCAACTCACTTAATGCCTCTACTTCATCCCTCTTACCAATTCCTGATTTTAAGTTTTCTAGCTTAATACCCAGTTGTGCTAAAGAAGATTTAACAGTCACAATATCCACCTCAACAGAGTTAATCTGTTCCAGCAAAGAATTAATTTGCTCTTTCCTGTTATCAGAACTACTTTCCAACACATTTATTAAATTCGCCAAATTACTCACTCTCCCTTCTAAATCATTCAACTTTAGTGCAAATTCATCTTGCAGAGCTCGCACTGGAACCAGTGCTGCCTCAATATTTTCATTACTTCTGGATTCTTGCTTCTGTAAAGAGACTTCCAGTGCAGCTTGACTATTCCTGGTACTTTCAAAATCTTTTTTCAGGTCAGAGATCTTATCTGAAAATGCCACCATGTCTGCTCTAAATGCTTTAACTGAATCATCTTCTCTTTGTTCTCTGTTCTTAGATTCATCTACATCTCTGATATCTGTGTGCAACAAAGTTCTCATTTGTGCTTTAACTTCAGCTAGTTCTTTCTCCAAGGATATGTCCACTGAAAGGTGATCTGGTTTATCAATTGCTGAAAGCCTGCTATATTCTTCTACTTGACTAGCCAGTCGACTGATCTTTTTCTCTTGTTCACTTCCATGTTTCAACATCTACCATGAATAATGAAGCAACAGTTAGCATGTGCAATTTATTAAATAATATTCAATGGATTAATGGAGGTTTAAAACATCTGACAACATTTTCTGTACTTGGGTTCTTTGAGTTAGTAGTGTACGTCCCTGAAATCACTACACAGCATTATGTCAAAAGTCCATGAAAACAAGCAAGTCCATAACAACAAGAAAGCAAACACTTTATATCATAATAACAACATAAAATATAAAAATGCCATATTCAAGTAAAGCTGAGCATGCCACTGTCACCCACCTGAAGTCCAGCCCATGCACAAGCTGTTGTTAAACTTGATCGTCTCCATTTTTACACAAGCCAGCCCTAGAGGATGGAACTAAGGTATCTACAGCCCCCCCCCCCCCTGCCCCTTCCCTCAGAGTTTACACAAGACCTATTTCTCAGGCAAATTTTGGGGAACAAAGCTGGGCAATGTTCTCAGGCAATACAGGTTCTTCTCAGGCAAAAACAGTTGATCTCCCCCCCCCCCAAAAAAAAAAAAAAAAAATCTATTCCTTATGACTATGCCAGCATCAAATGACTGACAGATTTTTCTTATGAAAATTGTTACCCAGCTAAGGAGACAGCATCTAAAGGCTTTGTACAGAAGTATCATGAAATGAAAACAACACAAATGAGATCAAGCCTAAGCATGAAAAATTACGTGTGAACTTGAAACCAAAAAAGGCTGGCTTGTGTACCAAAACTTGGGAGCAACTGATCTTGCAAACAACCTTGTTTCAAAGTGTTTACTTCCCACCTGAAAGTGTTCATTATGATGTCTGACAGGACTTCTCTCAGTGAATCATTACAAAGGAATCAAACATATCCAAAATTTAATACTGTGTATTTGTCACCTTGCATGTTTAATATTTAACAAAACTCTTCCCCAAGATATTTTATATTAGTTTCAATCAGTTCATTCATGAACTGGTGGTACAGAGATGCTTCCTAAATATGTTGCAATGTAACTCCATGTTAGTAATACATAAATGTCCCTGAGCTAAATAATGCAATAAAAAATTTAAACTCTAAGGTTCCTGATGCACCAGTTGGGCTACTAAAAGTATGCCAAAATATTTGCAAATGCAAGCACATTCTTGGTTCACTGCTTTTCAAGCTTTGATAAAACCTTCCCTAGTGCCATACAAGGAAGCAAAGCACTTTAAGTTTATGGTGCTACCTTGGCACATTTCTGACTTGTGTGCAACAGGAAAGAGAGATGGAGAGGATGGCAAACCCTATCCTTTTTGAAGGAAGATTGGTCAACTGGTCACCCCTATTTTACCCCCTTCCATTCTAGATTTGATTTCAATGTAAACACAACAATGGATGCATCTTTCAGAACATTAAGTAATCAGTAACTCCTAAGTAATTAAAACATACAGGCAAATTCAAACCATGACCGGACAACTCCCCCCCCCCCCTCCCCCGGCCCTGCATAATTCCAACCCAGAAAATTTTCCCCGGACAACTGTTCCAGGGACAACTTCCCACCAGACAATTCCTGCTCGGACAATTCAAGCCCTGATCGATTTCCACCCGTGAAAATTACCCCTAAGAAAACTTGTCCCACCAGAAATTTGGAATTTTCCTGGGTGTGAACTGTCCAGGAAGGGGAGAAGGGAGTTATCTAGGACCTGTTCAAAAAGTCCAAAATTACTTACTACAAGAATCTGTTTATCTTGCTCCAAGATTTGACTTTGAAGATTTTCAGTAGCCTTACTTATCAATCCAGCAATAAGCACTGTTAAGTCTTCTCTCTTCAAACACTGCAAACAGCCAGCACCAGCCACCCCTGGGGGTGGGGTGGAATCATCCCCTAATCCTGTCAGTATGACACTCATACCTTCACTAACAGCTGCATATTTCTGTGTAAATTAAATCATATAAACACATATGGCTACAACTCACTACAATCATAAAATATATAAAAGGTAAAAACATTTATCTATGTAACATTCAAAGACCACTAAAGGTATCTGCATATCTGATTCAACTGCTTTGCCTTCCATCAAAGTTTGTATCTATTACAAAAATAAAAATTTACAAAACGAAAATTTTGCAGGAAACAAGAACTGACTTTATTAAAACAATAAAGTGACTATTAAATTCTGGATTTATATAGCTAGAGGAAAATTTCATACAAGCTCTTCAGAGTTTTTACCACCGTTTGGAAGATGTCATCAGTGCCACTCTGTAAAGGTGCTTGTAAATGTAACAGTTAATTCCTCCACAAAAGTTGCTAATAATTGACACTAGCTGGTTTTACAGTGTAAGATACTTTTGATTCTTTCTCATGTACAAACATGTAACAAATCTTCAACAGGGAAGCCTACCAAACACTTCTAAAATAGCACTGTGCACTAGTACTCCAGTGACATCAGTAAGGAATGAGATATCATAACCCAGACCCTTTATGCTTCGATTATAAACTATTTACATCTTCATTAATCCATTAACTAGTTATCATTAATAAAACCAAACAAAAAGGCAACATACCTCAGTTTCACTGGTTTCATTTTTGGCAAGAGGCAAAAGAAATGGCACAAATCCCCAAAATAAGTACAAACCTAAAAAAGAAAATATTTTACAAGCTTTAAACTCAAAAAGCTATGATTGGGTGATTATCACTCTAAACAGTCCAAAACTCAAACAGATATTATACCATGCAAAACAACAGTGATATTGCTATTATTATGACAGAGAGCAGTTGAGGTAACAAGGCAACATTTAGACACAGAAAAGTTTTCAACAGACTTACTGCCTAATCTGTAGTGGGTAGTAGAATGAAAAGTATGGAAGTAAAAGTGCCCTTCTTTAGTCCTTTTCAGTCTTGCTTTATATAGCAACAAGCATGAGTATCAGCCATAAAGCATGGCATTTCATTAAGAATAGTGATATTTCTTCCATTATAACCAACCAGAATTTACGATACATAGCAACCCAGTACAACACACTAACACAGGTCTGATATATTTACTTTAGTGATCTCTCTGGTATAACTGTTGCTAATATGTTAAAAAATGATCTAGCCAAATTTTTTTTAAAACATCCATGTTAAAGAGTAGTTTATACATAAATGTTACTTCCATTTTACCACATGCATAGCTGCAAAGCTATCACAATGACATTTCTGTCACAGCACCAGACATGCATTATTCTATGGAGGGTTAGCAAAGCTTCTAATATGCACTCAA
This sequence comes from Holothuria leucospilota, assembly GCA_029531755.1. Classification (NCBI taxonomy): domain Eukaryota; kingdom Metazoa; phylum Echinodermata; class Holothuroidea; order Aspidochirotida; family Holothuriidae; genus Holothuria; species Holothuria leucospilota. The sequence continues at coordinate 37,252,859 of CM055968.1, forward strand.
AATTCTTCAAGGTACAGTACAATTGGATGAACTCACTTGAAAGAATTGGCAATAACAACAAAAACAGACAAATCCAGCAGGGAAATCCACCACCACCACCACTCCTACGTCTTCGTCTCGTATTAACAATCTGCTGCTCTACGATACTACTAGAGGTATAAAAAGTCTTAGACAAGCCATCACTGATAAGAGCCACTACTCCCAGACTTGAAATCCATTGCCTGTAAAGAAACCAAACCAATTAATTTGGAATTCTTTCATCAGGTTACTTCCTTTATATCTACAGAAAAGGAAGCCATAAAAAAAATTTCATTTTAAACCCTGAAAGTAGTATATGTTGTACATAAAATTGATTTCTCCTCTAAACCTTACTTCTCCTCCTTAAATGAGGCTTGATGGACAATAACCAAACCTATCATCAAATATGGCAACTATTAGAAAATAGGATAGCATTCAAATTTTGTATTGGGTTTACGTCTTTATCGATTTCTGTTGCTTTTGTACCCAATAGCAGTATAAATGCTACACATCTTTCTGTCTGAAAAGCAAATCTGACAGAGTTGGTCAGGTTCTACAGCAATTGAAATGATTGATCACATTTATTATTTCCTGGCTCTACCTGAAAAAGTGAAAATTTGAGCTGAATAAAAGTTTTTGAGGCAGTGTTAGAGGATGACAAACAACATTAAACAAAGGTGAAGCACAAATGGAGACAACAATTCTCACACAAATGTTCCATAAGTATGCAATGCACACCCTCTGTGGGCCACTGTTTGTGATGTCTTACAAGTTGAACATATTTATAGTTACATCCCACAGATGAACATCAGTATGACCTTCATTTTCAACAGCAGGTTGCATTTACCTTACTCTCGTTAACAACCAGACATCCATTAAGAGGGATCTTGTTACCAGAGTATACAACATATGAGAGAGCATACCAGGGAATGAAGATATTGCATGACCTGTAAAAGAAAAATCAATTCATAAAATATTACGTGTTCATTTTTAACTACAACGATGGATGCACAAAAAGTACACAAAGTACTGGTATTCCTGGTACCATACCAAATTAATAAAAGTAAGCCTTCTTAAGAAACAATGAAATCTCCCTGAAAAATAAAGAGATGCACACAGCAGCTACCATGAGAATCAAATAAGGAACACATATTAGACATCACAAAGTCCAAAGGTTTGTTTCTTTGTTTTTTTCTTCTGTTTTTTTTTTCCTTTTTTTCCCTTTTTTGCTTCTGTTTTTAACATTGGGGCCAATTTTATGATCTGATGTGAAAAAGTAGTTTGCCAAATATCCACGGTGCACTTAAAGTGGCTATGCCACGTGTAAATTAATGGTTTAAACCCTTTGGTATCTTTAGGAATACGTTTTCTACAACGAAAATCAACCATTCAGTTTGTTTACAACTTGTTTTTCCGCTCGAAAATTGAGAAAAAATACACCCTCTTCCAGCCTTGAAAAGTTAGTCTCTCCGAAAATTTTCAAAATCTTGTTACGTCATGTGACGTCACTTTAGGAACTGATCGTTGTTTGCCGTGGTAGCCTTCGGAAATTTGATACAGTGTTTGCATTCCATTGTACCGGTTACCAAGGTCGATACAATGTAAAACCTGCGTGAAAAGTTGTAAATTTTGGAATTGTTATCCCTTTTCTCGTGCTTACCAGTTGTTTTAGTCAATTAAATGCATTTCACGCAGGTTTTTCTTCTTGGTATCATGATAAGCTGCCGCGTACAAACATTCACAACGCAACAGCATAGGTACAGCATGGAAGTACTTCCAGTACACAACATACCTGATACTACACAATGTATCACCAGCACTGTTTTCATAGTAGGTACCATGTGAAATCAAATTTAATACTTTCTTTGGAATGGCGGATCTGAGCCAGGAAGTTGCCCTCTAATGGCAACTCCCTGATCGGACTGTGGGTAAAGTGAGTTTTCTTGGATTTGAAATCAGAAAGGCGAAGGCGATACTGAACAAGACGTCAGTGGTGCAGATGGGGTGAGTAATTCGTTACGGCGCATAGGACCGTATCGATTTGAGACAGTAAGGTAAGGTAAAAGTACAACACCACAACAATTCGAGCATGAGAAGCATTTGGAGCAACTGAAAGGGACTTTAGCTTGGAAAGTTTTATGTAGGCAGTCAAAATATGAACTTTAGGTTGTTTTCGTGCAAGTGTCAGTGGAAATCGTGGAACTAGCCTATGATCGAGTGTGCACAGTATTTCGCTGGCTGCTGCCAGTCCACACACTGTACGTATTACTGCAGACCGAACCGAACAGTACACTGCCGAGTTTTTTCGTCATTCGGTTATGAATCAAGAGTATTAATAATTATTAGTAATAGCCTACTGCAGCCCCAGAATATAACAGACCGACACCACTCTCCAAACAGGCAGAATAAAGTTCAAATTCAAGACATGCCGCGAATTACAATCAATACTATCTCTTACGTATGTATAGGCTATGCTGTACGCCAGGTTCGGTATACGGAGGCTGGTGTTCCTAAAATGACGTCATTATTGTGTTGGCTTGAAATCTCATTTTCAACAGTCTATTTTTTGGTGCAATTTTTGGAAACATTAATTTCTTTTTAATGCTCAAGTCTATAAGGGTGATGAAAACAGTTTTAAAAAGAGCTTTTCGTGTACTTTAGGCTAAATTAGTCTCCCATTACTCCAATTTACGTGTCATGGCCACTTTAACTGGGACAGATTTGTCCTTGCAACAATTTTTAGATTTTTTTTTTTAGCATTTGCCCCAGTCTACTTTTCATTCCGAACCATTCTTGAGTCCCTGGAGATGACACAAGTAGGATGTACTGGGTACTACTTATACTAGCCTGAACAGAAATCAAACAAAAGAACTTCAAACCTTTATAATGGCTCTTGGGTGAAGAAAGAGAAGACGTGCTCCGGGATGTCAAGTACCTATAGGTGGCTCTCGGCACATAAGTTACAATGTATACAATGGTATAGATTATGGTTGAAATGACACTGATGACTGTAGAAATGTTTACTAATCTCTCTGATTCTTCTGAAGACCAGTCAGAACTAACAGAGCTGGAACTGTACTTCTGATTTGCCTGGCTGGATTCTGTATCTGTATTTAAATAATTTGGTTTAAGCATATTAGTCAATCAATTGTTACTTAATATTCCTGTCTTAGTGTGGGAACAATGCTATGGATAATGTTCATATCATTTTAAATCTAATGATGACTACCTTAGACTCAATACTTAACTTTTGACACCCATTGAGTCTAAATTATACACAAGCCAAACTTCTTCTCAAGTCTCAACATCCAAAGCCAAAGTGCCAAAATCAAATGAGTACCTGGGGGAAGAGTACTTCCCTATGGAGCTATTTCCTTTCAAGGGACACCAAAGGTGACCAACCTCTCGAACTTCAGAACTTAATGTCATGGGTTTGTCATTTGTGGCCTCATTCTAGACTGACTGAAAAAACAGATACTTCACATGATCTAAGCCAAAGGACTGAGAAGCAATGCAAAATTTGCAAATGTGTGAGTGTCAGTCAGAGTACCACATATTGTACACACTACAAGTCTGATAAAGACTACATCTTGAATCACTGTAACAACAGAATGTTTATGCATACCTTTACCCGCAATACCATCTTAAAAACAAAATTAACTACTGTAGAAACTTCAAGGTGTCCAACATTTTACTGAGGGATCCAAAGAATTACTCTACCAGTGATAATCTGCAGAAGATGGAACTGCCTACTTGTGTAATAGGCAAGGTAAGCAAAATATACAGCTTTTCCAGTGCTTTCTCTCTCTCTTACTGTAGTTCTTTCTTCTTCTTCTTCTTTTTTTAATTTTTTTTTTTTTTTTGTAATTCAACAAGAAATAGTCTTCTATTAGTGTGAGAAAAAGTATGTCACTATCTAGCACTGCAGAAAGTTATTCTAACATCTGACTGGAGCATCCATTGGCTGAAGTTAAATTGAGGAAGTGAACAAAATCATTTAACGGTCCCTTCTAACAAATAATTTGAAGCATGTGCAATTACAAATCCCAGTATGTTGCCAGTGGCTGAGATTAACCAGAAAATATTGAAGTTTGGAGCAGTCTGGTATGCTACACTGTTCAAACAAGCAGCAATGCACAATAAAACTTTGTTATGCAGGATAAAAGCAATATGCAACCCATTCATTCAGTTTAATAGGAAATGATTTACATTCATATGGCCTCATAATATAATCTTCAAAAATTATATCAAATCACAACAAAGCATAATATAGTCAACAATCAGAGGCTCAAGATTAAAATAATGCATTTTATACTAATGGGACACATCTCTCAAGCAGTGAATCACTTCAATAGAAACCTCTTAATTTCCTCATGTCTTCTCTTTTAGGGGCGTAAGGATTTCATGTCGGTCATGCATATCTAAATGCCTAACCACCTGCTTCTGCTTGAAAACAATTCTCATTTTTAACTTTAAAGATATACTCCATTATGCCCAGAAGGCATACCAGCAGGCATAAAGTGCACCTCATTTTCTATGCAGACCTCCTTATACACGAGACAGGTGTAGCAAAAATTTCTTTTACATATCCCAACAACTTTATCTACACATTAAACATTTTATAAACAAAAAGTAAGTGCAGGTTGACTTAACTCTGTTATGTAATCTCTTTTGATCTTGCATAATTATACTTCTCTTGCTTGTTGAAGTAAACATCATCTATACAACTATATCATTTAGACACAGCAATATAATTTTAGCGAAAAAATCCACAAATATTTCAAGAAATAGAATCACCAATTTGTTTAAAACTCACCTGATAATTCAGTGTCATCAAATTCATCCAAACCTGAGAGAAAAAGAGGATTTAACAAACTTTTTCATCTCACTTTCATTTAAGAAAAAAGTCATTAAAATCTACCCACAATAAATAGCAAATAATATGAACAAGCATGTTCAACACATTATGTCAACTACAGTAGGTGTGAATGTAAAGATTTGTACCTGTTACAATGAGAAAAGGCTTGTAATCATCTCTGGGACTCACATTTAATTTGAACATGTCCAAAACCTCCTGACCACTGGTAATTATCTTCTGCAAATCTGTTGCAAATAGATGCAACCAATGTTCTGTGACTTGACACTCGCATCTATTCCCACAAGTCTCTTTACACACGTCTAATGCATCTTTTCACTCGCATACACCAATACACACATACTGACATGTACCTCCTCAACAGCATCTACTTACAGGTATCTACTCATATGCATCTACTTACAGGCATCTACTCAATGCCACAACTTACAATGGATCCTCCTCATGACTTTTTGTCAATACAGTGTGATGACTACAATACACAGATGTTCAATCCAGAAACAAACCATCTGCAATGAACTCCTATGAACTCACCATACAGATGTGTAAGAGATTGCTCCTCTCGTCCATAATCATTCTCTGAAAATAAACCACTCTGATTGGTTGACCTTCGACCAGGAAGACTACGGGGTGCTACTTTAGCCCTTCCCATAGCGGGATCAACACTTCTTGGACGTACTTGAGAGGGTTTTATGGTTGCATGTGATGGAAGCTGTGTGGAGACACTGTGGTCAGGAAAATCTTCCCCATTTTGAGCTGCTAGCCTAGCAGACCTCCGCCGAGAGCTAGCTGTGTCTTTTGGTGGCATCCGTGAGTGAGGGGTCACCGATGGTACATATGAGGCCTTGTAGGAACGTCGAGACATGAAGGGTACATCATAGTTATCCATATTATCGTCAGAATTTACATCAAGCGAATAGCTGGGACTAGAAAAGAAAGGGTTCAATTTACAAAGAAAATGAATCTTAAATTCATTATACAGTGCAGCAGACTACATATCGTACTGTCCAGTATGTGTTCTAATGCACAGCACAGATTTATATCATACGTAAGCTCTCCCAAATATCCAATTACTGGAGGTGCAACAAATGAATCAAACTAATCAAATGAGCAGTACCCAAGACACAGTGGCGTAGCTAGGAATTCAGTGACGGGGGGGCCATGGAGCACGATTTACTATCTAAGCGGAGCGCCACCACAGGTTGGCGCGGAGCGTACAAGAAAATTTTTGGCTCCCCCAAGGCTCTCAGATGGCTGGAGATTGCATCTCCGGGCCGTTTGACCTGCGCTGAAAATATCTCTTAATTGGCATTTCGTGTACTGACATTTTGTATAATGACACATATTTAACAAAAAAAAAAAAAAAAGAAAAAAAATCACATAACTCCTCGGTAGATATGGATGTTCTTTATGACCACCATGGGCGGCGATCCGTCTTTGAAAGTGGGATATATAGTCAGCGGCAATATCTAAGCGGAGCGCCACCATCAGTTGGCGCGGAGCGTAGAAAATTTTGGCAAAAAATACCCCCAGATCACTGGAAATTGCCCTTCCCAGGCTTTTCAACGTGATACTAAGACAACTGTCTGATGACTTTCCTAAAAAATAGGCCTATTGGAAAAAGTCTAGAAATAGGTAAAGTGTTCTGACTTCCGGATATATAGTCAGCGGTAATATCTGAGCGGAGCGCCACCAAAGGTTGGCGCGTAGCGTACCAAGAAAATTTGAGCTTTGAATGCATCCCAGATCGTCGGAAATGGCACTTTCCAGGCTTGATAGCAGCCATCAAGATGTGCAATTGTTGTGAAAAATTTTTAAAGGTCGATTTGAATTTGTTCTAAAACACATTAAGTTTGTCACAATTTATCCGACTTTATTCAAAATTATCCAGAGTGGAGTTATCCCTATGGATTTCAGTGGATTGATTGGAACGGAGATTTTCCACAGCTAGAGTCTATTATTATTATTGAGTACAGGTAACGCCAAGATTTGCCCGACGGGAGGCCTGCGACCCGAGGCCCCTAGAGCCCCAGTGCTGTTGGGTATAGGTGAGGTGGGATTTGAAAAAAACCCTGTGTACTAGACCATTTCATTCGGGCCACATATTGCATAAAATTTGTATATGCTAGAGAAGCATAATTCGGCGTTGATTAAATGTTTTTCCCGGAATCTAAAATGTAAACTTGCAAAGCGCGCGAAGCGCGCAAAAATTTTTTGATAGGTTTCACAAAAAAAAGCAACACATGTAATTAGTGTTCGACCGATCATCTGTTAGATAATCGGAATCGGGCCGATTATCGCACAATCGGTAAATAATCCGCATCGGTAAAATTTTGTCCTTCAACCGATTACCACCACCGATTATTTGAAAACTGGAAACAGGGCTAAAATACACTTCAAAGTTTCTGCAAAAATCTTTATAATTCTCCAAAACACGCATTTCTTTAAGTTCCCGCCCAAAATATCAGCACTGATACTCACAAAACTTGCAACATTTTAAGCTCTCCAAATCATAGCCATCATCGTAATTGGTGCCGTAACTCTCAGTGCAGCACAGTTCAGGTGCGTGAAAGGGCAGTATTGTGTGCATGCCATGGACCATGCTGCACATCTGCATACAAATTGTACTACAGGAAGAAATGACTTCGCGCTACGTTTTTTCAAGTTTCAGTGCAAACCACATCATCTGTACACATTTGGTGCACGTACTGTACTGTAGCAACTTTGGAAACGCGAAGCTTATTATCCTGCATAAATTATGCCACTTCCCACATTCTTTTCGTTAAGTTTTTAATTACCTATGACCTGCACATGCGCACACGTAACTGCTGTGCAGTTCTTGCGAAGTTGAAGTTCACCTACGAAAGCCCACCAGTACAGTGTGTAATACGTAATGCAAGGCTAAGTGCATTGCCTGCGCATTTACGTAGCTTGTTGGTCATGAACTCCGTCCGCGCTCCTAACTGATGAACGAAGGGAAACGGGCCCCGTGTTAAATTCACGCTGGAATGGCAACAGTTTTTCGATTACGGGACTTTATTGGGAATTAGTTTTACGTTTCATTTGGAAAATCTTTTACATAAGACGTAAGTTTTGGGCAAGACACTTTACAAAAAATATATCCATATCGTTAAGGGAGCATGGTATGAGTTAATCAGGCAAATTGAGTGGAATGTTTAGTGGCCCCGAAGTGCCAAGGTAGTTAAGATATTTTTGCCTAAAACTGGGTGGATAGGCTACTATATAGCACTACTACAGTCCAGTACAGACCTTTACACGTGATCTTTCGACATGATCGGTGGATAGAACTACTGTAGGTAGAGCCGTATGTAAGCCGACAGACTCTTTGGCTAACGTTAAGTCTGTGACATCGTACGAAAGCATGTATTTATGGTTGATTTTTATCATAGTATTTGGAGAGGAAATCCTTCAAAAACAATTAAGATTTCATTCGTGGAACATAGGGAACTGTTCTTAATCGTTCATCTCCAGTGTGAAGGTTATGTTATGGTGTGTGTACAAAGTTAGAAATATGCGACAGACGGCGAGAAACATGACCTTCCTATATACATGTAAATAATCGGTGATCGGTAATCGGCATCGGCCCGATTGTATAATTGAATAATCGGTAATCGGTGATTACCGATTATGGCATAATCGGTCGAACACTACATGTAATCATGGAGAACAAAAAAAAAAAGGAAAATCTTTAGGGGTTTTAGACCGTATAAGAGATAAAATATGCATTGTATCGAAACTACCTTGACTATCCGATCAAATAGCCAAGCATTGCTCCGTGAGTCCTTCACCAACTGACCGTGCCGCATGACACACACAAAAGAGCAGTTACTAGCCTTTGCGATGGGAGGAAATTTCCGACCTCTACATAAACTGTGTACTTTTCCTACATGTTACTTTGTGAGGTGGGAAGGACTTGCGCTATCTAGCAATGTAGAGTGGAACCAAAGAAGAAACTGGATTAGCTCTTCTGCGTGCGTAGCGCGCCGAAAATTTTGTGTTTTTATAAGAGAAATCGTCCTCTTGAGAGCAAAAATGGGTAAAACGACACTGTAAATGTTGGATATTGGGGGGCCAAAATGAGACTGCCCAAGAACTATAAAATATTTATATATTTTTTTATTTTTTTGACATCGGTGAGGGGGGGCCATGGCCCAATGGCCCCCCCCCCCCTAAATACGCCAGTGCCAAGACAAGTACCAGTTTTGCTTTTGATTCAAAGTTGCAATCATTGTATGAATCATTCCAATATGAAAAAATGAAATCTGCTACTGCACTGCACCAAGGCTTCGTCTCCAAGTGACGGGTACCCCAGGGAAGAGGAACTGGCGGTCCTACCCACTGAGGAAATGTTAGCCCTTCTAGAGACTAAAAAATCAGTCACCTAAAAGGTGGGGACTAAAAATTTGACAAAAGCAAAACAAGGAAAATAAAACAAATGGGGTTAAATTCTCCCTTGCCACATTTTATTCCAATCCCATTTAGGGAACTGCACAGTGCACATTTTTTTTTCTACAACCTCAGATTCCATTTCAAAAAGCCAAGGATTCAAACAGAAACTCAAAATTAGGCTAAAGTCACTCATACAAAAATGCCACTTAAAATAGCAGGTAGCGGTTTGGCAGTCAGTGTTGTTAAGTGACATGGCTTTGGCACTTAAAATCTCCCTCTTGCATATCTGCTACAGTATACCCTTTTTTGTAAAGGTAAACTTTTTCACTGCATATTCTCAAATATTTTTTAAAATGCTCCATTGCTTCTTGGACTAGATTACTATATGTGTATGCTGTCTTAACACTGAACAAAGCAATGCAACCCCATAACTGACACTCATTGCCTGTAGGCCTGTAGGTGTATTATGAAGACCCTCCCTGGAAGTTCAGTCATAAAAGCAGAGGAATGAGTTTGAATCTTCAACAAATATTTTAATGACAGAGACAACATAGCAAAAGCTAATTTCAGTTTGTATTATTTATTAATTAGTACATGCCACACCTGGAATAAAAAATTAACGATAAATGTGAAACCCCGTTTATCCGAACTTTTCAGTTATCCCAACAACTTTCGGTCCCGACATGTTCGGATAAATAGGGTTTTCCTGCTTGTTGTGAGAGTAACACTCACCTTCTCGAATATGTATAATCTGTCTTGTCTCTGTGAAGATAAAAACAAACAATAAATCACACTATTTTGCAGATAAACCCAAAACCTAAAGCTATGGCACAAACTGTACACATGAAACAAATTAAACTGTACAGTCCACTCTTTGCACATTCGAGTCTTACAAACTGAAATGCACAACGCTTCAAGCAGACATGTATCTGTAATGCACACTTTTTACTAAATCTATCAGATAGGTCTTTGCCATTTATACTTGCTCAGCCAGGCAGTTGCTAATGAACTTTTAAATTTTTCTTTGTCCCCTGACTCAGGGGTGGAAATAAATGGAAGCCATAAAAGCCATGCCCTTCAAATTTTTGGCAATATTCTTGGTACCCTACAAAATGACATACTTTTCACGGCCATGTTGGCCTACTGTATGTGCCCTTCCCAACAAAAAACAACCAAACATATACCAGATAACACAAAATCATTTTTGGCCTTGATGCCCTTTGAAAGGAATAAATGTTCCTAAAAAGCTAACACGAAAATGACCTTGCCCTCAAGATATCTTATTCCCAGCCCTGCTGCTGACTATATAAAGGGTAAGGCCTGTCTTAATGCTCAAACTGAAATCAACTTTAAAGAAGGAAACATTTATCCACACTTTCATCTGCCTTCCTATGTGAATGAGAGCTTCAGTGTAGCATCAAAGACTTAACACAAACAAAAGAGAATAATATTTACAGCATCTTTATTAGTTTCTATTATCCATCATCCTCATGTAATAAAGACACAATGAGGTACCATAACAGATTTGAAACGTGATAACTGGCTCACAGTGAGGTTGAAAATTAAAGTAATACAGGCATACCTTTTTTCCTTTTCATGTTTTTGCTCTATAGTCAACGACAAAACTACCTTGATCATTTTACTCTCCTTAATTTTTTGAGCTTCAAGAAGGAACCAAACAGATAAAAATACAGTACCAAAGCAGGAAGATATTAATAAACTGCAGGAATGACATTCAGGCTGCAGTATTACCAAGGAAACTATACAGTAATATTACCTGCAATTGTTATCTTGTGTACACATGATACTGCCTGTAAAAATTTGTGCAAAAAGCAGCTAAAAAGAAATAATATGACTACAGGATATGGTACTGTACTCACTGTGACAGCATAAACTCTTCTGTTTGTCTTGGATTTGAAAACCTCAATTTTGGTCTGAAAAGGAGGAGATTAAAGAATTACAGTACTTAACTGCACATGAAAAAGTTACGATTAATGGTCTGGGCCACAGAAGCAAAATGTTTAATTTACAGTACTGTGCCAAATGTGGCAAACTCCTACTGTACAAAACACACAATACTGTAGGGACTGGATTCAAAAGCAGAGAAAAATGCCTCAAAAGAGAAAGAGAAAGAGAGGGAACCAGGCCAGAAAACAACTCAGTATTTGACATTCCACTAGCAATGAAGCAACTTAGGCAACTTATTATTAAGCAAGTATTCAGTAAGGAAAGAAAGGCACCATCTAGTTGGAATCCATAGCATTGACAGATCATACAGTATTTTGTGGTATATGGGCCAACGACAATTATTAAAGGTTGTGTGACATGAAAATAACATAGTTGGATATTTAATGTAAAAAGCATTAAAAATCGAGAAAATAGCTGCAATTTCCATTAAAATCCATCAAATATTGACCATTTTACAGGGAAATTTCTATTTCACACTTGTATCATGAATAAACATGAACTAAATATGCAAATATGTGACATCGAAAGAGGGACATACCATATAGGGCACACGTTAGCCTTTGTTTTTTCAACCTTAATTTCAAGGACACTGGTAGCATTGTTATTCCCTGAGGGGTTTATTATAAAAGTTAAAATTTTTTCCTTGAAAAATATTAATATCACTCGCCAAACTGTAATCTATATGATCGGTAATTAAGAGAATTTATCTATGGTTAACAAAAGAAATCATAACACTGTGCAACACTCTACATCATTATTTTTGCATAGGCAGTTAGTTTCTTCAGAAACTATCAAACTTTGAAGACGTGTATTTTGAGAACGGTAAAAGATATTCAAATAATTCCAACGAAATAAGTCCCCCTTTAACTGGCAGGTAAAACAGCTCTTTTGGAGGCATGTCACACGATCTTTAATGTAACACTGTACCTGTATGTGAGGCTTACAATACCAGTACTACAAAGTGCAGCATGGACTGTGCAAAGTTCTACATGATTGATACAACCAGTCTTGTAGCAAGAGTGCAATGTACAGTATGAGTACAGATGTATAGTTTGGTTACTGGTAAGAGTACAAGTACACATCTTTTTCTTCAGCAGCAATAAAGTACACTTATTACAGTATTAACTTTCAAAACCTATGTGTACAGCAGGAGTTCAAGTACAAATCCCTTAGACTCTTAAGTACAAATGTAGGCAAGTCTGCCACAGTGTGAGTAATAGTACAGTAGAAGTCTACATACAATGCTCGTACAGTACAGCCTACACATGCGGCTCCTAAAACTTTGTGTACTGTACAGGTCTTGGGTGTCCTGCATAAAATGTAGAGGGAGGAATACATAGGTTCAGATATGGCATGAAATGTACTGTATAAGATAGCTTCAAGTGCCAATTAATTTGAACAAGTCTTGTTCCAAGGTAGATGAGATTGTCCATATGTATAATAGATGAGGTAAGTAGGAGGGAAATAGAGACTGTAATACTATTTGTTTCACACTCACACATCTACTGTACAAACTGTATTGAAGCTGCATAAGATTGCACTTGCTTTAGAGTATAAAAATATACAGAACTGTGTTCAAGTAGCAAGGTACAGGGTACTGTTACACAGCACATGCCTGTAATGAAAGTAACCACTGTGTCACATTTATAAGGCTCTTATGTACTTTTTTTTTCTTTTTGCACCTGTACCTGAATGATTAAAAAGATGTCTAGCATGTGTATTACCAATTGTAGATAAAAACGAACAGACAACTTGTTAGATCAAATGATTGAGGTGGGAGAAGATGGGGACAGTTGTCACACAATATCAGAAGCCTGCTTCCGAGTTTTTAGTAATATGTGTAGTAGTGCAGCAATTTCAAGTCTATCTAAAGCTCAGGACTTATTCTACTGATTATTTTATGACAACTGTATAATATTGTACACTTCACCTGTAGAGTGCATCAAGTTTGCAAGGCACTGAACACACATTATACTATGCATATCAATACAGAGTGTACAAAACAGGATTCTGTTCGACACTACACTGTACAGTACCCTCTGCTTACAAACCATGCTCTTTGGTGTGTATAGTTTCATACACAAGTACTGAATTCAAAAGTCTTTACCATTTAAAAAAAAAAACAGCTTGAATATTTTAAATGACAGCTCTTAAAGCCACATTTTAATAGGATGCTTACCTCAGTTTTCCCTATCAAAATATAGACTACCATTAAAATGTCACAATCCAATCCTACAAGAACAACACCGTAACATGAATGGACCGTTACAGATTTTGAACATGTCTGCTTTGCAAGCATGCAATCGTGTGCTATAAGGAAGTTTGACCCGTACAGGAAGTTGTTGGTCAGTGCTGTACGAGTTACATGCGCTGTCTGCTTAATTATGTTTTTTGTAGATAACACTTAACAGACATATCTCATTACAGTATACAGTAGTTTATCTGCAATGAAGGGTCATCACTTTCACACCAGCAAGTACTGCATAAACTACCCATAAACAACATTTGGAGCCCTTGAAATTAATGATGCTCAATGTAGTATTCAAAACTGCATGAGATCTATAAAACTTTCAGCAGAAACAAATCCCACAGAAATTTTCAGTAGATGTACTGTATGTAATTACAGTATATGAAACAGGAAACTATATGTACATGTACAGTACTGTAGCCTACAGTATTAGTTAGCATACAACAAACTTCATCATCTTCAGTTTTGAGAACTTTGTGGCTATACAGTATATATATATATATATATATATATATATATATATATATATATATATATATATATATATATATATATATATATATATATATATATATATATATATATATATATATATATATATATATATATATCTATATATATATATATATATATCGGTATATATATATATCGGTATATATATATCGGTATATATATATATATATATATATATATATATATATCACTCATTCGGCACTTAGGGGGAAAGTTGTTGTTGAAAAGTCGACCTTAAGGGGAAAAAAATTTTCGGGTGAAATATAAGTTTCACCTTAACGTTTCCACACACTTTTTCTATAGGAATACGTAAATTTACAAGGGCGCCCTCTTAGATTTACAAACTAGATGCCATTACTTCAAAGTTGTCAAATTTACGGACACCTAGCTGTTAACACGAACGGATGGCTGGCCATTGAAATAACGTTAATTATATGTTTAGACGTTAGGGCGAAATTATTTCTTATGTATTTTATTATCTTATTTTCGCCCTATGTACAAGCAGATATAACAATTTCCCCTTAAGGTGGGAATTAGCGTTATATATATATATATATATATATAAATATATATATATATATATATATATATATATATATATATATATATATATATATATATATATATATATATATATATATATATATATATATATATGAATATATATATATATATATATATATATATAAATACAATATACACCCAATCTATGGACTTATAGCCGCAACTCCGAGTTTCATGCGATCCTCGCAATCGTCAGGCAGCAAGTGATTCGCTTCGCTGGTCAGTGCATTCAAGTTCATCTCTTAGGTTTGCTTGAGTGCCTGCACTTTGACAATAGCTCCGTTCTTCGGTTGAGTAAGTTCATATTGTTTGCTAGGGTTATCTCGACCTTTTCCTCTACGCAGAGGTTACATTGGCTTGATGCTCTTTGTTTGGTGTTAGATGTTTTTAAAATTTCCCATTTGATTTCAAAGCTTTTTTCTTCTTCCTTAAGGGCCCAGATATACTTTGATAGTTCCGTGTCCTTTGCATGTTTTTGGTGGTTGAATGATTTTCGATGGTTATAGTAGCGTTGTTTGAATGGCCCCCCAGATATCCCTATGTACGTCTTCGGTTCGACACCGCACCCAGAGACTGTAGCTTTGTAGACGACGGCTGTGGTAAGGCATTTACCCCTCAGGGGGCAGGAGTCCTTGTCCCTGCAATTGCACATCTTTTTCGGGGTGGCTGGCGTTGTGGTGTTTATGATCCTGTTATTGTGTGATTTTATGATGGCTTGCATGTTTTTCAGACAACTATAGCTGATTTTCAGTGTGTTCTTATTGAAGATTTTGCTAAGCTTGTTCTCAGCTGTGAAGTGCTTTCTGATGAGCTTGATGAAAGTCTTTCCGATGTTTGTTGCCACTGTTTTGCTATAGGGTGGATTAAACCAGGTTATTTTCCTGCTTCTGTTTTTCTTTCTGCTTTTATTAGCGTCACTGGGTTGAAAGTTGATTTGTTCTTGGAAACCGCTATCTTGCAACGCTTTGTTGTATGCAGGCGCTGCTTAGTCAAATAGTTCACGATTGGATGACAAAGTGGTGATGCGCTTGCTTATTGAATCGGGCATGTGCTTAATTATTGACGGGGGGTGGTTGGGTTCTGCATGGATGTATACCGGTTGGTTGTTGGGTTTCATGTACGGTTTGTGGAGCGATGTTCTGAGATCGAGGTTGACATCCAAATAGTTTACAGTGGTGAGATTGGTTTCTACTGTTATTTTAAGTCCAAATGTTTTGAATATCTCAATGAGGTGTTTTCTTGCTCTGTCTGCCTGGCTGCCAGATGCGTTCCTTAGTACGGCGAGGCCGTCGTCTCTATAGAGGCCTACGCTATCGAAGTCCATTTCCTTTTGTAGTGTGTTGAGGATTAGCAGGCCTACAAGTTCACAGACTTCGGCGCCGTCGTATCCACCCATGGTTACATCAAAGGCGTCGGGAGTGTGTTTCTTCAACCACGGGTTCCCTGCGTGGTCATAGAGCAAGGACTTTCTAGCATGTAGGATTGTGTTGATGCTTGTCTCTGCAACTGTGGTGATTGACTTGGCCCATGCAATGGCTTTTTCGAGCAGGTTTTCTGAGATGGACGGATAGAAGTCCACTATGTCGAACACAACGAACTTTAGTTCACTTTTGTGTTCTAAACTGTTGAACCAATCTAATACGGACGAGGTGTTGCGCCATTGGTGGACGTCTGTTGTGTTTCTTATTGACGTGTTAATTTTGTCTAGCATTTGCTTGCTGGCTTTTCCAATTTCTGGTTTCGCAGGGTTTATGAGTCTGCATTTGGTGTTGTGCTCGAAATTGTCTTTGTGGTCCTTTATCGTTATATATGCTGGTGCTGTGTTGGTGGCACTTATTCTGTCCTGTATACCGAGAGTGCTTGCTACTTCCCTGAGATCGCTGTCAATCTTTGCAACTGTTTTGGGTTCGGCTAGCTTGTATGTGCTTGTGATATTATCCGTGAGCAATTTGTTGTACTCGGTATTTATACAAAGCTCTGTTATGCATCGAGCACTTTTTCACCTGCTATTGATATATGAATCTTATATATATATATATATATATATATATATATATATATATATATATATATATATATATATATATATATATATATATATATATATATATATATATATATATATATATATATATATATATGTATATACTCATTTGCTGCAACAGAGGGTTGCAAGTTGCAAAAATGTTGACTTTGGGCCCCTAATGATGTCAGAGTCACAACTTGGTACATTTTTGGTAAAGTTCTTTACAATCTGTCTCAGTTCTCTTTTCCTACAAATATGTGTATTTTGAGAAAAAAGATACCAATTTTAATTTATAATAATTTAAAAGTTGGGCAAAAAACACAAATTATAGGAGCCTTATTGTGTCTCTCATAAGTCAATCATGGCTACTCTTAAATGTCAATTTTTCATCCCCTTCCCCCTCGAAATAAAAGATAGGCCTAAGAATCCTTACTTGTTTAGTGTTTGCAGGTTTTTGGTATTAAATATTATAATATTACCTGAGCTATCCAAATGAGATAAAAGCTTCCCAAAATTTGCACATCCACCCTTCTGATTGTATATTGTTGAAAAGTTTATCTGCTGACAAGTGATATAGCTTATGTTATCTCTTTTCTTTTTTTCTTATAATTTAGACCACTACTGGTATGACATTCACTTTCTACACCAAAGCATTTTTGTACTTTCACTGTAAGTTGTTCCAAAACTTTTTCATCCCAGAGAGGGAGTCAAGGCTTCCTGCACCTCCACCTGAAACAAACGAACTTCTATCTTCCAACATCAGTCATGTTTTGAAAGTTGTCCTCTCAAAAAATGCTTCTCCTTAAATGATACTACTGTACACGTACATGTGCATGACTCTAACGGTTCTTGCACAGCCTGTGATCCCTCTTGGCAACAATAAAAACTCACTCTGACATGTCATTTTCTTTAAGCTCAGGGTTCATTAAAAACCCATGGTATACTGTAAAAGGACCACAAGGGCTTCAAATCGACTATCATACTGTTGGGAAAAAGGAAAAAGAAAAAGAAAAAAAAAACTATCGTACTGTACTTTGTGCAGGCTATAAAGGATTAATTACAGTGGTGTGACTCTATGAGACAGTTACTTGTTAACATCAGTTTCAGTAGTTGGGTACAGTACCTGAAGTCACACCTGTATATATACTGCACACCAGAAATCCTAATTTCTTTTTGCCTAGATGGGGCCATACATGTACAGCCCAAGAAGTGCATATTTCATAAGAAGTGCAACTTGCATCAATGACTGACACATTCAGAATCAAGGGGCCCTAACATTGTGTAGTATATTGTACGTATTTTTCACATTATGATAATGAGACAACAGCTGGAGCCTGCATGGTGCTCATCTACTTATGCAATGTATTTTCCACTTTTTCATGTTTTCAAAATACACAAGACAGTCCTTATGATGTTCCACAAAATATTTTGGTCATTTCTACCACTGTCTGAAAGATCTTTTCAAAATTTTTGGGTGGTATACCTGTGTCACACCTCAGCTTGCAGAAAAGGACACATGGTAGTCTCTACCTCAAAATTAAACAAAGGTGCATACCCTGCTGCTATATTAACAATCTGAGATCTGATCAAAATCAACTAACAGGAAGCCTAATTAATGTGAATTACAGCCTTATGGGTCACTTACAAGTGTTTAAATACAGTATATATGTTGATTCACTTGTGTCTCCAAGCATGCTGCTCCAAGATACACAAACATACAGTAAGTCTAATGAACCTTCGTAAATTTGCTCATTATGGAGTAAATGGCTCAGAACTATGTAAACTCACTCTGTGAAGCATTCTTTGATGGGTCAATTCTGTCTTCTTGCTCAGACTACAGTATTTGTACTGACTACCCAACAACATAACACCTTAAAATACACCTTGAAATAGGATATACCAAACTGCATATTGACCAAATTTAAACTTGGTACTATGTCAGGGCTATAAATTAATTCACATAGTTTCAAATCCAATTGCCTGATGAAATTCCTCAGACTACAATTGTAATACTTCTTTGGGAAATTCTTCCTCCAATTATTCTTAACCTGCAGTAAAAGCACACTTTCATCACAAACAGAACCTAATGCATATACTGATAACTTTTTTTTTTTGTCTCACACAACGGAAACAATCACCACTGTAAACTGTAGACATTAAATCTACACAGTACATATAGCTGTTAAAACTAATTATTTCAAAAAAAAAAAACTTTGTGCAACCTCTCCCAAGTCTGCCTTTAGGTCACCATGATCCTTGAGCATTGAACACCTCTTTCATTTATGAATGAATGGCTTCCCATCCTCTCACATTAAGAATAGACATTATTTTTCATTATCAGATCAAGAAGAATTGTAAAACATAGGGCCTATAGGACAGTATCAACAAGTAACCTGATGCATGTTTGAGATCACCTGCCCTTTCCAAGGAGGGCAAACACTCCCAAACACACTGTACCATACTGAGTTTGTTCAATTCAAAGAAGATAAACATATCTCTGTGTAATAGTTTAGAGTACAATACTGAGAATCTGTATGGGTTGTACCCTTGTTTGCAGATCTAACTTCAAATCAAATAGGCACCATACATTTCTTTGCCTTCTAGGTGTGACAATTTATGTATGCACCAAACATCACATAGCACTTACATGTACAGTAACACAGGATCGACATTAATTTTAACTCCTAATTGATCTTGACTGTAATAAAAAGTTGATACATTTTACAAAAGTACCAAAGGTTAAAATTTCAGTGCAGACTTGAACTTTCATACCATACACTGATCCTATTGTACAGGTACTGTACATGTAAAAACATGTATTACGTATGGCACTTTGTGATTTCATGAATGCATGCCAGCTCCAAAACACGGAGAGAGAATCCCAAGATAAGAATAAACGCTGTACTTTGTTCATAACTGGACTGTCCATGGAAAATCCATTTAGCATCCTGAGGAGATTCAGTGACATGATGCTTTCACCCAATGCTTGTACATGTATGTACATCCACATATTAGTGCTGACTTTGTAATGGATTAATAATCACCAGAAATCCTACTGTAGTTACAGGTACTCTTGAATGTACAGTACTTTTAACTCATTTTAAAAACCTTTAGTTACCATTACTCTTCTACAAGCACTCCACATAATTTGATGTTTAAATACAGCCAGTAACCCACAAATATATCATAAGCAGTTTTCAGCAGTACAGACTATAATAATGGTCTATGCCAATGCTGCACTCAGTGAACTGCTCCACAATGTCATTTTATCAGTCCATCCTGTGTCAAACTAGGGCAAGTCACGATACAGTAGAATGGCATCTCGATTGTCGTTGTCAAAGGTATCATGATACATTGTAGTATCTGGATATTACCTAAAGAAAATTGAACCTTTGAATGTATTCACATTATTCAATTTACACACTTGGCACATTTCAAACTCTTAACTGCTTGATCGTTTTTGTAAATTAATTCCATTTATTTTAAATAGCAACATGACATGTATTTGAAAACATAAAAGACTGCAATAAATGTTTATGAATATCGTACGAAAACACAATGCACTCTTTTGCTAACTTACTACTTTCTTCTCTTTTCTTGATATCGCAATACTTACAGGATGCCATTAACATATCGTGGGGAAACTAGCACCGTGATTATCATGATTATCAATGAATCACGACAACGAATTGTGACCACATTACCCATCCTTAGCAGTCTTCGTTGGCTTCCTGTGCAGCATCACATCCAGTATCAAGTACTGTACTGTACTGTACTTCTTCTTACATACAAATGCATTCATGGTTTTGCTCCACTGTATCTACAGGGACTCCTATCCAATTGCAAGCCTTTGCATGATCTACAGTATGGTCCAGCTCTCAATCACTTTTAAACAGGGTTGTTTGATTTAAATCACATTACAGTAATTAAAATCTCAATTTACATCATGCTGTATGATTTTTCAAAAAAAAAAATCACTGTTGTAAATGAGTTTTTCAGAATTTTTGCATTTCAAGCAGAAAATGTTCATTTGAAATAAAATTCAATCATTGTAAAGTAATGGACTGATTGTACAAAAATGAATTTGACACAACTATCCCCATACAGAACTCCTCAACTAATTTTTAGCATACCAGGTGTAAGCCTGGTCACCAGATCCACATACTAAGATCACAAATAAAAATAAAAATGGTTGCTTTCTCAAATTCAATAATTAACAGAAGTTGACATTGATTGCTAATTTCTCCTGTGTATCTTATGATCTTTTCACAGAGTTAGGAACTTAGGGTAAAGTGATGATCATCCTGAGTGAAAATCTCAACTGATCAATCACATCACATCAGCCTGAAAAAAAAAAAATCCCTGTAATAAATTCCAAATCTTGTCATGCAATCTTGACTGTAAAAATGAATTAGTATGTCCTGTTGTTCAAGTTTCATTCAAAATTGTTACAATTCAAAACCAATGAACATGTCAGTTAAGGGGGCATGAAGTCCCCAGTCTAAAAATTTAGAGTAACAATATTAAGTTCCTTGTTTCACATTATTTTGGAGAGCCTTGGCGCCTGAATACAGTACCAAAAAGGAATATCTATAGTTTTGGAAGGAAATATTTTGGATTAGTACCCCCACTATAACTGATCATAACTTACAAAGTGCAAGCAAATACCAAATTGTAGCTTGTGTATTTACAGACTACAGTCAACTTTAGTCAAGGTGTTCACTGCTGGTTGAAACTACTATGCTGTACACTCACATACTTTATGTTCAGACGAGTTTTGCCACTTTGTTAGTGTCAAGTCTGTTCCTCAGCTTTGATTGCACAAGTCCATACAAATATGGACTTGTGCAACTTGACTGAACACTCTCTCGACCCCTGAGGATGTGACTACAGCAGATAGTAGCTTCATCACCACACTCAGGTTCTCCTCCTCTATTCCTTCGTGGGACTGCCACCACTCTGCAGTACAATGAGTCCCATACACAACAGTGTCATCATAGAGTAAGTATCCCTAAAGTTAACAAAAGCTAGTGGAGTCAAGTGCTAACTAACAAGTAGAATACAATAATCCCCAATTAACACCAGCTGGGTGGACAACTACTTTGAATGCATTTCCTGTGTATATCCACAACCGTGGTATTGATACGAACTCTGCTTGTTTAGTTTAATAGGACTTATGGTTAACAGTGGAATCAACAGGCTCATGGGGCCTTATAAGTTGTAACTGAAAGTACTTCTATTGTGCAATATCATTCATAACAAAAGTTTTTTTAACATTAGTTATTTCAGTCAATACCAAAATGTTGTGATTGCTCATGCATGGGACCATGAGCACATTCACTGATTTGTCAGAGCATGTCTCACACACATCATGCAACATGGCCAGGTGTTATGGCTTCAATGTTCTACAGTACAAGTTCCTTTGCTTTCACCCTTAGGATATTACCACCCTATGGAAGGTAATTCAAAATAGTTCACTTTTATGGTATCAAAATCAAGCTGTTTTCCACAAAGCCATTTTGCGTGTTTAACGCAAAAGTACCCTCTGTTAGCTCATGTACAGTATTGGTACACCTTATGAGTGCAAAAGTGATGTTATTTATCTATTCACTGGTTTCTGACCAGTGCAATGCACGGGTCCAATAAATATTTTAAAGCAGGGCACAGCCTTAGTTAATCGAGATTTCAATGGCTGTTATTCAAGATGGGAGTAATAAACTTTGCTACTGATTCCAACATTGACTGGCAATTACAATCAATTCACTCACACTACAGTATTTCATCTCTTGAATAATTCACCAATACATTAAAGTAGCTGCACCAACTTCAATATCACAGAATAGTGCACTTTGTGCTATTAGAGTAGCTTGGTTTGAGGACCCTTTCTGTTGTACCCTAAACACTTACACAGGCTCATAATCAACCCATTCCTCTCGTGCTTAAGAGCCATTTTAATAGTGTTTGCACAGTGTACCCGACCAACGATGTCAGGACCCGGTTCTGAAATTGCTACCTGGATCCAAAGTTTCACTAACATAGATTGCACGTGTGACAAAACACCTAACATGTTACTTTTTCCTGGCAAAATTTATCAAGCACACGCCTAAAAACACTTGTCATGCCCATAAAGATACGTTGGTGTTTGTATTATATCAATGTGCAAAGCAAAATTTCTTATTATGACTTTACAACAAACTTGTAGCCTAACAAAAATTATATTTTCGGGTACCCGGGTACCCAGGGCTTAAGCCAGGATTTCAGATCAGGGAGTCCATAGATGCACGGCATGGGGGTGGGGTCTAAGGGGAGGAGGTGTCCCCCTGCCCTTTGCCGAAAAAAATGGATTTTAACCCTTCTTAGATGCAAAATGGTGCAACATTTCACTCATTTGGCACCTGCACCCATGACCCTAAAATAAAGGTTATTGTAATGGACATTCTGTAAAAAAATCAAGAACAAACATGTGTAATTAAAGTGGTTTTACAGCAGATGCAACTTTTATTGACAAAACTGGTTATCTTTTCTCTTCTTGTTTATAGCTAATTTGGCATGGTACTGGTATTGACTCACAAGTCTGGTTTTTTTTTATTCGTTCCTGACTTTACGTCAGTAAAATTACCATTTTACAAAAAAATGTACAGGGAGAAAAGTATCTCATATTGTGATCTCTAAATCCTTCTGGGTTGTTGGAAGAAATAGTTGAGAGCTGAAGCGAAGTCAAATTCAGACACTGATGGCTTCCCATAGCTGATCAGCATCAGATCTCGCAGCATGTCAATCTTCAAGCACTGCTGTAACTTGAGTGAATCAGACCGTGAATGTACCATGGGTGCGCGCCGGTCTGACCACATGTGATGTCGCATTTCACGTTAGGAAGGGCTAGGATTTGAAGCCAGTGTTTTCATTTGGCGAATTTATAACGATAGCAAACTTTCCTTAATGTTAATAGTTTTCTTAATATCGAATTACTATAAACTAATGCGTAGTACTTCCATGTGCATGGGGAAATCACTACTCGCAGTGTTAAATTTTGCAATATAGAATGCATGTTTGATCAGTAACCAATCTTTAATTTCATCACTAGTCGAAAATATTTACTAAAGGCCTGTAAGCTTATCTGTACTTTTTCCCCTATTAGATGAAGGCCTGTCCAATAGTTTGCTAAAGTCCCGAGGTCGATTCGCGATCCCGGTTCGTGATTTTCTAGGCTGCCTTCGTCCAAATTCAACTGCTAAGTGACACAGCTCGCATAAGTAATGGAGAAGTAATGAATAGTGCTCAGTATATACACTGAGCTTAGTAGGACCCCTTCTCCAAACAAGGGAAACATACGGTATGTCTTGTGTGTGAAAAGCATCACAAGGTCATCATGACATGGTAGCTGGTTAACAAGGTCCTGGTCGGCCATTGGCTCATGAAAAACGGAACAGAGAACACTCATGTGTAATAAAAAAAAAAAAACCCGAATACCTATAAGTTCCCAAAACTTTGAATCAGTTAATTTAGCGTTCAAAACTTTTTGTTAAAAAATCAGAATTTATTTTATAAAGCTCCCCGAAAACGTCTGCTCAAGTTATGAAATCACATACCTCACACTCCGTTAACACCTCGAGTATACCAAGAGAAGAAAAAAGAACACCCCTCCATTAACGGTTAAATGTGTCACTAATTACGAAAATCAACCCTGTGCCATGTGTTAATTACTAAGATAAGACTATTGACACTGTTAATATTCATGAAAAGTTACGGACCGAGCCATGCTATTACATTAAGTGGGCACCAAAATGGCGCTCGTGCGAAGTTACGTTTCTGATAGATTAAAGTGTTCCCCGGATGTCAGCACGAGGCTGGCTACGTAAGAACGTACGGATAAAATATAAGGTGAGCTTGCTGCTCTGTGGACTGCATAATAGTTAACTGCCACAGAAGACAGTAGTACGAATGGGTGGGTGACGTAACTGACATAGTAGCTAGGGATTTCCGTGGCAAGCAAATGTTTTGAGTGTATACTGCATGCGGAGCATTAATTAATGGCTCTGGATGCAGGGAAATGCTGCTTTACGTATGCAGCATGTTACCGTTAACACGCGCAAGTACCGGTGGAATGTACGAAGCTTGTCAGTGAAAGTTCCACGGCATGTACATAAATCAACTTTTCGTGGATGTGTTTGTGTGCTAGTTTTGGGTAAACAATATATTTTCTTACGAAACTAATAGCCATAAATGTTTTAGATATTTGAGTGGGATTGATATGTTTTATCCAAGTTTTTAACGTCGGATAATTTTACATCTTTCAAACTTAGAAAATCCTTGAAGGGATCGACTTTTATCTTGCATGGTAATTCGAACTGGTGCGTAATTTCGATGGGCGAACGCCGGGTTAGGATAACATATAGCCTAAAGGCCTGAAAACAAAAGTGCACGCGGAGGTGTGTAGCCTACTAGTTTTTGACGACCGTAGTTTGAACGGCCATGTGTATTCGTGGGTGTAGAAAATTAAAATAACATTTACTCGGTACTTTGCCAATAACTTTTCTGGAGCACTTTTCTTTCCACAAAATATTGTTTTATTTTTTTTTTTGCATTTTTTTTTTTTTGCGGCCCAAAGACAGGCCGTCCAAATGACAGCTGGACGGCTCGCCGGCTCAAGCCTTGCGGGTACCCGACCGACCATCGACTTCTGGTACCTGGTTCTGAATTTTGGACCCGGTGCAAACACTACAGTTTAATGATACAGTAATGGTTAGTAATTGATCTCCTGGGAAAGGGTCTACAGGGATAGGATGTCCTTGTCCTAGGGCTTCTGCCAAAGGGGTAGAGCTAGTGACTGGTCCCCACCTTTCACAAAACGTTAAGAGCCCCCAACCTCCCTTTCATTTCGAAGTGATAAGTTTACAATATCATGGCTTACAAATACTGTAAGAATGGGGGTGGGCGGTACTGTGGAATTACTGTTACAGTATCGTCTGTTATGTACAACCGGTATTACAAGTACAGTAGCAATGGTTCTCACGTGTACAGTAAGCCAGCTACCAATCAAACTGGTTGTAACGAAATTTTACTAAGTACGTAGTATATTTTTACTTAAGAATACATGTAAGCTATTGAAAATCTTTGGTGTGCAGTCATGGCTTTGTACACCAATATGACGGTGTAATTTTCCTTCCTTCTGCATAAGCTGTAGAACCCCCTACAAACTCCTGGGTTGGTTCTAACCTCTGCTCAAACAATCTGAAGTATGAACACCTCTTTTAAATGCCCGAATATTCACCAGTCAAACTACAAAGAATATATGACTTAAAACTACAAAGCATACATATGTATAAATTCTTTTTGATGAAATCAACTCATATTGCAGCAAATGAACGACAACAATTACCTGTAAAATACATTATAATCATCAGGCTTTTCAGTTCTTACCTTTTTGAACTAAACCTACACTGACATAATGTATTAAAGCCAATCAGACATAGCAGAGAAATTAGGAAACATGTTTTGTAACTTAAAGACAGACAGTCATCATCCCAAAGTATATTTTAGTGTGGGGTATCAAAATTCTCAGTTGGTGACTGCTCTTTGATTGACATCAAAGTTTGAAAATTTGAAAGATGCAGAGTAGCTCACATTCCACACAAGGCAGACAGAGTGCTTTTATAGCCTTGTATGCTCACCAGGACATGGCCTTAAGCAATAAAACAGGTTTATTCCTGCACAAGGAGGAGCTTCATACAGTTATGGGAGGAGCTAGAAGTTGCATAGTTGGGAGAATTGGACTGTCTGGGATCATGAAAATTCCCCTTTAAGGTGACCACACATCCCCAATATTTGGGGACAGCTCCCCAAATCCAGTGTTCCGTCCCCAATGTACAAGTGTCCCCAAAAATGTTCCCGATTTGAACAACTGTCCTTGAAATTTGAAATTTGATATTAATTACAATATTGTAAAAAATGTTTTGTCGATTAGTGTAGCCTAATGTACCTTCTGATGGGAGCTGAATGGCCGGCTAGCTGGTATTACTGGCCTAGTATTACATCAACATTGTTGAGATATATATCGTGGCAGGTGTCTGCAGTCACAGAGACCAAAAGTCAAGAACATCACTGATTTTCTATACTGCTGTGATCACCTACATTTACTGCAGCTAATTGCACACTCCAGTACGTCAGACTCAGATGTATATATTTTTCATACACTGTGTCTGGTCTAGTAGCATCCCTGATTTAAACCCCCTAATATGGTCACCAGGGATGTAGCTAGCCAAATTTGAGTGACGGGTAATTGTCTGATCTGGGGAAAGCACCTCGCCCCACCCCATGCCATCTACCCCATTTTTCAGCCAATAATTTTTCATTTTTCCCTCATTTTACTTTAGGGAGTAAATTTAGGGCTAGTTTTAGGTGTCGGTGGGCAGATTTGTGGTGGGCGGGGAGACGTGTGTTTGCCTGGAGTGCCGGGCTGGAATATCGAGTGCTGGGTGTCAACGCCCAGCGCCGCCCACCGTAGCTACATCCCTGATGGTCACCTTCTTGTAACTGGTACAATACTTGGGTGTATTAGGTACAAATTTTCCAGTATTACCTCCACTTGGAGTAGCCGTTGCCTATACTACAAAAATGTGTACAAAATCATTCCTTAAGGCTTAATTAACTTAGGGAATATTAAGCAGTTTTTACAACATCAACTCAATCTTACATCTTATTTGTCCATCTTTTGGATACTTAGGGAAACTGGTCACGGAGTTATTCTGCATGAATTTGACAATTAAGTAACAAATAGATCGTCACCTGATTAAAAAGGGCCACGGCCCCAGACTGCATAATTTGTCAGTCGCGCGGAAGAAGTTCCGCTCGCATTTTCAATTTACATACTGATTTTACCACGAATTTGGCGCCCAATAATTCAGTTTGGTGCGCGGCGCGCATAGCAAGACTCCATCCCGGCATAGCGGTGGCGAAACGGTTACAGTACCTCGGTCTGTCCCCGTACTGTGCAGTGCAAACTAACCTTATCCAATACACACACGGCAGCCATGCTATTTTGTGTTGTAATGTGCCTCCACTTAATTCCCTCTGAGTACCACACAAAATATGATTATTTCCTGCCAAATAGGAAAAATGTACATAAATTTTGGCAGTAGTATGATATGTATTTGTAGCGTACGTAAGAACAGTATATGTACATATAGTATGTAGTATACATTAATATAGCATACATATGCGTATATGTATACGTACACATATAGTTAAATGTATTGTGTGTATTCAGGTTGTAGCGGCATTGGCGCGCAATTTTGGAACTTTACAATTACATTCCGTGCGCAATTAACAAACTATGCAATCTGGCCACGGCCAATTCATCAAGTACAGTAGACTAGGTTATCCAAGTAGGCCTGCACAGTACACTGTTCCTTGTTCAGTCTAGCCTAGGCCATACTGGAAAGTTTTTGGATGCCAAAGATTTACATCATAGTAATTATGGAACAAATTATACGCCAAAGCCGTTTGTGACTATGCCAAAGTATAAAACTGGTTTTTGACTGATAAAGTAAGCCAGTAATTTGGAGTGACTTCATATTTGCCACGCTGAAGATCTTTGGTGTAACCTAGGCCTAGCCTACATGTTTTCCAGGCTGAGGCCTAGGTAATTGTTAATGGGGTGACCCCATTTTGTAAAGCATAGGCCTAGGCCAAAACACTGTGTTTAACTAGCCTGATAAATGCACACTGATACTAGCCTAGGCCTAACAGTAACAGTTAGATGCATGGCAAAGGTCCCAAACTGTAAGGATAGGCTATGGCCCTGGGCTTTTGCCTAACGCACTAGGCTAGGCCACGTCCACCTGCTTATCCTCAACACATGATCTACATTAACGTTAGGCTGCTGCATATCGTAATTTAAATACTTGCCTTTCACTGCAGACGACACCAGCATAGCATAATGCTTAGGCTACTGGGAGTAGGCCTAGTAAGTGTACATTACCCGTGAAAAGGTCTAACGTTATCCTATGAGTTACAAATGGGCTTGTAATTACTACAATTATAATCACCTCTCATTCTTTCGCCGTTCCTGGAACGGGCTTTTCGTTTGCCTGTGTGACATTATCTCAGATCCACTTATCTCATCAACCTGTCTTTGAAAAATCAATTGATGAGTACAGTAATGACATTCCTTGCGAGCTTCACCCGGGGATAATCTTGTATCACAGTCACTGTGAACAATTGCGCGGCCGTACCGTACTGTATCAATAGGGAATTGCTTGCAATCGTAACTCCCTATGCAACATAGCTAGCCAGCTAACCAGGCTCGAGTAACGGACGTACGTACCGTAACAACGGACGTACGCTTTGTGGACAAAAAAAATAAAGCTTACTTTGCATTATGGTATAACTGCCACGTATATGGCAAGCCAAATGCCCAAATAATTCGAAAAACTTGGTTTATCAATCGATAAACCAGGTTTATCGGTCGATAAACCAGGTTTATCGGTTGATAAACCAGGTTTATCGAATTTCTCACTTGAAAAGTCGATAAACCAAGTTTATCGATTTGATAAACCTTGTTTATCACCAGGTTTATCAATTCGATGAACTTGGATGTTCGAATTATTGAGCATTCGGCGTCGATAAACTTGGTTTTTCGACTGATAAACTTGGTTTATCGGTTGATAAACCTGGTTTTTCGATTCGATAAACCTGGTTTATCACTTTTCTGATGATAAACTTGGTTTATCAAATCGATAAACTTGGTTTATCGAATTGATAAACTTGGTTTATCGATTTGATAAACCAAGTTTATCAAAAAACTTGGCTTATCGGTCAACAAACTTGGTTTATCGACGCCAAATGCCCAATATTTCGATAAACTTGGTTTATCGACCGGTAAACCAAGTGTTTCGGTCGATAAACCAGGTTTACCGGTCGATAAACCAAGTTTATCGGTCGATAAACCAAGTTTATCGGTCGATAAACCAAGTTTATCGGTCGATAAACCAAGTTTATCGGTCGATAAACCTGGTTTATCGATTGATAAACCAAGTTTATCGGTCGATAAACCAAGTTTATCGGTCGATAAACCTGGTTTATCGATTAATAAACCAAGTTTTTCGAATTATTGGGCATTAGGCCTGCCATACACGTACACGTACACAGCACTTACTCAGAAATGGAAAGCGTCTTTACTGTATACCCTGTTTTGTCGTATCCCATGGTCATATCAGGGAGGTGTTATTAGACACCTAATATTTTGTACTAATAATTACACCTCCCTGATCATATCACGGACCTGGTGAAAAAACTTTGCGGGTCGAGGGATAGCCTAGGAGTCTCTATGTACAAAGTCTCCGTTTATGAGATTTAAGTGTGGCCCAAGATGGCTCATATGGGGCCCCCGTCACTCTTATGAACAGCCAAAATTTGGTATAAACGCCGCCGTGTCAACAGCGTAATACACTGGCGTAGGAAGCTTTTCGAGACGGGGGGGGGGCTAAACCTTTTTTCGGGTAGCCGTCCTGGGGGAGGGGTCTAAGGGAGGGGCACCCCTTTGGAAAATTTTTGGGTATTTGAGGGTCCTCAGATACAATTTGGTGCAACATTTTGGACAAACTTCAAGGAAAATTACTGCAAATTGTTGACATTTTTTACAGACGAGACAAATAAAGGGGTTTTGCCCTTGGATCTTGGGGGGCGGAAGCATACTTCAGTCCCCCACAACCCCCGCTTCCTACGCCTATGGCGTAGTAATATTGTGGCTTATATAGCGCTTTTGATCAACATCAAAGAGCTTTAGGCTACACATTTCCATCACAATCTTATCGATCATTCCTAATCTTTCTCAAGTCCCTGGGGACTATACTAACCGTGCTACCTTTGCGGCGCTACTGGCGTTCGAATTAGTGAAGTATTTTGTGTAGCAAAAAGTGCTACACAAAATGATTCTGTATAGTATTTTTTCATTTTGGTGTCGCAATTTTGCCTGACAATAAAATTTATTAATTTTCAACTGTTAGTGTACTCAGTATGCACTGGGAATAAGAAACAACTGACTTTTTATTACCGGTACGTCGTTCTTGCTTGTATTTATGGATGAAAAAGTAACTTTAACGCAAAACTGACTGAAGATACTTATGTGGTAGCAGCTCATTAATGAAGGACACCAGAATAAAGTTTCACTTTTGGAACGTCCACATTGTTTATAGGTGCGGAGCCAATGTCATCTATTCTGCTTTGGTTAATACCATAGTTTCTTAAAAATACAGATGGGTTTTGTAGTTTGTGGTTTGGTTTTTTTCTCAAAGAATAATGCTGAAAATGTGTCCATTCCTGACAAAGCGTCGCTGTGTGTGTGTGTGTGTGTGTGTGTGTGTCAATTTTACTTCATTCTTCTGCATTTTTTTTTTATAATTTGCCAAACAGTGCGTCGCTTTTTACGCTATACATTTCGAGAAGTACATCGCAAGTACTAGAAAGTGTGCGCATTTAGCGATGCGATACCGGCTATTTCAAAAGCTGGGTGTCAATGACCAGCGAAGGTTCGTATACTGAGTAAAGGGGTCGTAACAACTTTTCCCTTCTGACAAATAAAGGGTTCGTTCATATGCGCAGCTTTTTAGCAGAATTTAGAATAGTGGGAGGATGGTTCAAGAATGGTGTGAAAACTTTTTGCAGCAGGATGTGTGCAAACTTGAAAAACTTGACAGTTTGAGAGACATTCTGGTCACGGTAGTCTAATGTTTTATTTCATTTTACACTTCAAAGGTTATCCACAATATTAGAAGGGGTCCAGTGGCGGATTGAGGAATTAATGAAGGGCATGACTATTGATTTGTGTCCTGGGGATGGGTGTTTCAGGCCCTGAAATAGTATACCAGACATGGGACAATTGAACGAAAAATTTGATTATTAGAGAAAATTTTCTTTTGGTTGAATATGATCCTCAGGTTCATAATTGTGCAAGAGTGTGAAAAATTTTCAAAATCATGTTATATTTCAGGCCCTGAAATATGGTCGAGGTCATAGGACAATCCTACAAACTTTTCCAAGATATCCAATAAAATTTCCGTAAATTTTTCTAGACATTATATTCTATGTAACCGAGGAATTTGGTGGTTCCTCTAAACAAACTTATAAGTTGTCAAACACAATGACCTCATCATTCGACTTTGTATATAGGGTGTAGGCATGTATCCTTTGCGATTGCCTATTTTTGTGAACGTGATTGTGTACGTGTGCATTCATGGGGATCACTGCTAAATTTTTCTGGAGGAGCAGGCCCGAAGGCGCTGTTGAAGCTGTGATGTGATCTTCCTAAGGGTGTGTCCAGGGCCACCTTAGGACCCCTGGTGGGGTCCAGGACCCCACGATAACGCCAAGGTAGAGGTCCAGGGGCTTCGCACCATGAAGCTCTGGGGTATTCACTAAACTGTCAATCAGAATGATGCATTTAAAGGGGAATTTTCATGATCTCAGACGGTTCCAATTCTCCCAACTATGCATCTTCTAGCTCCTCCCATAACTGTACGAGGCTCTTCCTTGTGCAAGAATAGACCTGTTTTATTGCTTAAGGCCATGTCCTGGTGAGCATACAAGGCTATAAAATGTAATAAAAGTACTCTCTCTGCCTTGTGTGGAATGTGAGCTACTCTGCCTCTTTCAAATTTTCAAACTTTGATGTCAATCAAAGAGCAGTCACCAACTGAGAATTTTGATATACATACACTAAAAATATACTTTGGGGTGATGACTGTCTGTCTTTAAGCTTCTTTAAGTGACATTGAATGGGCTCAGTCTAAGCAGACTAAAACGGCCCGGGCGGGATTATGCGAAGGGCTTGAGGGTGGAGGAAGGACTGATGAGATCATGAGTGTGGGTTTCCTGGAGCCTTGGAACAATGAGTTCATCCAAATCAGTGGCTCCCAACCGGGGACGCTATCTCTCCTGGGGGCGTTTTGGCAACTCAGGGGGCATGAGCGCTAAGGGGAAAGCAGGGAGCGTTTTGAAAAAAAATAAAGTACTCAACTTAAACCGGGGCCTTACAAGATTTGGAAAGGTTTCCTTTAGCTGAGCTCTCAAATTGGTTCGTATAAAAAGGAGATAAATGAAGTCACCAAGTCGAGGAGGTCTAACATTCCCTCCTCAAAGTACCTACAAAAATTGTGAATTATCATCTTTATTACCAGATGCCACGAAATCACATTTAGGAGAGTTTAATTTCGATATTATTTTTCTTGCAGAGGACCCTCATGTTCTCATCAGTAGCAGCGAAAGCGGTGACCCAAAGGGCCATGGCTAAAAATTGTACCGCCACTTTTACCTGAAATGTAGTTTTTCCTGCTGTCTATAAATATGGCATACTAACAGAATTGACAATTATAGGTAACTGTGACGTAACAGATAACTTTTATATAGGTCTAAAAAAGTGTTTTCGAAATGCAATTTTTCGGTGCGCCAGTTTCGGCTTTCTCATTACTTCTACCTGTAGGACAGCTTGAGTGGCATAGGCCTAAGTCTTTCAAAGCCCCATGCGACCCCTACCATCTGTCTTCCTCCCTCCCACAGGAAAAGTCCCTTGCAGCATCAAAGGAAAACTTCCGTTAGCTACTATCGAAATACAAACTGGTATATATGGGTAATTTTTGTAATCTATTTAGTGCGCATTTAAGGTTATCAGAAGATAGTCAAATTTTACTGAGCAATGCCTCATGAATTCTTGTGTCGACAATACCGGAAATGTTCCAGAACTTCCGGGGGCTTTCCCCCGCTTGGAAGTTGCCCCTGGACTCTATTAGTGGTCCTTGGGGGAACGGCCCACACCTCGGTGGGGCCCTGGTATCTGTAAAATTAAAAAAAGATCACTCCCTAACTGCTAGGCCCTTTCAGGCCTTCACGCTTCCGTAAATCTTGGATAAAGGATTCGCCATCTCAAAAGAGTCAGTTTTTCAAGTCCCGCACCCTTGATTTGCTACCGACCCACACGTAGGCTACAAACGATGTACGTGTAGGCCTACCCTTCATTTCAACATGGTTCTTATTTTTGTGGTTTTATTCATTAATGCTATGCTATAGACGGGGGCGATTGTCCAGTCCCATTGTGTGAAAGGGGGTGGTGAGCTGAAAAAAAGTTGGGAACCACTGATCTAAATTGTCCCACTGGAAGTAAGAACGAGAAAGCTAGTAGCCTACTCAAGATGGAATGGGCAAAGCACGCCTAAAAATTAATTGCATTTTCAAGACGTTTTTAGCGATATCAGGAATAGCTGAGCAAAAATAAGAAAATATTCTGAAGGGAGGAAGGCAGTTAGTTGTCCTCTCTCGACCCCGTCGCAACGTACATGTCCCATATAGATGTAAATGACACTTCCTTGCCTTACGAGTTGCACCTAAATAATCCAAGTTAAAAATCTCGGAAACTTCCATAGATTGATGTGATAAAAGTTCACTTTGAAAAACACGGGGGGGGGGGCAGCTGTCACTGCTACCCCATCAGCCTGTTTCTCTGTTGACATTGTATTCCGGAGCTAGTTATGAATACGCCATGATCTCTCTGCCTCCAGTGGCGTAGCCAGCGGGGGGGCAGGGGGGCAGAGTGCCCCCCACAGAAATTTTGGGGACGCGATGGGTGGTGTCGAAAAAAATAGAGGAGAGCAAAAAAAAAAAAAAAAAAAAAACGAGAGGAGGGAGGTATGATAAGTTGACGGAGTTGGGGATGGGGGGGGGGGGATTGTAACAGGGAAACATGGCTTCACAAGTGTGATCCTTTTATGATATTGAAAACTAATACGAAACAGATTAACAGCACAATTGAGGCAAGGTGTTCATAAAGGTGTGAAACTGATTCGAGGTTTCGATTGGCCATGCATGCCCCTGTTGCTTATACGTAGTGCCTATACGAGTATGCGGCTAGGGGATGGAATCCTCAGCAAAACGGTCGGAATATTTATTTTCATGCAGGACGCATTGGCAAAACTCTTCCCCGAAGAGTCAATCAAAACCTTGGATATTAATGATGTCATAGATTCCAGAAACAGTGTTCCTGTGTTTTTTCCAACCCTAACGCTCAATTAAAAAAAAAACTAAATCCCCAAACTGTCAAAAAGTATTGGTTGTCGTTGTCACTTCCAAAAACTATTGCCAACAGACTAGAATATATGTGGACAGACACAAATTTTTCCAAGTCCGATACAATTCAAAACACTGCACCTTTGCTCCTATCTCCAGCCATATGCTGATTGGGACATGCGAAGTTTAAAATATTCAGGAAACAGTATTTTGATGATGTTTGTGAATTACTTGTATTTCTTGCACACTTTCATGTACCTTGCTGTTATTCATTAGAAATGTTTGCTATCGATGCTGTTATGGTTCACATTCTAATCTATATTTGTTATTAATCCAATGTTATATATGGTGTACAATGGACTGCACAGGCCATTGAAAAGTGAGTTCCAGGAGGTGACTGTATGGCCTAGGTCTTCAGTGCTTTCGGTACTTTAATGCAAAAATTTGTACAATCTTCAAAATATGATTGCATGGAATCAGGACATTTTCAGCACATATTGATCTAGTATAAAAAAGAAGCAAAATATAGCCCCATTTTGCATCTAAGGCCTTGGAGGCAGCAAAAAAATTTCCAAAAAGGGAGGGGGTCCTGGTCAAGAATAGGGACGATGGGTCGATTTTGCCCCCTCACAAAAAAAACCTGGCTACGCCCCTGTCTGCCTCCATGATTCCTATTGACACTACAGAACTTTCAGTAGTTCTCGTCCATGTGTTCTGTTACCGGAAAGGCATACAGGATATTGAAATGACCACCCACACTTTCATTTGGGGATATTGTCTTTGAGTACGGTCAACATCTGCCCAAGGGTTGTACATATTTTGATTGCCCAAATTTGCCCAATTGCCCAATTATGTTATCATGAATATTATGATTTAACCTCATATTAACGTAAAAATAAAAAAAATACAGCAAGCTGGCGGGGGTTGATTATATAAGTCACCCTAGTCACCCCTGTACCCCCAGGGATCATATAAGAATCTTTTTCCATGAAACAAGTGATTTCGGGCATTACTGTTTTCGCTCTCGGGTCATGCGAGTAAACTCCCAACCCCAGCCCACCACCACCCCGAAGCTACTCGCCTGCATGGCGATCATTAAAATAAACGAGACGACGGGCACAGCAACCAAAATCGCCCCTAGAAAGATGTCGAGAATACGGGATGGCACCAGCTGGAGCAAGTGGCGTCACCAACTTAGGGAGGGGGATCATCTCTTAGTCCAAGTTTATGTTCGAAAACCGTTAAGAATTGCGATTTTTATTGCCCCTTTAACTGGCATCCAATGACATGTAAGCCGGATACTTAAATATGGGCTAACGTCTGTTTAGTTTAAATACCACCTGGTGCCTTCAAAATTGCAGGGAACTTTGCTCTTCAGAATCCTCGCCGAAACGGAATCAAGCACGGCCACACTATAGGGATCATAAATTGGTGGTTGATCCATAAACAGTTTAAGCCCTTGCACGAAAATTTCTTTAAAACTCTTTTTTAGAATTTTCCGTCTTCATGCTTGGCGCATGCACCACGGGTGGTCTCAGCTAGTCAGTTGCCAAATTTTCTCATTTTGTGCTAAAGAACATGCAGGAAATATATTTGTCATAATTATAGAGTGTTCACAACCCAATAAATCACATACAAGGGCTTCTTTATTCCAAGATTTCACGGTTAGCCCCGGATCCGCCACCGTAAAGATACCTTAGATGCTGTAATATATGTAATCGTTCTTTCTCAGAGTGAACGTTGAGATAGATGTTCTTCCTGGACCCCATAAGGGGCCCTACGCTTGATGCTCTTGGACCCAGGAACCTACACGGGGGAGTTCCGCGTCACTCCGTGATGCATCCATCCCAGATCAGTTCTTCACGTTGGTATGTCCCTCCGGCGTAACATCGCACCAGTGCCCCCACTTCGAAAAGTCTGTTGACTCCATTGGTTGGGACAGTAGGCCATGGCCCCCATTGGGGTAGGATGCCCCCCATCTGGGAAAATGTCCCATTTTTTCTAGAGCCTTCTAGGATACTATTTAGCATGTGATCTCAGACGGCGACTTGTCAACCCAACGGTTACGTGATTTGAGTCACGAGGAAAATAGATTATTCATCATAAACCCAAAATTTTCAAATTTCTTTTGCCTTCCTTCCGCCAACCCGTCGAATTTTTCGGAGAGTTTGGTTCCCTGTGGGTCAAATCCTGGCGCCCAGGGCCGTCGCGACCGGGGTGTGGGGTGTGGGGGTGTCTCACCCCCCCCCCCCCCAAAAAAAAGTTCGTCAGAGCGACGATAGTTGGAAAATCTGAAATAGGCAGTTGGAATTTCTGATATCTCAGTCTAGCACATTTTTCCGACTGGACCTATGTCAACTTTGTATATATTTTCCAACTAGATCAAGTGAGAATAATACCAAAAGTTATTTTCCTCATATAAAATCGAATCAAAATTGTCCTTTTTTCGCAAATTCTTCTCAAACTATCAAAATTTTCGCGAGCTTCAAACTCTGCCACAGTGTTGTTCTTATTATCAATATCTTCCGATAGAATCCTTCGGAGAAGCACAACAGCAGAAGTTGAAAGCTGTTTACAAATTACCAGGTAAAAGATTGGCTATTTCAGTGGCATGTTGGTTTGTTGGGCAATTGAAAGTATCTCAATGCAGATTCTGAATGCATGTTTTATCATGGAAATCTTATTTAATAAAAATTTCGGCGCCCTTCGCGCGCATGCTTCACGATTTGCAATCCAACTCATGAACATTACTAAGGTAATTATACTAGGCTTTGGCCCCCAAAGTTTTCCAAGCCCCACAAAATTGCGCAAAATTTTACATAGACTAATATTGGTGAAGACATAGATATACTCAGAAAATATTCCAAATGTCTATTTATCAGGCCCGTAGCCAGTAAGTGCTGTTACGATTCTTTCTATAACTTCAAAAAATTTTCGCGCGCTAGCACGATTTCATCTAGTTCTACGTAACGGTAACGCCCCCGTTTCAAATATATTGGATTTATTCAACGTTTCCACAAAAATTTTTCTTCCATGTAGGCGTGATTCTAGAGAAACACGAAAATGCATAGTCGCGAAGTTCTTTCTCCTTTTCCTAACTTTTGGAAGATTCTTTCTTCAGCCTCGCCATCGTAGCAAACATATTTTGTAAGAAAAAGATTTTTGTGTTTCGTAGGGGAGCCTTAATGCATGGGTAAGATAAAGAATGTAATCCCCGACGACGACCATACAGTAGCCCCAACAAATTTCATGGTTTTGCCCAGATTCTTCAATACGAACTTCAACTTTCCTTAATGAAAACAAAAATGTGAAATCTTTTTTCAATATAACCCCAAATTTTTCGGCACGCTTCGCGCGCCTTATATTTCGAGTTCGGAAACCCATTGCATCTGTCGGGAGTTAGAGTAACTGGCCCGCAGTCAGGGCGCTTTGCCCCCATGTCGGCAAATCAAAGCACCACCCCTGGCTGAGCCTGCATGCATGCAAGTTTTTCATTTTGGCATTGAAGTATGCCCCCAATATTCGGCGCGCTTCACGTGCAGTCCTCACAATCCATGTTGTATCACTTATGAACATTATAAGCACAAACGTACCATAAACTAGGTGTACATTCTGAAACGCACTCGTTAGTCCTACACCCCTTTTGCTATACCGGTCTGGGAGGTCTAATATCACCTTTCTGCATCTATACTCTCCCTCCCTCCCATTCACCATTGCTGGAAGCTGTTCGTCTTGATTTTCGTTCAAAATTAGTAAAAATACGATAGATGTAAACTGCTTGGCGTCATACTCTATATTATTATTTAGATGTTAGGTAATAAGCATTATGTCATTGCCCCCATTTTATATAATTAATCCACAGCTTCCACGAGGCCTTATACAGGTATATGTCAGCCTTAGATGCCGGAGCAGAAGGCAGTAAAATAGTCAAAAAGGGGGCTTCAGGAGGTTTGTTGACAACGTAATCTTCTCTTAGACAACATACACTCTGTTCTCACCTAACCATATCTTAGAATTCACTAAATTATGGACATTTCCCACCCATACATGATCAGTTCCAAAAATATCCCAAAGATAGCACCATTTTGCATCTAAGCAACCTTACCTTAAAAAATTTCTCAAAGGGGAGGGGGGCCACACCTCCCCTTAGACACCTCCTTAGACCCTTCCCCAGGACGACACCTTTATGTTGTGACAAAGGAAAGATCCACACGTGCTGTATACAAACACAGGGCGCATAACAAACGAAAGTGCAATTTACGGGCCGCTACTCATTTGGAAAACAATCCAGACTTAATTATGGACATTTTCTAGCCATATATGATCCATAAATATCCCGAAGATAGCACCATTTTGCATCTAAGCAACTTTACCTTAACAAAATTTCTCAAAGGGGGAGGGGAAGTCCCCCTCCCTTACACCCCTCCCCCAGGACGACATTTTAATGTAGTGACAAAGGAATTGATCCCTAATGCTGTATATGAAAGCAGGGCGCATAAAAATGGTGCAATGTACGCGCCACCATTTAGTTGGAAAAAAACATCCCATCCAGTCGGAATTTGGGACGTCCCCCCCCCCGAAACATATGACCCAGGCGTCGCCCTGCGTTCACATGCTAAAATTTTCCCTGAAAAGGACCAAGTCAAGCACGTGAATCAATGGAGAACTGGTTGCTGCTACATGTGTTAGCTGGAGGTTAAAACGAGCGAATTATTTCCAAATCTTGACCGTCATGCATGATATGGTAAATCACATATCTACTGACGGCCACCTTGTCGGTTGTTCTGTTATTCATAAAATGGCGAAACCTTTTGCATTCAAGTGCGTATCAAGAGAGGAGGGGTGGGTTTTAGGACCGTGCGCCAACGGGTTGCAGAAAATTTACAAGACTCGAGGCCAGAGGCCGCAATACTCGTTTGTCAAACTTCGATTCATCCCTTTCCACCAAAATTTAAAAAAATCTTCCATACACCCATGCACGAGACTGTATTTAACCAACCCGAAACCATTCCTTTACTTATTAATTTAAACACTTAAATTTGGCCTGTTTTGTAGCCTCTGGATCCTTGTTCAAGTTCTACCAAAAGTGGAAGCCTCCCTGCTTTCACACCAAAGCTCCCGAGTCGTTTGTCCATAGTTTTTTCAAATGTGCGCAAACATCATAACCAGTTGGGATTTTGAGCATCGAGAGCGCCCATAATAAGATAAGGGCTTACCATTTGTGAATTCACCCAACTTTTAATGCCTTTTTTCCCCGTACCGGAAGAATATAAAGAAAACCCCATCCTATACGGTAAAATATTGCAAAAGTTTTCCCAATGCCTCCTCTTGGTGATATTTTTGAAGGCGAACAAATGGACTTTACCTATAAATGGGGGCGCGGTACCTTAACACGGCAGTAGAAAAAGCGCGGAGGCAGACTTGCTCAAGTTTAAAGGACCCAATCTCTTCCTTTTACCAGGGAGCTGTTAGCTAACAGCTCCCTGCTTTTACAAATCATCGTACCTTGAAACGAGGACAATGCCGTCACGTATTGTTGGCAGATGCTTAGGCCTACCCCCTAAGAGGCTTAATCGATAGTTGCAATAGCAGAAAGCATTTTGAAAGCAGTAACTTTTGAATATTCATCCCAGAGTCGTTTAAAACTAGAAAGAAGAGTTGCTTTGGAAAGTTAGGCGAATTCGGTCTCAATAAAATCAGAAGCCCCGGCGACCTTCGTCGCCGGGGCTTCTGATTTTATTGAGACCTTTCCTGTCAATTGCTAATTACATGAACTATGGAATCGTTTTCATCTCAAAATGGGAAAATATTTATAAAACTGTCACTAATTTTAACCGAAAAAAAGCAACGTGGAAAGGGTGGGGGTTGCGCGTCCTGATAATGTAGGCCATATGCAATAGTGTCTAGTGACCTGATTTGGAAATTTTTAGTAGGACATGATAAACAAAACGAAGCCTAATTAAGAAAAGAAAAAGGGGAAATGCAGAGGAGTCGATAAAAGCTAGCAAAAAGAAGATAAAAAGAAAAAAATAACTGCGGAAACTCAACAACTTTAACGCAAAATGAGAAAAGACTCAATGTCGTGTCTCCCGAGGACTTGAACTCTTGAACCAAGGATTCAGAGTCGAGCGCCTTACCAACTGACCTACCACAATGCTGGAATCATTTGGAAGATATCAAATACTCAATACTCGGCTAGTGCAAAGCAGTATGATATAAAAATAGAAGTAGAGTGTGTGTGGGGGGAGGGGGGCTCGAGGAAACACCCTATTCGTCCGTATCCATAGCATTGGTACATTACTTTATATTGTCTAAAACACGCCCGCCCAAATGATGTTGTTTCAATGCGTGAATGTTATACATATTTCCTGTAAATGTTTTGCATGGCCTGTGTAAATGTTTCTTAGTTTGCTCTATAAATGACAACAAGAGTGGGTGGGGGTGAGAGCGGGCGGTGAGAGAGCACAGGAATCCGTGGTCTTCCGTCGCAGCTAGAATTTTGCAATTTCTTCGGAGGCATATAGTCAGGATAGCACAGCGACGGCGATTTGTTCTCAATATTGGGGGGGGGGGACATGATCTCATTAGCAAATAATTTACTGTGTAAAAAATTCGAAGTCAATGGGCGTTTTCTCAAATATTGGGGGGACATGTCCTTCCTGTCCCCCCCCCCACCGATCGCCGCCAATGGGATAGCAGGTAGGCCTACAATTAACGTGTAAACCCGACGCTTGGGTAACACGCAGACCTTGCGTGACATGGATCCATACTCCCCGACGTGGAACTGCAACCTGAAGCCCCGACAAGGCGACGCGGTTGCCGAAAGTTGTCGAGAGCAAAATGTTGGGGCAAAATTGTGGTTTTTAGTTGACTTAGTAAAATTGGAAAATTTGAGAAATTTCTTACAAGATTTGCCCTCATTTAACGCATAAGATCAAGTAAATGACAGAGACGACTGTCCCTCGCCCTATGGGGTATATCACATTTTATTGTCTCCCGACGAAACCCTTCCCCGACGGGGGACATAGCCCCTGCCCTCACCTGGCGTCACCCCTGTCCCGACGACGATCAGTCTCTCCGTCTTTTGACTTTCCTTGGTCTCAGTCAAGAGCACAAATCCTCCAATACAAACAAAAAAATTGTCGGAGCCCTTTTTGCGCTGTACAGTTCTTGCTTTTATTTACGTTTGACTTTCACATGATACAAGTTTCCCCTCAAACGGAGCCAAATCAAGCACGTGAATCAATGAAGAACTGGTTGCTGCTACATGTGCTAGTTGGAGCTACGAATTATTTCCAAATCTTGACCGTCATGCATATGGTAAATCACATATCTACTGACGGCCACCTTGTCGGTTGTTCTGTTATTCATAAAATGGCGAAACATTTTGCATTCAAGTGCGTATCAAGAGAGGAGGGGTGGGTGTTAGGACCGTGCGCCAATGGGTTGCAGAAAATTTACAAGACTCGAGGCCAGAGGCCGCAATACTCGTTTGTCAAACTTCGAGTCATCAATCCTCCCATTTAAATTTAAAAAAAAATCTTGTATACACCCATGCACGAGGCTGTATTTAACCAACCCGAAACCATTCCTTTACTTATTAATTTAAACACTTAAATTTGGCCTGTTTTGTAGCCTCTGGATCCTTGTTCAAGTTCTACCTGAAGTGCAAGCCTCCCTGCTTTCACACCAAAGCTCAAGAGTCGTTTGTCCATAGTGTTTTCAAATGTGCGCAAACATCATGACCGTTGTAATTTTGAGCATCGAGAGCGTCTATAATAAGATAAGGGCTTACCATTTGACAATTCACCCAACTTTAAATGCCTCTTTCCCCCCAGAGCGGAAGGATATAAGGCAAGGCGTTGCCTGAAATATCTTCAGTTTCCAACCTTTCTGCATAATGAATACTTGAACACATTTGCTACAACATTGGCACCACAGGTTGAGCACTTCGTTGAACAACATAATATACCCTGCACCCTCCAAAAAGTTGTAGTGACTAAATTTGTCAGGCAATGTTTTGGA
Source organism: Holothuria leucospilota (assembly GCA_029531755.1). Lineage (NCBI taxonomy): Eukaryota > Metazoa > Echinodermata > Holothuroidea > Aspidochirotida > Holothuriidae > Holothuria > Holothuria leucospilota. The sequence goes on from CM055968.1 coordinate 37,295,561, forward strand.
ACGGAGGATATTTCTTGAATTAATGTTAGCCTACTACTGTACTTTTATACGATTCTTAAGATAGCATACATCTAATAAATCCTTCACTGACTCTCAGACTTGAAAAAGTTTAGTGGCCACTACAGGTTTTTGACCGTGGTACTTACTAAATAAAATCAATTTTTAATTTTGTTATTGTAGAATATGAGTTAGAAAACAGACTGCAAAATTAAAGACAATTTGACCGACCGATTTTCAGGATTGTGACATCCGAGTCCGGACTCGGACTCGATTCGGAATTGGCCCGGAATGGGAGGTCACGGAATTGGAATTGGCCCGGAATGGGCTCAGCTGGACTCGGACTCAGAGCCGATTCCCAGTCGACTTCACAAAAATGAAAGTTTCATTAATGTCACCTAGGCAAGATTATTACTGGTGCACAATTTAGCAAGTAAATGGTCACATACATTCAACTAAATTACAGGGTCAGCCAGAGTATGAAATTGAATCCTGAAAAGTGCCCGTTTTCATCATAGGTGTAATTGTAAATAGTACAAAAAGCATTTGTATATATGAGGCGCTCCATTGTCAACTGGCGGGAATCGGAAGAGACCCGGAATTGGAAAACCTGGAATCGGAATTGGCTAGAACGAAGTCATCCTCGGCCTCAGTAATTCACGTCTCCGCCTCGGCCTCCGTAATTCACGTCTCGGCCTCGACCTCGGTCTCGGAGTCTAATGTCTCGATATCTCAGCTCGAGGCCGGAACGAGGCATAGAATAACAATAATCGCAATGGGTCTGGACCCCACGCCGAATGGGGAGGGCTTCGCGCTCTCGCGGCACCTGCCCTAACTTTGGGTCATCTTCAGGTTTTCGCCCCCTCCCTCCCCAAACTCGAACAGAAATTTGGGCCTCTGGTAGGAACCATTCACTCGGTAAAGCTATTAATCAACATCTGGAAAACTTTACCCATTCCATCAAATTCTCAGACGTGCCCAGTGATGGTGCAATTTTTTACCCAACTGTTTGTAGAGTGTGAATTAACAATAGAACTTGGACCGATCAAATTTGTATTATTTGACATAACAATGAGAAAGTTAATTTTGATACCAGTTTTGATCCATTGGAAAAGAAAAACCAGCTCCCTTTTTAAAGGGAGTAGTTGATTGGTAGAACGGAAAATATGGAGGAAATAGTACTGCGGTCGGAACGGCTATAAAATTTTACTCCATAGTCAACTAGGCGTGGTACCTGTTGTGGAAGATCATTTACACGGCCCCCTGCAAAGAAGTTTTGCAAAATTCCCTCATAAACCACTCCTATACCGCAGAGACACATGGGATGGCTGGCTGTAAGTCACATTCATCAACGAGCTTGACGGAAAAATATTCTGTAGGCACAGGGCATACATTACTTTGTCTGATAGCCTATGATTAAAATTTACAGACATCGCTGCATGCCTTTCTAGTTGATTTACAGGTTTTCATAAATCTTAGTGTATTTTAGAAATACTTTTGGGCACTATAATTCATAGAGTCTAATGGTTGCCACTGCCCTGAATGTAATATTTCTTGCATTGTGTGACGTCAGCGAATATAATCCTCAGGTGTTTTATGCTTCACGCGGTATCCATTCCAGTTTGCCTTCCACGGGAAGCTTAATTCTATCGAATGTCACTGAGCGAAGAAATAACAGCTTGCCGCTTTCATTCAGTTGAATTCTTGTAGCTGATTGACTTTCTCATTTAGTTTTGTGTGCTCCGACCATTCACGTCCAAACCTTAATATTGCCAAAACTCTTCCCTGTACATTTACTTCTTATGAAAATCGGAAGCTCAAGAAAATCAACCACAATTGACAGGATTTGTTTAACAACTCATTACGTAACCCTACTGGAAGAAAGGACCGTGGAAATTAGTGTTTTCGTTACTCACTTCTTTCAAGCTTATTATCTTGATGTTTGGGATTGTGAGGCATAATAGCACATGTTTGCATGGTAAATGAAATTGCAACGCAACGTTAATGGACTATTACCACCAGCCCTTACATACATTTGTTTGCTGATAGGCTAAGATCTCCTATTCATTTTTGCCAGGTAAGTCAAGTAGATACATTTATTAATCGACTGCTTTTGTTGATTTATTCCAACGTTTTCAGTATTGAATGAGAATTATATGCACTTGTGATACTTTTCCTTTCAGGCACATAGATCTATGTTATCTTAACAATTAATGTAGCCCACACAATAAGTCTTCCTACAATATGTGTGGAACATGGCAGTTGTAAAATAAGAAAACATAGCATCATTAAATGAGTTCGCTACTTCTGGGGGACAAAAATAAATAAAACCAAAAACAGTCGAAAATGCAGCATTTCTAAAATAATTTAAATTTTTGTATTTATTTGTTGTTGTGTATGTATTCAGGTGCTTTTAATTTCATCTTATGACAAACTTAAAGTAACATGTCAACGATCATTTTAAATCTACAATTGCATAAGCGTAGGAAGCTTTTTGAAAGTGGGGGCGGAAGTGAATGTTAGTGATCACTGTACTGGGGGAGGGGTCGAAGGGGAGGGTGTCCCCTCCCCCTTTGGAATTTTTTTGACAATTTAAAGTGCCCTAGATGGAAAATGGTGCAATGGTTGACAAACTTTGAAGCAATTTCAATCCAATTCAATGCCATATTTTGGAAGCATATCATCCAAAGTGGGGGAGGGGGGGGGCTAAATAAGGTTTCCGCCCCACCAATCAGAGTGCGGGTGTGATCGCCCCGGCTGCCCCCTTTTCCTACGCCTATGAATTGGAAGGTGTTTATTTAAGTTTTAGCCAGCCAGAGAGAGAGCGCATCTTTGATACCGTCTACAGTAAGTCCTTGTCCTCGCTCTGAATTTACTGAAGCTTGTACTTCCATAGTCAGATTAAACGCCATCATCGTTCAATTTTCACAGCCATTAAATTTCTTCAACGTTTATAGAGAGGCAGCTAAGCGTGAAATACCGAAAAACGTATTTATTAGAACGTTTCGCGTTCCAGACATTATTAAATGTTAATGAGGATTTTCATGCCATCATATGGCAAGTCATCTACGACTATATTACAACGGAACTAACTACTACATGGAATTGCTTGTTGACTGAGTTCATCAAAAGAAATTAAACTTTACGTTAGAGCATAGACTATAGCAAATATTGGATCAGGGACTAGCCAATATTAGAGTAAGGGCTTGCAAGGTGGCTCTTGTTTACGGTAGGGACTTGCCCAACCTTATATACAAGTCGAAAACTCATTTTAGACATTTGAGGCAAAGTCTTGACTAATATTACTTAAATCAAGGTCTCACGACTAATTAACGCTACATTGACCAGTTTGAAGCGTGACCGGACAATTCCCACCTGGACGACCTCCCACCCCCTCCCCGGACAATTCCCAACGGAAAATTCCCATCCATGAAAATCAGACATCTTCCCCATCAAAACAAGTGAAAATTGTCCTTGGTGGGAACTATCCGCGAAGGGGATTGTCCTGGGATGAGTTGTCCGAGTTTGGAAATTGACCGGGTGGGAGTTGTCCGTGAGGGGGGAGGGGATTATCCGGGAACCTTTTGAAGAGTGAACCAGACTGACCTGACTAGATAGTTGGAACTAAACAGAAGCCTAAGAAAGATGAAACCTTCTAGAAGCTGTAAATTTTACCCACGAGACCTACATCTAAAATGAATGACATCAACAAAATTAAAAAGAAACGTGAATAACTGTAGCTGAAGATCAGTGATGATTGTAGACATGATTTAGTCTCGTTAAGAAGATAACTGGGCCTTATTAGAGCAGTCACGAATAATATCCAATAAATATTCGATATTTTGTCATTTCCCTGGGGGCGTGCGTGTTTTAAGGAAAATACCGCAATCAGTACCAAATATCATAGACCAGTGGACCACTCTACAGGTGGACAGGTTTAGTTTGTGAAACAAAATTTCGAAGATGAAATATTATATCGCGAAGGGCAAGTTTCAGATATAAATGCACTTTGGCAGCTAAGTTTTAAACAGGGTGGAGGTTTTTCTAGATCTTGTGTTTGCTTTTTTGTGTGTGTATGGATGTATATTAATATTTTTCTGGGAGCTGAGCTAAAATTAATCGAGAAAGTCCTGTATTTTCAAAGTAAATCGTTCTAGTTTTTTCAAACATTTGCCCAAATTGCCCGAGAATACGGTTTGCCCCAATGCAGCTATCACCCTGATAGCAAAATTTGGTCGGCCCGATCACGGACCGCTGTCGGCCACTCCGGCGGTTCGCCAGAGAAATGTCCGGTAGTTATCGGAGATCCCCGGACGGCCGAGGGACGCTGATTGGTTAAAAAAGCTTCATGACATCATTCAAGTTTTCGTCCAGTCAGCGGACTTCCGATGGCCCCCCGTCGGCCTTTTGACCACCGGCGGACCGCCAGATTTTGCTATCAGGGCAGTTCCAGGCTCTTGCGCCTATGTATGTATGTATGTATGTATGTATGTATGTGTGTGTATGTATGTATGTATGTTTGTATGTATGTGTGCAAGTACATGTGTGTATATGTACCATGGACTGGGACATAGGCTTTGCAAACGGTGGGCCTATGTTATTTCATTTGTGTTTGGCATTACTGTAGGCCTACTGTCAACTTTACACTTAAATTGACCCGACTCAGTCGGGTGTCCTAAGAAGTGTCATTGATAGCAAATTCAAGAAACTAGGACAAATCCTAAGTTAAATGTATTTATGGAACAACAACAGACAAATTGATGATCACTTAAGTTTTTTCGTTACGGTTATGAATAGGTCTATTGTTCGTTTGTAATAAGTTGTAACAGACCATACACTTTGTATAGATGTGCCGTTGAAGATGTGCCGTTGAAGATTTCCCTCAAAATTAGTCCAGCCTGTCATCTGACCAAAACAGGGGAAGAAAGTTACAGTCAGCAAGTATCTGGACACGACTGGCATGCGTACCTCGTTATAAAAATTACTAAACTCATTTTTCGAAAATACTAAAAATGAGTGGATCACACTTATTCGTAATAGGCTTGGTAATCATCTATTGGTGTTAGTTGACTTACAGAACTGGGCGATATATCGAGCAAGTCTAGATCGATATCAGAAAGCCATAACAATTTGGGTATTTTCGATCCAGCTCTTTGTATTTGTTTCCTTATTTTCCATTACGACAATCAACGTTGAGATAGTTCTTTCAAAATTACCAAATGTGGAGGCGACGAAATTCGGAAATAGGCCAAATAGCAAGATTTATTTCTGTCGTCCGAACGAAACGATCGGGAAAATTATGAAATCATTATGCGGTGACTGTGTGACGACTTATAAACTTGCTTCAAGTCGACTTCAGATTACAATTAAAAACCGACCCTTCAAGAGCATTACTGCTCTTCTTTGCACTAAGTAGTGTTTCATTTATGGGGTTGCTCGACCACAGTCCTAAAGACTTTTCACTGGTTGGGGTGACGTTGTATTTATATCATGAAGGCGAGGGAGAAATCGAAGTAGCAGTCTTTCTCATGTTGATTTGGGTTTTCCCGGCACTTCCCACGTCGCCTGATGCTGACATAAACTGAGTCGAATACGCATAGAATACTTTTTGTGTGTCTTTATTTATATTTTACACCTCCCCATTCTCAACAATGAGAAATGTTCTATTTCGATGTACAGATGAGAACACAGTAACTGTGCCTTCCTGTACGATGACTCAGTAATGCCGTGTTCAAACCAACATTGTTTATGGTTTGAAGCATTCATTTTAGTAGCACATTTAGGGTCTTCTTCAACATTAATATTCGAGTCTAAGGAGATTTCTTATTTTTTCAATTTGAAGACTGAAAACATGAAAGCCCTAAACACTAATTGCAATCATCATGACAGTAATTTCTGGCTAGTTTTCTCGGTTCTCGGTAGGCCTCTATCACGGCGCGTCTGCCTACTGTACCATTCCACCTAGCCTATAAACATGGCAATAAAACTTAAAGGCGCATAGACACTACATGCTAGTAATAACATCTAAACGAGACTTTGGATCACTATAAACGATAGCTTTTCCGTTTCCAAAGTACGAGGAAACTTAGCTTATGTTAGAAACAACAAAATAATATGACAAAATTTTCTGTGATATGCATCCCTCACTTTTATTAACGAAACAATTATAGAAAGGATAAAAGAGTGAAAAATATAATAGTTTACATGAAGCAGGGAGATGTGAGAGAGCTCCCTGCATGAAGCCTTCGCCAGGAGTTCAATGGTAAGAAACGGCTTTTCTTTGTGTGATATATACAAATCCGGTTAACTGCAGTAAGTACGAGGTTCTGTCAAAGGCTTATAAAATTAGAAGGAGCGCCGGTCTACGACAGAGTGATTGTTGTTCAGCTGTTTGAGGGCTACTGCTTAAACAGATTCGGCTATGTGGTCACTGTTACTGGGGACGAATATCGCTCTAAGTCAGGGGTGGGGAACTTTTTCCTGTGAAGGGTCATTGTGATAATCATAACGCCAATTCGGGGTCAAAGGCATTGTGCTTATCATGGTAGCGCAAAACCCTTCCCGATAAGAGTATGGGGCCCAGTCGCCCAAAGGCGGACCCTTATGGATTAAGAGGAAACACTCTCTGAAGTTCGAGAGTATCTACAAATGTGCAAAATAAACTGAAGCATTACAATATCTCTAAATGGTATCAGATGCGAGAAGTTACACGGACCATACATACCACAGCTTGACCGTTTGCTTTAATATATTTTAACTCGGACTATAGCGGCACGTCGGTATGATTTGAAGTAAAAAATGAACAAGCAGCTGTAAATAGTGCGCGCGAAGCGCGCCGACAAAATAATTTTTGAAGGCACATTATTAATGTTTGTTCTTTGCTATACATTGCAAAGGTATCCACTTATCTCAATTTTCAACCAAATCATGGGGTGTAGGAGGGGTCTGACCCCTAGAATATACCTGAACTAACACAGTATCCACAAAAGAAAATATTTTTCACAAAATTTCCTACTCTGCATTACGCTCCGGTCGGTGATGGCATTTAGCCAATTAATCACGTGATGACATTTACCCAATTAATCACGTTAAGTTGCGACTCTGTACCTCCAGTAGTACTATGATTTCGAAGCCTGCTCTTTGAGTAAACATACGCTATACATACATTACACTAGTAGTGGCATTTCACAGCGTATTTAAATAAAATATCCGGAAAATGGTGGGTTCAAAATCGTTATTTATTGAATTTCATGTGTTTCAGAAATGGCGTTTATGAATTGCCTTGCTGGCCGGAGTTTCACCACACCTGTCCTAAGTGAACCATCCTTAATGGGCGCAATGACGTCTCTCCTCACAATTGAGTTATCATTCATGCACATATCAGTTCCGTTGTTTATCATAATTTAGACAGGTTTTCAGGCGCGGTTTTACGGGGGGCTTTGGGGGCTCAAGCCCCCCCCCAAGTTCGCTCAAGCCCCCCCCCCCAAATTTTCAGAGGTTGTGTTATGCTATATTTGCGTGTACTGAGAGAAACAAAATTGCCCAGTACACTTGTGCACATCTTGGTCCAGTGGATTTAGTTTGTCAAGGGAAACTGTCGTCTGTGTCTCGAAATAACATATTAGGTTCACGATTTCATACAATGGAAGATGCGTCAGATAAGTAACATAAGTAACATCTATGATAGTATGAACGTACATGTAAATCAAGTTAACGGATTGATCATCTGTTGGAAGTTCAAAACGAGTCATTTCGTCGCTGATCTCGTCAAGCTATTCTAGCAGTCCTTTTAAGTCAAACCTACAGGCCGAATCGTTATTCCCATTAATGTGAACAGGTCCAGTTGCTCGTATCTCTCAATAACGTTTGCTACATTCTTTCAAATAAAAAATATATGCCTGTATATACGTTACATCTATGTCATGGTCAGGGGCGGTGCCACTCAGGGGGAAGGGAGGCCTATCCCCCTGTAATTTGCAGGAAAAGAGAAAAAGAGTAGGAAAAGAAGACGTAAAGGAGAAGAAAAGAGGAGGGCGGCGTATATCTGATCCATATAGTTAATCCAGAGCTTCCAAGAGGCCATATTCCGGTTTCTACAAGCCTTTAGATACGATTTTTTAATGGACAAATGATGCAAGGCAAATTTTCTTAATTGTTCGAGTATATTTCTGTGGACTAGCACGTATTTTTGCGTAAAACTTTCCCCGACTAGAGGCAGTAATTCTAAAGGGGACCTGCAGGAGGTTTGTTGATGCATACCCTTAGACAAAAAAGGCTCTTCTTTCACCTAACCAAAAATTTTAAGAATGTTTTGAACCCATATGATCGGGTCCAAAAATATCCCAAAGACAACACCATTATTGCATCTAAGCAACCTTCAAGTAACCAAAATTTCTCCCCTTAGACCTATCCCCTAGAACAGCCCTCCCAAAAATTAGAATTCACGAAGTTATGACATTTTCCAGCCATATTTCTCACAAGTCCCTTTATACCTCTCCCCTAGGACCGCCCTCTTTCCCCCAACCAAAAATTAGAATTCACAAAGTTATGAACATTTTCCAGCCATATATATCAGTCAAAAAATAACCCAAAGACCCCACCATTTTGCATCTTAGCAACCTTAAATTAGCAAAAATTTCTCAAAGGGAGGGAAAAACCCTTCCCCTTAGACCTCTCCCGTAAGAAGGCCCTCTTTCCCCAAACCAAAAATTAGAATTCACAAAGTTATGAACATTTTCCAGTCATAAAGTCAAAACATTACCCAAAGAATGCACCATTTTGCATCTTAGCAACCTTAAATTAGCAAAAATTTCTCAGAGGAAGGGGACACCCCATCCCCTTAGACCCATCCCCCACGACGGCGGTCACTCAACCCATGTCCCCTATCAAAATAACCTTGCGCCGTCCCTGGTTACGGTACGGTTTTTATTATCATTGGTTTCAGCGTGCGCGTGGCCGATTTACATATTTGAGAGAAAATTTTATGATTCTTCCGTTTTAAGCCCCCCCCCCCCCAGCCCCCCAAAGGTCTCGATCTAGAACCGCGCCTGCAGGTTTTTAAAAACTTTGTTCAATTGAAATAGGCGAGTTGGAAAACTTCGATGTACAATACAATACATGCTGCGAAGGACAGTGTACCATAACAGAGATTGCATGTACGTAATAGATATTTGTATAATCAAGCACAATTTCGAGTTTAAAGCTATGGTTTTCTAGACATTAATCACTGGTCAAAGAGAATTTCCTTTAGCGAAAAAGTTCTCTTTGAAGTTAATCTCCTAATCTTGGACCGAAAAGGTTGGACAGACAATGACGGTAAATTGTGGAAGACGAAACAATAGTCGCTCAAAGCCTTCGTATCCGTACTGAAATATCCGTGGACTTGATCTGTGGGTACTACATGGTACAGCAAAGTCTAACCCGTCTATTGTTTTAAATCTGAAAGCGCTTTATTAGAGAATAACTTCCTCTTCAGACATCAGTCAAAACTCTTTACTTCCAAACATTCATCTAAATGTCTTCGTATCTAGACAAGTGTTTGAATTCTTCCTATTTTGCTGACTGTCGCTTCTTTTTCTTCTCTTTCTTTTTCCCTTTTTTGATGAACAGTAATTTATTTTTCCTATAGAACCCATCATATGAATGTGAAGTTAGTCTTTTTCACTTAAATTTTGTTAAGTGAGTTATGTACAAATGGGAAATGAATTGAATTGAAAACAATACGTACTCTTCTTTATGGTATCCTATAGCTTATAAATCGCAACGTAAGAGCCAACTACGTTGATTAATTTTTAACAAGCCTTTTTGAACGTATCCGCAAATGCAAGTTCTATATCTTACGCCTATCATATATGAATGAAGAAATGTATTCTGAAAATATATGATATTAGTTGTATACATGAACGCCGAATGAAGATAAAAAACAATAATCGGCACATGACAGTCCTTATTCAATAATATACACATAGTAATTTCACAGACCTATAAAATTGCCACACAATAATTTCACATACCTATAAAATTGTCATAAAATAATTTCACAGACCCAGAAATTGCCACAAAATAATTTCACAGACCTAGGAAATTGCCACACAATAATTTCTCAAACCTAGAAAATTGTCATACAAAAATGCACAATAGAAAAATATTACAAATGATGCGTTAAGAATGATAGCCTGCTTAGCGGGTCGGTGGCTGAAGCCTTAAACCGCAGTACTACTGGTTTTCTTCGTAGCAATGAGGTGAATAAGAGTTTTTCCGCTCCGAGGGCTGCAGGCATCGTCACGGTGTTAATGGAAACAGGCTAGCCTGTGGAGTGTGTACCACACACAAATTTATAACTGTGTTATATAACAGGTACTTAGGCCTACATTCTAACATGTTGTTACCCTAAAATATTATCAAAAGCCCTTAATAATCAAGGAGGGGGGAGCAGGGTACAGGGTACGGCTCCCTCAGAATGTTTTGAGAGAAACTGTTACTATTGGCCTGATACATCTTACAACATCTGGCCCCTCTGAAAAATAAATATCTCGACCCATAAAAACCATCTTTGCCGTTCAACATCTTTCCCGACTTCAAACTTGTTATCACATCATAATTGTATTACCTGAAAAATTCACCGAGATACCTGGCCATTTGAGATTTAAGTTGTATGATTTTTCAAAGGAGCACGTCGAAAAAATTCCCCTAGCGATGGCAGCTTCGCGTATTAAGAATTCTAGGACTTCCATTACAAGCAGAAACTAAACTGGTCCGTTGATTTCTTAGCTACGTTCCTGCGTCTTCCCATTATATCCTACATCGGCCAACCAACGGTTACAGCTTACACGTCAGTTGAGACTCGTGTCTGATGAAAGTACGGTTGACTTCTTCTACATTAGGAAAACCTAGGGATAATTAATTTTTAATTATACATTAGGAACATTGATCAGTGTACCTCCTTACGCTATGTCTTACTCCCTTGCCTCTTGGTATAACAAACAAATTGTTCGTGAGATCAATATTGTGCGCTCGATTTCTCCATTTACTAATGTCTTCCAGCTAACCCGGTCTGTGTTTGCATATAAACATGCAGGAGCTTTAGCCTGAGAGAGGTAATCACATTTCTTACAGCTCGCCGTCATTACAGCTCAAAACAAGAATGTAAGCATACATTATAGTTTCGGAGGAAATTTGTTCTCCGCGTCAGGGCCGACAGAGAAGGGTGCAGAAAAAGTTTGTATCCTTTTGCCTGCTTCCTTTTGTACGGTGCCGCCTGAAGGTGTCTAAAAGGATGGGGAGGGGGAGGGCTGAACCATTTATTTTCCAAGTTTTGGCATTTTCTAAGGTAATTTCGGACGTTACCGAACAAAAAATCTTGAGAGTGAAAATTGTTGGGAGATGGTTGCAGCCTCCAGCCTCCCCCAGTTCTGACGGCCCTGCTGTGTAACGTGCACTTAATCACAAAAGTCATTGTGAACGAGTAACGGTGCAATTGATCACGCAAATAGGTAAACAGATCATTAGCGGAGATATCTGTGAGGTTGCAAAAAACGTTCTTACCCTTGTGGTTTCCTTTCTGTGTAATACCACAGTTAATCACTTAAACTTTCTTGAGGACATTCATTATGTACTTATAGCGGCCCCGGCCTATTTGGCACATAGCTAGCAGTGTTACGATTTTTGTGTACAGCAGCAGCAATTAACTAGCAAGTAAAATTATGTCTTACTATTGCTATTCCAAACTTTTACCAGATACTTTCATAAAACTGATATCAACCCAGGAAAAACTTTGATGAAACTATAAAACTGTGTATGCGAGTGTCCGAAAGAATTATTTTACCTTCATACTGTGGTATTGGTGAGAATTCCCCCTCAAAAATTTAATCCATAAATATGGAAAAAGCAACAAAATTTAAGAGCGTCAACAACTTCTCAAAAATGGGGGACATGACCTTGAACAAAAGTAATTCCAACACAAACCGCAAAGCTCTAGCAACCTGGGATCCTGGGCCCGCTAAAGGCACCCGATTCTCTGCGGTGTAATCTGGGGCATTTTCACCATTTTAAGCCATTTAATAACAGTTTTCCACAATTTTTTAGTTTGACTTCAATGAATCAGCTATATTGTAAGCTATAGAATCAAATAAGTGCCGACTAGTTACGTTAGGGATGAAACAACTTTCCCCTACACTAAAGCTATGGCGCCAAAAAAGCCATGTCGCCAACTACTCTTGAGATCAGGGGCGTCAATCCGTATTCAGATGTGGGGGGGGGGGGACGGGGGACATAGCCTACATGACTTAGCACAAACCAATACCTTTGGTTTTGAAGAGGGGGCGTCTTCCTATAGGCCCTTTCCTCCCCCCCCCCCCCCATGATGACTGACGTTGTCCTATTCTAATAATAATTATCATTTCAAAGTTACCATGACCATCATAGATGATCTGCCAGGTGAAATACACGGAGTCCACGGAATAACTTCAAGATGTTATTTTCATCATGTCCGCAGCGTGGATCATTGTCGGAGATCATGGACCCGACCAGGCCCGTTGCTAGGGTGATATATTTGGGCGTGTGAAGGTCCCAAATTCCGACCGGCTGGATGTTTTTTCCAACTGAGTGGAGGCGTTTAAATTGCACTTTGTTATGTGCTCTGCGTTTTGTATACAGCAGTGGGAATCCTTCCTTTGTCACTACATAAATGTGACGTCCTGGGGGAGGGGTCTAAGGGGACACCCCCTCCCCTTTGAGAATTTTTTGTTAATTTAAGGCTGCTTAGGTGCAAAACAGTGCTATCTTTGGGATATTTTTGGAGCTAATCGTACGTGACTGGAAAATGTCCATAATTTAGTGAATTCTAATTTTTACGACTGGCTGGATGTTTTCACTAACTGCAGTGGCGGCGTGTAAATTGCACCTTTTTTATTCACCCTGCGTTTGTAAACAGCAGTGGGGATCCTTCCTTTGTCACTGTATAAAGGTGTCATCCTGGGGGAGGGGTCTAAGGGGAGGGGGTGTAGCCTTCCCCTTTGAGAAATTTTTGTTAATTTAAGGTTGCTTAGATGCAAAATGGGATATCTTTGGGATATTTTTGGAGCTGATCGTAGTATAGCAAAGGTGTGAAGGATTAGCAAGGGCGTTTCCAGATTGCTTTGTGGTCGTAAGCAGCGGCGTAGGAAAATGTTTGATATTGGGGGGCCAGACCAGATGTGACTTCTCGACCTTGAATCCCCTTCCCACACTAAAACACATTTGCTCAATGTGATTCTTCCGATTTTAATTTGAGCAAAATAAAAATATTCAAAGCAAAAGGAAACAAAAACAACACCATGCAGGAGTGATTTTTTGTTTAGGAGGCTCTGGAGGACTGGAGATTTTGTGGGGGTGACTCCCGTTTACTATCTAAGCGGAGCGCCACCATAGGTTGGCGCGGAGCGTACCAAGAAAATTTTAGATTTGAATACGTCCCAGATCGCCGGAAATGGCACTTGTCAGGCTTGATAGCAGCCATCAAGATGTGCAATTTTTGTGGAAAAATGTAAAGCTTGATTTGATTCTTTCTATAAAACACATTTCTGTGAGGACAGATTAGTTGAGCTGGCCTGGACTTGGGGTCCGTGGATTCGAAGTTTGAACCCCATTTACTATCTAAGCAAAGCGCCACCACAGGTTTGCGTGGACGGAGCGTACCGAGAAAATCTGAGATTTTAATACATCCCAAATCACCGGAAGTGGCGCTTGCCAGGATCTTTGAAGCCATCAAGATGTGTCCTTGTTGTGCAAATTTTGTAAAGTTTGATTTGAATTTAACACTTTAAGTCTGTTACACTCTATCCGACTTCATTCAAAATTGTTCAGCGTTGAGTTATACCCCATGAATTTCAGTGGATTAGTTGGAACTGAGATTTTCTACAGCCAGAGTCTGTTAACTTATTATTAAGTTGAGTAGAGGTAGCCCCACGATTTGCCCGGCGAACGGCCAACGACCCGAAACTCCGACAGCCCCAATGCCGTCAAGTATTGGTGAGGTGGGATTTGAAGAAAGCCTGTGTTCTAGCCTCCATTTCATTCGGGTTATATATTGCATAAAATTTGTTTGTACTAGAGAAGCTAAGTTCCGAGTTGATTAAATGTTCTTTCCGGAATCTAAACTGTAAAACTGAAAAGCGCGCGAAGCGCGCGAAAATTTTTCGGGTCATTTTTCACAAAAAACATAGGCCTATGTAATTATTAAAAACAATAAGAAAGAAAAGCTGTAGGGGTTCTAGACCGTATAGGAGATAATATGCATTGTATCGAAACTACCTTGACTATCCGATAAAATAGCCAAATATTGCTCGGAGAGTCCTTCCCCAGCTGGCCATACCGCATGACACAAGAGAACAGTAGCTAGGCTTTGCAATATGGGATGAAATTGACGACCTCTACATAAACTGTGTACTTTTCCTACGTGTTATGGTAAGGGGGAAAGGACGTGCGCTATCTAGTAATGTAGAATGAAACTATTGAAGAAACCAGAATATCTCTCCTGCGCGCGTAGCGGGCCGAAAATTTTAGGTTTTTATTAGAGAAATTGTCCTCTTAAGAGCAAAAATGGGTAAAACGAAACTGTAAACTGTCGCAATTATTGGGGGGGGGGGGGCCAAAATGACATTTGGCCCCCCTTCAAAACATATTGAGGGGGCCATGGCCCCCTTGGCCCCCCCGGTTCCTACGCCACTGGTAAGTGTATTAACAATCACCATCTGCAGGCGCGGATCCAGAAATTTTGAGGGGGACCAAGATGGAAAATCTCATGTGCACCGAAGGTTCACCACGAGCGCGAAGCCCGAGTTCCTACGCGTGGTGTCCAGGGGCCCGCAATAGGGCCCCTTCGGGGTCCAGGGGGCGAAGCCCCCGGAAGCTCTCGCAGTATTGCATTTTAAGAGCACAGAAATCGGCTCCAGTTCTTATGTCAGTGAGATTTTTATACCTTTTTATGTTGCATGGAATTTGATGTGTATGGCTCAGTATAAGTTACTATATGTACCTGCAGAAGTTCCGGAGAATCTAAGTTATCTTAAAACTTACACGCCAACATTATGAGCCCATGCAGGTAACTTGAAATGATTTTGCCATAGTGAGTGTTTTATTTTCGTTATACGGTATTCAGGTATAAGGACGTCAGATGAAACAATTGCCCGCGAAAATTTGAATTTACATTTAAAACCATTGCTATTACAAACGGTGTCAATTCCCTTTATGTGTGTCTATCAATGAGAGGGTGGGTTCGATACTAATTTTTCAGTTCTCATAAGAAGAGGAGGGTGAAAAAATGAATATCAGTTGCTTTACATCCTTACAATGCTGGCTCCTCTGAAATCACGTTTATGCACATGAATAATGGCTTATGGTAGAACCCCACCGATGAGTAATGCGAATACTTTTGGGACCTTATTGATAGTAAAAGGAGTAATCAAGGCTAAAACTACGCAGATCAAGCAAAAATCAAGAAATATTGAGAAGACTTTGCAAAAATCGTGAAAGATGTCAAATGATTTTTCGTAAAAGTGATAAAAATAAATCCATCACTCAATAAAAACATACTTCTCTCCGTAAGCGTAAACAATTGCGCGCAAAAAGCGCCGAAAATTTTCGGTATAGAGCCTCCCGGGAGCTCTGCATTAATTGTACACTGAAAAGGGGGACCAACAGGACTCTCACAACCTGACGTCCATATGGAAGGAGAGATGATATATCACCTTCTTTATGGATTTCTGAAGGGTATACCCTTCAGAATCTATGACCGATGGTGCCGGCGGGAGTTGGTGATTGGGGGAACAGCAGGTAACTGCTAAACCGTGCCTTTTTAGGCAGTGGGATTTTGTATACGCTATATACAAGAGTGGGAGAGCCTTTTCTTGTTAGTACATGAGAGTGCAATCCCAGGAAGGAGTTTACCCTCCCCTTTGAGAAATGTTTGATAGTTTTAGGGAGCCTATATGCAAATGGTGGTATCTTTGGGTCATTCTAAAGTGATTGTATGTTTAAAAAATGTCCACAATTTAGTGAATTCTAATTTTCGTTCAGGTGAAAAAGGGGAGTAAGAGACGGTTAATATATTGTCTTCAAACCTCCTAAAGTCCCAGGAAAAATCATGGGTGTGGATCCATCCGTCTCCAAAAGTGTGTAGGGAGAGGGGGGGGACTTTTCCACATTTGTGAATCGCCGTCCTGGTGGAAGAAGCAGTGGTGGTAGCCAGAATTTGCGTCACGGGGAGGCAATAAGTTTTGTGATCGTCGGCATGGAGGAGGGGTCTAAGGGAAATTTTTCTGGAACTGAATGCCCTCAGATGCGATTTGGTGCAACAAAAGTGTAGGATTTTTAGGTTATTTTTCTTCTAAAAATTTCGTTTTCCTAGGCATAATTGCAGTCTGTTCTTTCATTTTTGAAAAAGTGAGGGGGACTTTTTGACGATGTCCCCCTTCCAAAAAAGTGAGAGGAACGTGTCTCCCCATTCCCCATTATCCACTCCCATGGGAAAATTGTACACGCAATTATACTGTACCTGCGTGGAATCCACAGAAACATTCTTGGACTATAATAAAATATTTCCTTTACATTTAAAAGGATATCCAAGGTTGACAGAGAACAGTATAGCGCCTCCCGGGAGCTCTGAATTAGTTACAGTATACAAAAGAGGGACCAACGGGATTCTCACTACCCGACATCCATATGGGAGGAGATATATATCACCTTGTCTTTTCAAGTATAGCAAAAGGGATGGTGGACAGGCAAAATTCGTTTCAGAAAAGATTTTCGTCGTTATTGAACGTCGCGGTAAAATGTTTGGAAAATTAGGCAATTACGTACTTTCAATCTTTCAAACCATGTGCTAGACTAGATTAGTCAAAGATCCCATAATGATGAATGCCCTACAGAGAAGGAGATGAACTTTTTAGAAAAATGTTTGCATTTGAATAATTTCTTGCGTCATAGCTTTGTCAATTGTATATGAAATCGGGTGTAAACCCTGTCGTATGCTAGCGAAGCGCGCCGAAATTTTGAATAAGATATTAGTCCATGACAAAACCTGCATTTAGAACCTGCATCGGACACTGTCATTTTCCCACCAACCTATGCTATTCAGAAACGAATCTTCTGACTGAGAATTCTTAAAAAGCACTTTTGCTCCTTGGTTCCCCCGTGAGTTACCGAAAGCTATTGAAAATAAGGACAACTCTGACACAAGGCTTGACGCTAGCGGAGCGTGCGAAAATTTGGAATTTGTCAAGAATTTCCAAAACTTATGATAGTTTGAGAACAGTTTGTGAAAGAAAAGGGTAAAAACAAGTAAACCAATTATCAAAAATACATCTCACCCTCCACCCTCCACAGAAATCTGTAGCTTAAACGACTTTTGTGACCATTTTAAAAATTTTCAAGAATCGATGGGGGAGGGGGACACACGTCACCCATTGCCCACTGTGCCGACGCAACTGTCTGTAGCTTAAAAGCCTTTTGAGTTCATTTTAAAACTTTTCAGACAGTTTTGAAATCGAATAGGGTATGCACGCCGCTACTTTGCCTGCAACAGCTGGTGCCACTGTGCACAACAGCACGTCACCTGACAGCTTGTCTTCTATATTCATTCTGCAAGGTCTGCATGGCGAAAACTTTGCCTCTCAATCCCTTTAGATTACAAAAACTTTCACTCTTTAACACAAAATTGTTACTGATTTCAGTGCAGCTAGCAGGGCCCATACTGCACATGTCACGATGTTTACTTATTTAGATCTTAAGTCAAGGACCATCACTCAGCTATTCACCTGTTTTCGAACATTATGTGAAAGATATCTAAAGAGATAATCCAGCTATAGCTCCACCCAACCCCTAGAGAAATATATACTTTAAATACGTTCTTAGACACTTTTATTAATTTTTTGCTCTTAATTTTTCTTTCTCCTTTTCTTTTTTCTTTTTCTTCCCTTTTTCTCCTTTCATGTGGGGGGGGGGGGGCTCCCCAGGCCAACCTGGATCCGCGCCTGCACTATCTATACCGATAATGGCTTCGGCGAAGCTCGGTAAAAATAATGGCTTCGGCCACGCTCGGTAATAATTCTTGAAAAGTGTTTAACGGCAACAACGTACTTTCAACCTTCCACAGGGGGGGGGGGGGGCATGCAGTATGTTGTGTGACCGCTGGCCTGGGAGAGGGATCTAAGGGGAGGGGGTGTCCCTCTCCCCTTTGAAATTTTTTGAAAAATTAGGTTTCCTTACATCATGCAATCTGGTGCCACATATGTTACCTTTTGAAGTAAAATTTGTGTTAAAAGTTTACGTATTTTTAGGAACTAAAAAATTAGGCATCAGTGAGGGGACATGGCCCAATGGGGTGTCCCCATCCCCTTTGAAATTTTTTGAAAAATTAGGTGTCCTTACATGTAATCTGGTGCCAAATATGCTACCTTTTTTTAGTAAATTTGTGTTAAAATATTACGTATTTTTAGGAACTTAAAAAAAATCGGAATCAGTGAAGGTGGGCATGGCGGAATGGCCCTCCCCTCTGCGTACGCCACTGATTGAATAATCCCATATTGATGCGAGGCCCCTACGGATGTCTGGAGATGTATGTCTGTTTTCGGAAAGTGTTGTGATCAGAATTGTTCCATGTATAATCACCTTCATGAGAAGAAGTGCAAACCGTGACGCATGGGCGCGAAGCGCGCCGAAATTTTGCCATTAAATAAGATTTCCCTGACGAAATCTACATTCAGAATCTGCATCAAGACACTTAACAATTGCCCAACAAACCTACATGTCACTCAAAAAGCCAGTCAAATAGAGCCACGACACTACTCTTTTACGCAAATGTGGGAGGGGGGACATTTGATATTGTGTCCCCCACCCATCGAAATGTTGGGGGGGGGACATGTCCCCCGCCCCCCCCCCTCAGGATTGACGCCCATGCTTGAGATCAACCCCTTTCCCTTCTTGAGATATTCACAATTTTTCAATGTCTGAATCTAACCTCTCCTGACTTCATTTGACCCCTGACCTGCAAAAAACGATAAGCATCTAGACCCCAACTTGAAGCACCCACATCCCAAATCCCCTGATCAATACCCTTCTTGAGATATCATTGTCACAAGCAACACCTGACTCCCCATCCTACTTACACGCGCACAAACACTTTCATACACACACACAAAAGTAAGTCCAATCATCCTAATTTTCATACAATGTGCACTCATTTTGGCATTCTCCGAGCATAATCCATCTTTCTTGGATTTGTTCCTAGTATCAGGGAACAATAAAGATCTTGCAAATATTAAAGTTATAATTAAAGTTAAAATGGTCACCCACCTGCATGAGTGCAGTTAATTACCTTATAGGTACACACGAGTTGACTACTAACTCACCGCAAAGAGACATGGTATTCGCAAACTCAGCCTTTAACATGTTTAGAACTTCCGTAACGCCATCTTCTCCCTACGGAAAAATGGAAAGTTACGCCCTAATACACCTGTAATAAGTATTCCATAGATCAAGTGCCTTGTGAGTGTTGCATTGTGAAACGTGATGAGCATTACCTTAGATGTCAACGGTTTATCCAATAAAGATAAACAGGTTATGTTATCTTGGAATTCAGGTTTTCAGGACCTCTCAAAAGACTGACGTATAATAATGGGTTTCCTGCAGTAAATGTGAACTTTACCATTTTATATGATCATGTTATTCTTCGCAAAAATATTCCCTATTCTCAAATTAAATGACCCGTAAATGTCACCACTGCACGCATGTGACGATGTCACTAACAACGTTTAAGTGTTTCTAAAATTACATGTTAGCATTACAAAAATATACATCCAACATGATCCGAGCTTTTTTAAGGAAAGGGGATTGAGTAATGATATGCCATGCGAGTAACCAAACAGGGTCTAATTTTAATATGATAGTTTCAATTTCACACCCAATGTCACACTCTCTCATCATTCAAACAGTATACAACCAGATTACCAAAGAAAAGAATGGGGAGTGACAACATTGTAATTAGTCCTTGTAAAAAGTTGATCAACCACAGGATGCACAAAGAGTCAAACCATACATAGTCAAATGCAAATGAATTAGGCTTACATTGTGTGAGAGTCCCCATAAAACCGGTCGACCGATAAATGCTGCTTTGGCTCCAATAGCTAATGCCTTGAAAATGTCCCTCCCACTTCTGACACCACCGTCCACGTATACTTCTACTCCTGAACGGCGTACGGCATCAACTACTTCTGGTAGTGCCTCAATCTGACATGGCGATAAAGGAACAGAGACATATGAAAACACTCAGGATTCAATTAAAAATTGGTAATATACACTTGGAAACTAGGACTCTACGTGTTACTATTATGCACGTATATGAGTCATTTATGCCTTCCCTGTAAATTATCTCTACCTTTCAAATGGATATCTGCCGTCATCGTACGGAATTTTACACTGTGCACTACAAAATCATACTTACCGGTGCTTGAATCCCGTCCAGTTGTCTTCCTCCATGAGCGGACACGATGATGCCCTCAACACCGGCAGCTACTGCCTCTCGAGCACTTTCAGCTAGAAAAGATAAAACAAGAAAAATATTGGATAAGAGCCATGATTTCAAATTACCAAAAACTTAGAATAATTAATCTCACTCACTTCGAATTAGGTATCTTTGTACTTACTACGAGGATGCAGAAGATAGCATGCATACTGTGGGTATGGATTGATTCCAAAAGTGTGTTGGGATAACATGTAACCAACCCCTGACTAATGGATCTGACTTATGAATCTCACCATTCACATATTGTGATTAAAGCAACCATTTTCCACCCAATTATTTGTCCCCTTGATTACGATTTCAGTGGTCTGGTAATATTAATAACAATAACCATGCTTTATATTTCCAGGGAGATGCTATGAGATAGCAAGTCCCTGGTATTTTGCCGATTTTTTGAGTGCGGAGGTTCCAAGTGACTATCGCTGAAAGTGTAGGCATAGTGACTGTGCAAGTGGAAATAAAATAGTACAGTATATTGTTCTTCGATATGCAATGTTTGGATGCCAATCACGAATGTAAAATATTCCAGACTCTATAGTTTACTAAAGGGACAGTCACACTGCCAGCCGAAATCGTATTTTCTTTAATAAACGTTGCCATATAAGAGTACACCGTAATTTTTTCTAGTCAACAGAAAGAGGAGGGCAAGAAACCAGAGCCGTAGCCTGCGGAGGGAGGGGGACAATTGCATCCCTGGGATTTCCAGACTGTAAATGAAAGTTTGGGCACGTGAGAAAAAATACTGAAATGGTACACTGTTCTAGTTATGATTTTAAGGCCCTTAGAACCTGGGAAATCACACGCGTTCTTTCGTAGCTTACTTCTCCAGACGAATGAATGAACCCTCTTCCCACTATCTGACTACGTGATACGCTGTTCGAATACACCTGAAGCACGTACGCAGGATAAAGATCTTAAGTATTATTTTTCACGCCGTGCCAGAGCATGCTAATATAAAATAACCTATATATATTTACCTTTAATTATATACTAAATTCAATCAGCTTATAACGTAACTTTTCCTTTTAATCAGATCTACCCTTCGTTTTGAAATCTTAATATTTTGCTGAGGCACGAAATCTAAAATTCGAGAATGACTAGACACAACTTATAAATGTATAAGAATGTGAATTAAAGAAATAATATAGATAAGAATTTGCCACCCCCAGTTGCATAGCTAGACTTTTTTCCAGGGGGCAAGCACCTAAATTTCCGATTTTTTTAAAGTGTGAGCATTACTGTATTAGAGAACGTTCTGCATTTTGCAATGTAGGTTACAAACATACAGATTACATGTTACACATACCAAACACATAAGTGACATTATGCAAAATGTGTCCTGGCCGCCAGGGCATATTTTACATAATGTCACTTAATACTTCAAGAACCGAGTTGTGTACTGATAGTGTTCTTTTGAATCTGAATCGTGAAATTACAAAGCGCGCGAAGCGCGCGAAAATTTTGGTAGGCTAGCTTACACGAAAACCTTATGTAATCGTAAAGAACAAAAAGAAATACTGTACGGGTTGTAGACCGTATCGGGGATAACATACATACCTGGACTACCCGATGAAATAGCCAAACTTTGCTCCGTGAGTGGCTCACCAACTGACCGTACGATGAAATATACGACCTCTACATAAACTGTGTACTCTGTCTACATGTTACTTGGTAAGGTGGACAGGACTTGTGCTATCTAGCTATGTGGAATGGAACTAATGAAGTAACTGAAGTGCCTCTACGGCGCGCGAAAATTTGGAGTTCATATTAGAGATATTGTCTTCTTGAGAGCAAAAACCAGGTAAACTATCGGGGCGACTAGTCGCCGTCAGGGACTGCATACTTTATGGTAAATTTCCGAATTTTTCATTTTCCAGACCGGGGGGGGGATTGCCCCCACCCCCTGTAGCTACGCGGCCACTGCCTCCCCCACCCCCATCTTGGTGATACCTTCAACCAAAATTTTTCCTAGAAGTCCTTTGCTACGGCTAAGCGGCAACGGATGATGGATCCCCCAGTGGCGTACTAAGAGGGTGCAGCACGCACCGGTGTACCAGACTACCAGCCTTGTAGGAGTGCCACGCCACTGCTGAAAAATGCACTAAATCAGTAGAATTTCTAAACATATAGTCAGTTCAAAGCTTTATCCAAGATAGCACCATTTTGGATTTAAGAAACTTTAGAACAACAGAAATCTCTTAAGGAGTAAAGGTGTCACCCCTACCCCTTTGGCAACATCCCCCTCATTTACACCAGATCAAAAATAGAAAATCATCACTAGATTATGAGGACTCCTAAACTATAATTAGTTCAACGCTTTCCCAGGCTTTACCAACGAAAGCAATATCTTGCATCAATGTCACTTCACAAAGACAAAAATTTTCTCAAAGAGTTGGGGTGTCATCCCCTCCTCTTGCCTTACAACCAGCCAAAACCAATAAAATTCACTAAAATGACAATTTTCAAACATATATTCAGTTCAAAGCTTTTCCACAAACAACACCAATTTGCACCTAATCCGCTTTACATAAATGTTACCCCTTCCCCTATTGCTGTAACCCAGGATAGTATCAATGCACTGGTGAAAAAAGAAGGGTCCTTCCAGGTGTAAACTAGCCGTGTAAGCACGCCACTTGGCGCTCCGCTTAAATGGTTTCATGAACTGCCTCCCTGGGAATTTTACCCAGGTTATATATAGCCCTGGAGAACCTGGAATAGAGCTGGCATCCTTATATACAAACGAGGTATATCAGGATGCATATAAGTGTATACAACAAAAGTTCAGTTTTTGAAAGTGTTTTCTGTAAAAGTTGAATAGTTGTTGGCGGTAGGGTAACTACACCTGCACCTTTCTGTTCACACAGGATGGTGTTAATTGGAATAGGGAGCTGTATAAGAGAAGGAGAAACAACGCTTGTTCCTCCTTTGAAACTAGGTTTTGCCGACGCTTAAGCCTCGCATTGTCTGGTTCCTGAAATTCCTCTATAATTTAGAGGGATTAGGCAGTGAAGGCAATTGTTCCTGTCGTTTGCTAAGTCCAGCCTGAGGAACTCAAAGGATGATTTCTCCCCCATTGGTATCACATTTCCAGACGTCAAGGAGAGCAAATTAATTTCAGCTTGTGCCCACAGGTGCCACGTTTTAAAAGGATACAGTGTAACTTCCGTTACTTTTTGAACATAGATACATTTTTCGCTATTTCAGGAACAATCCGAAGTCGTTTCAAATGTCATCATCATTTTCAAACAGTAATATTCCTTTCTTAATGAAGAAATTAGAACAGTAATGGAATTCTGCAACTCAACTAAAGAGTGGATGAACAAACAGTCCTTTTGATCAAAAACGGTGAAAACGTTTCACTTTTATCGGCTGCGCAGTTAAAGCAGCATCTTGAATGGTCTTTGTTACAGGATTACTGCGCTTTGAAAGGAGATCATCATTAAGAAGCAAAGTCAACAAAAATCAAACAATAAGAACAAAGAACCTGTCAATCAAATTTGGTACCTGAAGAGGATTTAATTATTCTCAAGTACATATTGTCTGACAGACTTGGTCGATGTTTCTCAATCTCTAACAGTTCCCTGATTGCAGGTTCTACCCTCCTTTTCTTCGTTTCGCGAGTTTTCAGTGGAGAATTCTCCAAGAGTAGAAGAACGTTTTTACGAATGCAATATGTTATGTACTATTTTCCTCTTACCTGTTACGATACCTTTCAGAATAACTGGTAGAGTGGTGATGGACTTGATCCAAGCGATGTCGTCCCATGTGCCAGGGGAATAGGTCTGTAATTTTGCATATTCGTAGAGGTATTTGTCACCGGAAGCCTTCGCCTTTACAACGTCTTCTTTAACTGCCTGGAAATTGACCACTCTGATAAAAATCAAAACATTACAATTCAGGTAAAAGTCCATGACGTTTCGGGTTCAAACCCTTCATCACGTGGCAAACAACAATGATGGTAGGCACGACCAAATGTGCCGATACAAAACACACAATAAAATTGGGCACGTCCAAACAGGCCAGGAACCCAGGTTGTGCAAAGTGGTTTACACAATAAGTACCAACAAGGCAGGGATGGCCGATTTATAGAAGTTAAAGTCTCACGCTCAGACCATGTGGGGAGAGCGGTCATCTTGTGTCGAAGTTCTGACCGTGATCGCTTAACTGCCGAAAACCGTCTCATTATGAAGCTTGGAACCCTCTCCCCACATGGTCTGAATGTGGGACTTGAACTTTTATAAATTGGCCATTCCTGGTTCGTTGGTACTAATTGTGTAAACCACTTTACATAACCTGTTTCCCTGGCCGTTTTGGACTTGCCCATTTTTATTGTGTGTTTTGTATTTTGGCATGTTTGGTCGTGCCTACAATCAGTTACATATTTTGCCACCTGATTAAGGGTTTAAACCCGAAACGTCGTGGAGTTTTCCGCAAACTTTTACTACTTTTGATTGACCCATATGTATATATATATATATATATATATATAGGTAAAAATGAAGTAGTAAATAGTGCTAAAAGTTTGTGAAAAATTCCACGACGTTTCGGGTTTAAACCCTTCATCAGGTGGCAAAAATGCAACTGATCGTTGACACGGCCAAACGTACAATTTAAAAAATACACAATACAATTGGGCACGGTAAACCTCGGCTAGGACAACAGACAGACAGTGTTAAGTGGTTACCACAAGTCAAAAAAATGCAGGAATTGCTCCGTTATAACAGTTCAAGTCTAACGTTCAGACCATGTGGGGACAGGGTTCCAAGTTTCATGATTAGGCGGTTTTCGGCAGCTAGGCGGTCATGATCGGAACCTCGACACGAGATGGCCGCCGAAACCATCAAGTCACGGATCGAGCATGTTGACGGGGGATTGAAGTGGGTGGCTACCGGGAACCCTGAGGTTGAGAGGCACGGACCAAGTGCTTAGATATGTTCTTTTCAATTCTGAATGCCGTGATGGGGGGATCAGGGAAATGGTCACGGGTGGATGGGTCATGACGGAGGGTCTCTACATTCCTGTAAATGGCACGTACAATGGGGGTTACAGATGGGTGAAAGGATAGGACCAACGGGATACGTCTGGTGGGTGTATGGTCAGTCCTGAGATCAATCAAACAGAACCTCCCAGGGTTCCCGGTAGCCACCCACTTCAATCCCCCGTCAACATGCTCGATCCGTGACTTGATGGTTTCGGCGGCCATCTCGTGTCGAGGTTCCGATCATGACCGCCTAGCTGCCGAAAACCGCCTAATCATGAAACTTGGAACCCTGTCCCCACATGGTCTGAACGTTAGACTTGAACTGTTATAACGCAGCAATTCCTGCATTTTTTTGACTTGTGGTAACCACTTAACACTGTCTGTCTGTTGTCCTAGCCGAGGTTTACCGTGCCCAATTTTATTGTGTATTTTTTAAATTGTACGTTTGGCCGTGTCAACGATCAGTTGCATTTTTGCCACCTGATGAAGGGTTTAAACCCGAAACGTCGTGGAATTTTTCACAAACTTTTAGCACTATTTACTACTTCATTTTTACCTACCTACTTCACAAGTGCTACGCAGTACTTTGACCTTATATATATATATATATATATATATATATATATATATATATATATATATATATATATGTATATCAAGTATGTAAAGTATCCATCATGCCTGTCTTCAGATTCTGTGTATAGGCCCAAGCCATGCTTACAAACACTCAAATACACTCACACACACTCGCACCATCGTGGCTGCATCAGGGAGTCAAATAGCAACTCCTTGGCTTCGTAGATTGTTTTCTCGTAATGCAATGAGTACTGCTATGGCTTGTGACTGAAGGTCGCGATTTTGTTTATTGACTGTAAACAACAAGGAAAATTTTTCTAACCCTTGAAAGTTGAGACTTTCTAATTGTTCTTGTGTCTGCCTCCCGGTTCGAAAAGTTCCCCTATATATCCGGCCAGTTGAAGAATCGACGGTCACGACGATTGCCTTAAAACCGCTCCGTTCTGCACGCTTCACCATATCGATTGTTATCCTGCGATCTTTGAAAGGGTACACTTGCATCCAAAGTTTGACGTTCGGAGCAACGGCTGCCGCTTCCTCCAGGCGAATCAAAGACCAAGAACTAAACACCATTATTACATCGGCTTTTGATGCAGCTATTTAAGTAAGAAAAGTAGTATTGTTAACAAAAAAATCTGTTTGAAAGGTAGATGTCCCCCTCTCTCTCACGACACCCCCTTATAAACAGGAATGCCCCCTTTTTTCCAATAATAAAAATAATGACCTTCCCATAGTTATGATCTGGTCTCCTCTCGGCGAAGTTTCTGCTAATATGGGTCACATGGATTTGAAACATTTACATGACCTACGTTCGAGCTTACCTGTCACGTGGACATCTTTGTTCAGTCATTGTGATACTGGCAGTAAACTGCGTCAGGTTGATCTGTGTAAAATTTCCGTGGAAATCATAAGTAAGTTCCCAAAATGTATAGGAAATTTTCAGTGCATTGGTAATTTTGCATTAACATTTGTACTAATTCAAATTTGATGTGTCATTTAATTCTGATGAATGAGTCGTATTCCCTTACCTCTAGCAGTAGCCAAATCCCCCTCGTGGTGGGCTTTACGTTGAAACCCAGTTGGAGCAATGCCAAGTGGAAAACTAACTTCTTGTCCTTGGAGTTTCGTTGCAATTTTAATTTTTTCTTTGGACCATAACACGCGTGGTCTTAGGCGAAACCTGTAATTTGAGAACCACTATTAGGTATAAAAGTGCACCTGCATGGGATATAAATACTTCAGCTATTAAGCATGCCCATCTAATTTTAAAGAGCTCAGAGGGGTAACGGCTTACCTGCATATTCTTACAGGAATATAATAATAAGCACAATTACTGATTGATATTTTTCGTTCTCTTTTAAACCAATTGCAATATTAGGACAGACAAAAACAGCACGTTATTGGGTTGTGCATGATAAATAAAACAAGTATAAGCGATTCAAAGTTAAATTCATCATCATCAACATCACAACCACACCACAACAATCACCATCACTGCTACACCACCATCGCCATCACCACGTCCAACACCAGCCCCACCACCACCATCACCGTCCCTATCAGGTTCATTCCTCAAGTCAATAAGTAATGCATAGGCGTAGGAAGCTTTTCCGAGACTGGGTGGGGGGGGGGCTGAACCTTGTTTCGAATAGCCGTCCTGGAGGAGTGGTCTAAGGGGAGGGGGGAAACTCGAACGTCCTCCTCCCCTTTGGAAAATTTTTGGGTATTTGAGGGTCCTCAGATGCAATTTGGTGCAACATTTTGGACAAACTTTAAGGAAAATCACTGCAAATTTTTGACATTTCTTACAGAAGAGACAAATAAGGGGTTTTGCCCTTAGATCTTGGGGGGGGGGGCGGAAGCATACTTCAGCCCCCACATTTTTGACTGGGGGCTAAGCCCCCCAAGCCTCCCCGCTTTCTACGCCCTTGAAGTAATGTCACAGAACCATGCTTACTCTGCTATTTCTGTTCTGATCTTTCTAGGCTAATTTCTGCTGTTCAATTACTTCAATGCGATCGACTTTGGAAAGCGTTCTAAATTCATAATTTAGGCTATGTAAATCTGAGACATATTCAGACTTACGGTAAAGTTGTTATAGAAAACAAGAATGAATTGCAATTTTGTCCTATTGTTGTTTTTCTGACAACTTGTAAAATTGCTCCACGTCGTCCAAATATTATCATTAAGTAATTTAATTTCAAATCGAAGCATACTTGTATGATGTTTATGAACTTCTGTTCAATTCTCCATGATTAGAAGAAACTTGCCCATGGGCGTGGTTTCCTGGTGAATGGTGCTTGTCTTCTTTTCAAAAGGGACAACTGCACAACGTTAAAAATAAGGAAACAGGTCACAAAAGGAGGGACTTTTCAATAGCCCTGTGCAACACCTACCACATTCATACTTCGCACCCAAAGGCCATCATCAAATCAGGGAGGTGTCAGGATCAAATCGACCAGCCGATTGCTTGAGCTAGCTGGTCTAGTATTATTTAAACAGGGGGTTAATTGTTTGGGACCGTTTTAAAATAGTTAAGTGCTTCATTCCATGTCCATGATTTTGAAAATACCACAGAGCTTCTAGGGAACGTGATGTCTTCCGGAGTAGAGGCGGGGAAGGCTTGGCGCTACCAAGGCACCTTCCTCGCCTGGTACCGGTCTGAGTTATTCCTATCGGCCTCTCCCTTCTGCCTTCACACGGGAAATTTTAGATTTAAGTGTCTGTAATCCACCTCCCACACTTTTGGAAGAAGGTGCTCTTTGCTTTTCATCTTTCACTTTGCTTTTTATCTTTCAATTACATGATTTGCTACCATAAGGCTCTTAATTCTGTTGCGATTCCTACCTTCGGAAAGCTTTCACGCTGTCTTCTAAAGTCTGTTCGTCTCCCGCGCCTGCTGCATAAAAATCAGTTACGTAGTCTGGAGTCTTATCTCGGACCAACTCCTCAAAGTCAGCAACTCGAGAAACACCATGCGTTGGCATTTTGTCTGTGGTAAAAAGTTATACAACCTTCCAGTTAAAAGCTTATGAATGTACTACTAGTGGTAACAATTTTGGTTGGTCCAGGATTCATTTGACATCAACCGGCCTACGTGGCCACAGAAGATGAAATTCGCTACAAATACTATCTACTACAAGTATGAAGTTTGTTAAGCAAATAAATTTTACACGACTGCGTGGTCAATCAGGATGTATTTTCCATTGCATAAAAGCTGTAGATACTAGTATTGATCAGTGGCCTTCAACAGAGCCGCCGAATGCGCCGCAGGAACACAAGATGTTCCCTCTTTTTGGGGGTCTATCGATCCACTTTGGGTCCCAGGTGGGATTCAGGAGCAACACCTCAGTGGGGGAATGAAAAAAAAACTGTGGAGTATTTACAAGATAATAGGCAGTAAAATGAAGTGTTTACCTATATATCTTATTTTCATTTGAGGTACTTTGATGGAGATATGTTGCTCTGAAAATTGATCATTATTATTATTTGGGGGGGGGGAGAAATTCATATAAGTTATTCTGAACTTCTTCCTCTCTCCTTTCCATTTCCTGTTTTTGTTGTAATTATTGTAAATTTTTTTTTTCTTTTTTGCTACTCTTTATGTTGATGTTGTATTACATGTTATTTATATTGTCATGTATGTAAATAAACTGAACAAACAAACAAACAAATATCTTAATATGGCATTAAATGTATACTACACAGATCACAAAATCACGACTTGGCTTTTTTGTACCAAAGCATGGAATTATCACTACCTCCGAAATGGTAACTTCAGGATAATGGCCAAGCATAACTGTTACAGTGATATAATTCTAATTTATTACCTAATTATGAACACGTGCAAAGGATGATGTGACTATAGCATGATTAGAAATACCATTCATATAACGAGTTTGCTCTTGGCGTAGTGGAAAGTGCTCGGTTTCTAACACAGACGGCCGGCCCGGCTTCAAATCCCTTTCAAGACATCTCCTTTTTTCTTTTTCTTTTTTTTGTTCATTTTGGTGGGGTTCAAAGGGTCATGTGAGGTCAGCAGAGGTCAAAGTGTTAAACCATCGTTAAAATGATATAGTCAAGAAAGATAAACAGCAGGGATGAACCTCACTGCAAAGAGCATTCCCTTTCGGCAAGGAATCACTAATTCTTTGGGCTTTGTGGTTATATTTTTGCTGTTCAATTTTTGATGGTGTTCAAAGGTAATGTGAGGTCACCAGAGGTCAAATTGTGAAAACATCGTAAAACATGATACCTCGAGGAGGATAAATTTGAGGGATAAACCTCAAAGCAATAAAGTATTTTCTTCCCGTAAGGAAACACTAAGCCTTTGGGATTTCTGATTCTAAGACGATCGTTGAGCTGCATTTCACAATTTGTGCACTTATCTCGATCGCAAGATGCCAGTTTTAAATTGCAATTTGGGGACAGACAGATATATCCCGTTGTCGGCCCGCAACCATGATTTTGATAGATGGTACACGATCATTACCGGCTGGCTAATTCCGACATTGCTAAGTGGCCAAACCGTATAATAGCACTGCACAAATTTTTTCTTGTGTGTGTATCTTGACAGCCAGAGTGCCAGTAAATGACACATACCCGTATTTGATTCAAACGTCTCTGGAGGACCTCAGCCCCACCTACATCGACGCTTTGCACTCTCGGCGCTCTCATGTTCGAATTAGTCCCGACAAAGTTAGCTCTCTACCCACTCTATTTTGAAAAAAATCAGAATCTCGGCCTGATTCGAATAGATACCCCATAGAGCGTAAGCCGCGGCCCTCTAAGCTTTAACAGCAGTGCCATTTTAAAAGGAACCCCCCCCCCCCCCGTGGTTAATTTAGGCATCTGCAATTCAACTTATGTAATAAAGGATATACAGTTTGGGCTCATTGGTGGCAATCGTGAGGTACAAGGGGAACAATCCTCCACTTTTGGATAATAGGGGCGACCTACACAAATAGCCCCCTGCAGTTTCAAAAAAACTGTCACAAACTTCGCTCGGCTTCGCTTTGTACCGTCTTTTTTTAGTTATCCAATAGATAAGTTTGCCAACTGCGTATAAAAGTAAACCATTACTTAAATCTCTTCAAAATGCATTTTTTGGCATAGTTTTCGTGCATAGTTGATTAACTCATTATTACATGACAACTTGAGTGAAATTACTTTTGCAAAGCCTCATGTACATCCTACCACCACCCATCCTTCCCTGTCACAAGCGTATCTGCCGGGGAAGCAGTGCCCCTTGACGGTTTTGGCCGGGAAAGATGGCTCAAATTACTGAGTAAAAGGGGAGTGGGAACGGAAGGGAAAACGGGAAAAAGGCTGGTATTCTAATGTAAAGATTAACTGAAACATTCTGCTTCGTTCAAAATATTGTTTTCCGATAGATACTTGCGTCATAGTCAATTCCTGTTGTATAGCTTGAGTAGTATCGCCTTTCTTATTACAATGCAACTCTTATACCAGCATCCAGTATCCACCCACTCACCCCCATCCACACAAACTCCCCTGACTCCACCCACCCACCCCCATCCACACAAACTCCCCTGACTCCCCCCACTCACCCTTATCCACACAAACTCCCCTGTAACACCAAATCAACTGGCCATTGGTATCGGTTCAAAAAGTAACACGAGTACGTTTTGGGGTTTGTTAAGTGAGCACGATCAGCAGTGAATGGCATTTTCTGATAGTGAAATGACTTGCACCCTCGGAAGAACTCATCGCAAGGCCACCCAGCCTCCTGGGAACTTGAGAAGTCAAACCTGGACCTTCCATGAGAAAACTCCTAACCACAAGTCTTACACTCATTTATGCCATAGGGGCTTATGCCTTCTCTGACTTCTGCCTGTGTACGAACCCGGCTTCTACGATTTTTACTGGAAACAATATTCTCAGTCCCCCCCCCCCCCTTCCCGACACGTAACCTTATACCACAGCCTGCAAGCACCCCGAATCATCAAATTGAGAGCTATACTGTCCATGTCCACTAGGCATTAGTAAGAGTTAAATGCCTGATTCTAGATCTAATGCCCCAGATTCTGTTAACACCCAGATACACCAGAGAAATTCTCCCACTAGGCTTCCTGGACCCCACCAATGCCCCTATGGCGGGCCTGAACCTCACGTCGTCAGGGAAACCTTCTCATTCTTGCAGAGTCTTTGGCGCCACTGGCTTGTACCAACCCGCTCCCCCTCCCCCAAATTTCAGATGGACAAAACCTCCATATATGTTTGGGCTAGAACCATATGCAATTCGCTTTCTGTCACATAAATGATCACGTACAAGAGTGAAAGAACATTTTGTAGCAGAAAGAGAGTTCTTTGGGTCTTAAGCTTAAACTGTATGCGTTGTCAAAATTTGCAATAAAACTATGAAGAAAATGATGAAAATATGTCTACAAAGCAATTGCAGAAATTCGAAGCAAAAGTTTGGGTACCTTCTCTTCTTTCGAAGTTCCGCTATTAGACTATTCCAAAAAAGTTTTATTCTGTGAGGTAGGCTTCTGTGATTTTCAGCTTTTAAGTCTGATGAAACAACTGTAGACTTGGTTTACTTTGTCGTATTTTCTGTCCCTTTACTCCGAACCTTTCTGTAGTTTGTATACAGTTAGGTCTCAACAGGACGCTGTGACATGGCACCTGTTTACAACAGACCGCATATTACTCGTTGAGCGTTGTGGATTCAAAGAACTTCATGTAAATATAAAAGGTTTAAAGGACCTCTAGCAGCACTCATACGTTATTGATATAGTTACTGATTACTGATATGAATATGAAATGTTGAATGCACACTTGTGTCTATATATACTCTGCATGGTAACTTTGAAAGAAGGGAGGAGGTTCAAACTTCCACCAACATACGTCATAGTAGGCGCGTAGCCAGACCATTCGGTCAGGAGGAGGTGGCAAAATTAAAATTATCGTCCCGATTTCATAGTTTTCAACTTAATTGTGGATCTGGTGTTTCCTTCCCCAGTGCTTTGGGTCCAGGTCACCACCTCGTGGCGGCCGGACGAAGCCCCGGGAGCTCTGGAGTAGGAACAAATTTGTGGGCATTAGGATGAAGTATTTGATATTCAAATGACCTTATCATTATTCCCCCTGCCCCCTTGTGACCACGCTACTGTGTAATGGCATAGAAGACATTCCTCGAAGTAGCATAAAATGTGGGTTAATTCAAACCAGACCTGCACATGTCACGAACACTGCATAGGAGACAGAGCCCTAGCAGCCGAAGTGTGCATTATCCCAAGGTACCAAAGAATTGGCGACTGAGGGGCTTAATCTAAATTTAGTTGGAAGAATTTTAACTCTTTGGGACAGCTCAGAGGACTATTTCCAGGTTACACTTCTATGTTCCAACGTCTTTATCATGGCGTAGGAGCCCAAGTTGATGGGGGGGGGGGCTGTAACGACTTGCCCGAAAATATAACCAAAAATTTCCGCGCCCTCCACGCGCGTTCAACATGTTAATGTACATATCATCAGGGATGTGATATTACCTCCCTCATATCATATAGGCATGCATCGGTTATCATACCGCATGCCAATTACATACAATCATCTGCCGTGTTACCCTTCCGTATTGGTTATAATTTTTTGAGAAGTTGTTACAATAATAATGATAATAATCAGTGGCATAGCAAGGATTTCTCTCATGGGGATGGGGCCATGCATTATGTTGTGGGATCGTCGGCCTGGGGGAGGTTAAGGGGTGCCCCTCCCCTTTGAAAATTTTTGAAAAATTAAGTGCCTTACATGCAATCTGGTGCCACATATGCTACCTTCGAAGTAAAATTTGTGTTAAAAAATTTACTTATTTTGGGTACTTATAAAAACCGGCATCAGTGAGGGGGGCATGGCCCTGTGGCCCTCTAAATACACCAGTGATAATCATAATATAAGTTTAACCATTAAAAACACACTGGTGAATTAATACCGAATATATAGTTGCTGGTACAGTTCAAATCAGAACTTTAATTACCAAGGAAGTTTTTTAAAATTTTGATTACCTTTAGCTACATCATCGCATTATTTTTCTTTCAGCGGGTGCCCGAAAAATTCTCAGCATATTGCCAGAATTTTCACAAAAATATTTGGTTGGGGGCTACAGCCCCCTGCCTCCTACGTCTATGTAATATGTTCTGACACCTCAATGGTCCGACACATCAAACATGCAGTAGGCTACATGAGGTTTTGAGAGTCCGATACACATTTTCGTTTTCATTTCACAGAGGTATTGACCTGATTGAGATATATGGTTTCTGTTTTAACCACTATCCTTGATCATGACCCTAGCCTTGCCCCTAACCCTAACCCTCTTACCCCAACCGTAAGGTGTCGGAACACGGGGACGTTGGAACATAGAGCAGTCACCATTTGGCCCATTAATGAATACACATGTGATAGAAACACATGGCAGTACTCTAAATCACGATTAGCCAGCCCTGCAACTCCCTGATTCCCCCAGACCAACTGTAAAAGAATCGGAACGTGTGTGGAAGATGTGTGTCTATGCACGGCCCCCTATAGAATAGAGGTAACGAATACTCCTTTCAGGCTACTCAATCTGCGAATTCAACACGGTTGTCTGGCTGAGTGGGGGGAGGTCAAAGGTTGTGTAAGGTCAACAAAGCTCAAAGTTATCTCACGGCCTTTAAAACATAAAAGATTATATTAGGTAAGTTGACTGAATATTAAAGGTAGGGAATGTCTGCCATTGAAGACTGGCAACTTTGAAACAAAAGCAATACTCTTTAAGGAAGGGTACTTTAGTCTTGACAGATTCTCAAGTTTAAAAATTCTCAATTAATTTCTCCTACAGTTATATCAGTGGTTTAACCACATCTTTTCAGTTGAGGGTGTAATGGACTGGTCACAAGCCAGTAGCCGGACAAGGTATTGAAGAAGGCGAGATAAGATCCAAGGATGAAAATACTTTTAAGGGGGCGGAATATGCTAAAATGCATAAAGGCAATAGTAATTTTTAATTTTCTATGCGGTAAAGATTTTCTAAAGGGAACGCTCCAATGCTACCCCCTTTTGGCTGCAGGCCTGATTGGCCACCTTTTGCAACCCATACGGTCTAAGGAAAGGGATTATCCCCTCCGCTTTAAACAGATTTTGCTATAAGCAGTGGGCTTCAGATGTAAACTTACGTCCTCAGTTCCGCTTTATGAAGGGAATTCATGAACCAGAAATTTCCAGAAAACCTATGTTTTATGAAACAAGGCCAAAGGGGGGGGGGACGAAAACGCTTCTCAATATTTCATCTCTTTGTTGACTTTTTTTAGACAATCCTCTTGCTAAATTACAATCAGTGTCACACCCTATGTTTATCTATTTTATAGCATAGCTGCATATGCTTTTATGCAGTTTTATTACATACACCACCCCTTTAATAGAGCAGCGAGCTGGTGTTGATCTTTTGATCCCTGCTCCGATGTGTTACTGTGTGATATATTAGTGTTGTAACGATTCACTCAATTTTGCAGTCGATTCAAGTACTTTCAGGGTGAGTTGAGCCGAATCAGTGATTCGATTCATTGTGTTATTAGCTTACAATAGTTTGTAAGCTTATGCGGCTGTATTCACCTTTTGGAAACCTGTGACGTCATCTAAAAGTAAAATACGTAAGAAATCGCGGATTCTCTCTTTACACCCTTAGGGTATAGCAGGGAGTTGTTATTTGAAATAACAACTCCCTGGATATAGTAACATTACGACAGTACGTAAAAGAGCGCCAAGTTTGTACTTATTTGAACATATTATGTAACTCTTCATACAACTTTTCATAGCATACTAGTAACAAATTAGTACAATATGCGACATCAAATACAAAAAAAAATTATAGCGGATATAGCGACCAAAATCAAAACAAAATGTACCGTAAACTGGCACTTCAACGTAGTCACTGACCTAATTTTGGTCGCAGGTTTTGCGTCGAATACCACACACTTGACTAGATTTTGTTACATATTTCTTCTCATAATTAGACATTGGTGTCATAATCTGAAAATTCCAAGTTGACACCTTCGACATCGACAAAAGAGGAAAATTCGTACATTCTGTATGACCGTAAAATCGAGCCCTATTTCCATAGAATTGTTAAAATAGTACTACGAATTAGCACACATTTGTATCAAATTCGACAATTCGTACTGATCGTCAAACGATTATCCAATGAGAGCTCAGAATCTGAAGTATTCTGAATAGTAATATATATATATATATATATATATATATATATATATATATCTATGTATATATATATATATATATATATCTATTTATATATATATAATATATATATATATATATATATATAAGGTCAAAGTACTGCGTAGCACTTATGAGGTAGGTAGGTAAAAATGAAGTAGTAAATAGTGCTAAAAGTTTGTGAAAAATTCCACGACGTTTCGGGTTTAAACCCTTCATCAGGTGGGAGATGCAATACTTGCCCGGTGGTCAGTTATGACAAAAACCTTTCCATTGTAGGTCCCAACAACAACCGTTTTAACGTTCATCAGCATTTTACCTGTACTTCAGCCAATGTTGTTTACGTTCTCGTATGTAAACGCTGTAATATACTGTACGTGGGAGAAACAAAACGTCGTCTTGCTGACCGAGTCACCGAGCACCTGAGATCAATCAAACAGAACCTCCCAGGGTTCCCGGTAGCCACCCACTTCAATCCCCCGTCAACATGCTCGATCCGTGACTTGATGGTTTCGGCGGCCATCTCGTGTCGAGGTTCCGATCATGACCGCCTAGCTGCCGAAAACCGCCTAATCATGAAACTTGGAACCCTGTCCCCACATGGTCTGAACGTTAGACTTGAACTGTTATAACGCAGCAATTCCTGCATTTTTTTGACTTGTGGTAACCACTTAACACTGTCTGTTTTCCTAGCCGAGGTTTACCGTGCCCAATTGTATTGTGTATTTTTTTTTTTAAATTGTACGTTTGGCCGTGTCAACGATCAGTTGCATTTTTGCCACCTGATGAAGGGTTTAAACCCGAAACGTCGTGGAATTTTTCACAAACTTTTAGCACTATTTACTACTTCATTTTTACCTATATATATATATATATATATATATATATATATATATATATATATATATATATATATTTATATATGTATATATATATATATATATATATATATATATATATATCAGAATAGCAAACGTGACCATGACATGAGACTATTGTAAGCCTAGAAGCCTATGGCTGTTGATTTCTATGAGGATAATTATCACACAATTGCTCGAGTCATTTTCCTTTTGAAAACTAGTGACTCCAGTCATGACTCGTTACAACACTGATATTAGGGTAACTGATCTGTGAAACTGGAAATGAGTGAAAAACTTTACGCACCTCAGGGTACTAGACATCCATACAAAGTTGCTAAATTCACTATTCCTATGCCTTTCCGTTGAATATTAAATATATCTAAGTTATGGGTTACCCAAGGTGGCCCAGTCGTGTATCAGGCTCCCTTGAAATTGCTCCGAGAGACGCACTGTCATTAATTTAGGTTGAAATCACAACCCCAAATACGTTTGGAAAGAAAAAAGTTTCTGCGGAGCCGCGGTAGAGCATTTCTATCACATCTTCAGAGGACAGACAAAAGACTGAACGATGATCACTGTGTCGACAGAGGATGGGAATGAGGACAAAATTGACAGCACTTTCACTGCCTCGACTGAAGGAGTGTAATCCTGTCATTTGTGCAGTTGGTGCAGGGGACCCTTTAGCTTCTTGGTAGAGCTCTGTGCCACGGCAATGGTATAGGTCCACGTGTGAAGCCACCGACAAAAACGCAGTGGCATGTATAAAGGGGGGCCCTGAGTCTTGGCCCAAGGCCCGGCTTTATGGGGCCCCTTCGTGTGGAAAATTTGAACTAAAGGGATAGAAAATAAAAGGAGAAAGAAAGAAGAAAGAAAAGAGAGGAAATTAACAAAGTGTACTAAAAGAGTATTTAAGCTATAACTTGCTGTAGAGGTTGGGTGGAACTTTCAGTTAAAATCATTTCTATATACATGTATTAAAAGGGGTTGATGACGAGACGGAGGGACACATCTTGCGAAAAGACAGCTCAATGGCTTATTACTTGTGCTGGTCTACAGATCCGTGGATTAATATAGGCGTGGAGCAGGATCGACTTGCTACACTGACCTCTATAGCAACCGTGTTATAGAGTTACAATCTCGGGGGAACTGAGTTACCAGATGTTCGCCACACAGTACAGGCTTCCAAGAATAATGTCAGACGGGAGAATCACAGAAAATGTGACGTGGGTACCTTCCATGAACGAGAGTGTGTCCCTATCGATTTCCCACTGAAATATAAAACGATTCGACAGAAATTTAAGCTAAGGACTTTCATAACAAATCTTTCGCAAATTACCTGAACTGTCCCGCCCTCCGTGCACTTTCACCTTCAGATCTAATAGTTTCAGTCTCTTTCTTCTATGCCATCTCAAACGTTTTTGCTTCATTAATGCTGATCCACACACAAAGGATTATGGAAGAGCAAAACTTTTGTAAAGAAGGGGAGTTCTTGGCACAGATAGTACTTCTTTGAAAAACTAACCTAACCTCACTCGACAAATGAACTAAAATGGTCAGGAAATGTCTGGAGTTATACCACAAGGCATTTAGAATCCTGCCCCCCTCAGACGGGCTTCGGACCTAAGCCGATATGACTTCGAGCTCGCATTGGCTCTGGTCAAGGTAATGCCCCGCTACGTTAAAGAGGCTACGGACATCCTTGGAAGACTCAAGCTAGGTCTACACGATCATACACTTGGTCAAAAACGTCATCATACACAAGGGCGGATCCAGCAATTGTTGTAAGGGGGAGGGGCGAACGAAGTGCACCGAAGGTGCACCACGAGCGCGAAGCCGAGTAATATCGCGTGGGGTCCAGGGGGCCGCGTTAGGACCCCTGGTGGGGTCCAGGGGCGGAGCCCCGGTGGGGGCCCAGGGGGCGAAGCCCCCGGAAGCTCTTGCAATATGAGACAATTTGAACACAGAAAATTAGTTTAAAGTGCCCAAAGATTCGAGAAGAAATAAGCAGCGATCCCTTCAGTTTTATATTTTAATGATCCGGGAGGCTCTTTTCAAGGCAGTGAGAGGTGCTTTCCAGCCAGTGGACAGAGGTTTACTATTACTGAAAACCCAACTGAAGGGAAGGATGTTACTCGAACTTATACAAAAGTTATTTACGGAATCATATGAAAAATGTTAGTGTAGTGCAAAAAGGAAAAGTAAAACTAATTTGTTACAAGCATCTGAAGGACATTAAAAATAAAACAACTACAAGTCTATTTGTATTTTTAGGTGATCGGTCCATTACTAAGACCATACGCAAAACTGGTCTTGCATCGCTCGGTACTGAATGACCCACTAGATGAAGTGTCACAAGATCAACGTGTTAACTTTACCAATAGCGGAAACGATTCTCAGCACCTGCTCCTGTGTCTCTCGCCGTCTTCGGACCCTGACGCCGTCATTATCCGCATCATAACCAAGAGCTTTCTTGGTGCAATCAATCTAATAAATTGGTCCCGAAATGGCACAGCGTCTACCAAGGAATGTGGCATGTCGTCAGTAAGTAGTCAGGGGCGTAGCGAAGGTGTTATCTTTGGGGGTGTGTGGAGATTATGTTTTGCCGACGGATCTCGTAATGCGTAGTGCGAATACGAGCTTTAGCGGGTGTGGTAAAGGGCCCCGCCTAAGGACCCCTGGCGGGGTCCAGGGGGCGCAGCCCCCGGAAGCTCTAGGGTTTAAGTATATCTCTTGGTGAAAAATTAAGTCTCAGGATGGATATATTTTGGTTCATAATGCATCATCAAATACAAACTAGATCCCCACTAATTTTAATGTATTAGGCTATTCCTCTCTTCAGGCCGCTATAGTTTTAAGCGGTTGGGATCCAGAGGTCCGCCAATGCTTTAGCTAGGACGTTTTCTCAATGCGACATTTACTGATCTGTGGCCTGGGGGAGGGGTCTAAGGGGAGAGGGTCTAAGGGGAGGGGGTGCCCCCTCCCTTTTGGAAATTTTTGGAATTTGAAAAGTGCCTAGATCGCAAATGGTGCAATATTTGAGTGGATTTCTGCCCAAATGAGAACCTCAAAATTTACACCCGGGTAAAAATTACGTGTTAGATTTTTTTGTGCGACATGTGTCGCCGTTTATGCCACATTGTCCCACAAATAGGGGCTGGATAAAATACTGGGCCGGCCTTTGCGCCCCTGGTGGGGGTCCGGGGGGCTTCGCCCCCGGAAGCTCTGAGGTTTTAGCATAATCTCTGGGTAAAAACTTAAGTCTCATGCAGGATTGGTATATTTTGGTTCATAATGCATTATCCAATGCAAAGATTCCGGTTAATTCTAATGTGTTAGGCTATTCCTCCCGTCATGCCACTATACTTCAGGAGCTGAACCTTTCGTTCAGAATTGGAACACTGTGTTCAGCATTTAAACACTAGACGCGTCAGGCGTTCAAATACGATAAGTGGATAGGCGTCCGGCGTTCAAAAAGGGAGAAAAAGTGTTCAGAATCTTAATAAAAGCGTTCAAAATATGCTTTGAACGCCAGGATCTGAAGATGTCTTGAGTATCTGTTTCATTTCGGTGTTCAAAAGTTAAAAGCCTGAGATTGCAGTGAAGGGAAGACACGCACGGCAAGCATTATTTTTTCCTAGAATGTTTGTGGGTAAACCGGATCCTCAGAAGTTTGCAAAATGTGTTTGAAGTCAAGGTTAGGGTTTAGAAGACGGGCTAAGGATACCCTCTCCATGGGTAATCGGGTGCTGCTCCCCATGGTGATGATACGGCCGTATAAGGCCGTCACATGCATAATCAATTTGCCGACGGGCCTTCAACTTGAATGGGCCAATTAGATGAAGAGCCAAAAATCGAAATAGTCGATAGCAGACTGGCCCGTTCTCTCTTTCTCTTTTTTCTTTTCATTCTCCGTCTTACCTTTCCCTCACTTCCGTTCCCTTTCTTTTCTCTTCTTCTCTCTTCTTTTCCTTTCTCTTTCCCTTTTCCCTCTTTTCCTTTCCCTCTCCTCTTTTTGCCGACAGACCGAAAATTTGCCAACGGGCGACCAAATATTGGGGGGGGGGTGACACCCCCACACCCCCCGCCCGCTACGGCCCTGTAAGTAGTGTATAAATAATCAACCTTCCTCGATACACACCAGTAGCGAAGAAGCAACACTTTAATCAACAAATTGACGTATTATTAATAGTATTCATTTCATGGCATTGACTTCGAATTTTCACAGGCAGACTTGTAATAGTTTGAGCTCGGCCATTAACATCGCATTTCAGAAAATATGAAATGAAATAAAACCTTAACAGAGTAACTGAAAACGATTTTCTGCGTCTCTAAACATGGAATATTGCGGAATCTTCTGCGCTCTCCTCCCCTGGACCCTCAACGGGGCTCCGCTCCTGGACCCCGCTAGGGGCCCTAACGCAGGCCCCTGTTCCCCACGTGTCAAAACTTGCTCTTCGTGCTTGTGGCACCCCTATTGTGATATTGAGATCACCTATCGTGGCTCCTCCTCGAAAATTCCTAGATCCTACCTGGTCCCCCCCCCCCCACCGTTGCCGGTCGGATCGAGGAATGGCTTACTCGTGGTACTTATCATAAGGGAAAAAGAAAGACTGAGGAGACAGAGAAAGCACTCAAGAGTAAAATTAGCCTACCGAGAGGAAATGTTATTTGTTGTTATCACTAATCTTTTCTGTGCCACATTGAGGGCGTAAAGGTCCCCGTCCGAGCGGGCAATCATCAGTCTGAATCCATGTACGGCCCATGATACGGGTACAGACCTACTAACGCTTCGCGACAGACATGATAGCCAATGATAACAGATGATAATAAAGGTATTTAAGTAGGATAACAAAGCCCAATTGCAGTGGAAACTTTTTCACGATTTTCTAGGGTGCGACAAGACGGCGGAGAACACAAGAATTTTGATTAGAGAAATAATCCCTGGTAAACTGATTCGATTTTTAAATTTAACTTTTGTAGACAGAGGCCGCTATGGGTAGCACAAGCGTGAACAATATTCAAACTTTACGCTAATGTAAAAAACTTGGTTGCTATTAATACATTCCTTGACGTGTCACCGAAAAGAACAAATTTGTGAGCATAAAATGCCACCTTTAATTGCCCCAACCTTTAGAATGTTGCTCGCACAAGAATAGCAAAAAGCCTTTATTGAGAACATCTGTG
The DNA here is from genome assembly GCA_029531755.1 of Holothuria leucospilota. Lineage (NCBI taxonomy): Eukaryota > Metazoa > Echinodermata > Holothuroidea > Aspidochirotida > Holothuriidae > Holothuria > Holothuria leucospilota. The sequence continues at coordinate 37,337,940 of CM055968.1, forward strand.
TACTGCAATTCAAGAGCTTGTGGCTATTTCTTCGGTTACGCATAGTTGCTCCGGTGGCAACCGAGTAGTTACTCTTTCATTGACCCCATTTAGTGGGGGACCATCCATATAATCAGGGGGTCGTTCCCTCCCCCGACGGACTCAAGTCGCCTGCCGGCGCCCTTTTCAAGTTTTTACTGTACTTTACTCTTGCACTTGCACCATTATTGATATTGCTTCTGTTACAAGACGACCCGTCAGGAACTTCGGATTGAATCCATCGACGAGCGAATGGAAAGTTCCAGAGACGTCCAACTTCAACGCAGCCTTTCTAGAACTGTCTAGAAGTGAGAACTGTTTACGTTATGTCCCAATTACAACTACTGTGTGTTCTAGAAGTTTCTATTAAGGAACGTTCTCGTAATTGCTGGACTGTGTACACTAGAAGTTTCTGTTAAATTCTGGAGAGTTCTCGAATAAAAGCCTAGCATATAAAAGGCAATTCAACAACTATTATCGGGGAGATTTCAACGAGACCAGACTGTCACACTACTGAGATATCATAAGCCAGCCACTGACGCTTCACACTTGTGACAAATTGCCTTACGCCGTTTCTGCGCTGTGTATTGAGAGTGTTATTATCCATCATCGCTAGCCTTGTCGTTATTCGCTCGTGGAACCAGTTCCTACGCTACAGCACGCTGCAGGTCTACTACTGTACCATTGTCAACGTGCATGCACTACCAGCCCTTGGACCAGACCAGGCAAATATTGAGTAAAGGATTGTGAGTAAGTCTAATTAATTATTGTAAATTTAAGTAAGATAAGGAGATTGTAAATAATCATTAAGTTGTTGAATTTTAATCTCGTTCTTCTGTGATCTTTCGCTGTTATTGGTTTGACTCGCGACCACAAGCCGTAACAGAATTGGGGGCCTATCCGGGAACGAAAAGTACTAGAAAATTCGAGAAATTCTGTTGTAAATCGTAAACAACTTCAAAATGCCATTCAACTTAGATAAATTCGTGGCTAGTCCCTCAGTCGAGGAACTAGACTTGTTAAAGAAGTCTGAGATTGTAAAGGTCGCAAAACATTATGGCATTGAATTTCAGCCTTTAATGCGGAAAGACGAGATTAAAAGATATGTTCTAGAATATCTTGTGGATGAAGGTGTCCTGCCTAGTACAGTATTGGAAACAGCTATCACTGTGCCAACTGACAACACATTTGAATTGAAAAGGCTTGAAATAGAAATGAATAAGGAGATTAGATTAAAAGAAATGGAAAGAGAAAGGGAAAGAGAAGAAAGGGAAAGAAAGGAAAGAGAAATGCAAATGCAAAAGGAAAAAGAGGAAAGAGAAATGCAAATGCAAAAGGAAAAAGAGGAAAGAGAAATGCAAAAGGAAAGGGAGGAAAGAGAAGAAAGAGAAAGAAGGGAGGCAAGAGAACATGAATTAAGGTTGAAGCAACTAGAGTTAGGGGTCATAAAAGGCTCAGACCCTAAAATAGGCTTGGATACTCGGGGATTCGATGTTTCTAAGCACGTAAAATTTGTCCCCAAATTTCAGGAGGATAATGTGGAGAAATTCTTTAACCATTTTGAAAAGCTGGGTGAGCAACTAAAGTGGCCAAGAGATAAATGGTCCATACTCATCCAGAGTAATTTCACAGGCAAGGCTCAAGAAGTGTATTCCGCTCTGTCAATAGAGGACAGCATGGATTATGATAAGGTTAAAAAGGCCATATTACAAGCCTATGAATTAGTGCCCGAAGCTTATCGCCAAAAATTTAGAAAGTATCGTAAGGCGGATACACAAACATACGTAGAGTTTGCTTATCAAAAAGAAAGGCATTTCGATAGATGGTGTGCTTCCAAAAAGGTCTCCACATTTGACACTTTAAGACAACTGATGCTGGTCGAGGAATTCAAACGGTGTGTGAATGATGACATTAAGACTCACCTTGAGGAAAATAAGGCTGACAACTTGAAAGAAGTGGCAAATTTGGCTGATCAGTATGCACTTACCCATAAGTTTGGTAAAGTGGGTCAGACTCAAAACAAGGGTCAGTTTAGTAGGCCAAATAAGAAATATGGCAATAATAGTGGCACAACAGGTAACAGTGGATCTCAGTCTGGTTCTATCTCTCCAACAAATTCTGGTAAAAAACAACCAGATTCAAGTCGTCAAAAGAACGACCAGGCCAGCTCAAACAAAGCTGTCTTTAAAGACATAAGTTGTGGTTTCTGTCACAAAAAGGGCCACACAATGGCAAATTGCTTCACATTGGCAAAATTAAAGGAGACTGAAACAGCTTCTAATGCCTTAGCCAATGTAGAGAACTCTTCTGAGGTAGTCGTGACTTTACGGCCTAATTCTAACGACAAAATTAAGGAAGAATACCTTCCATTCGTGTCTGAGGGGTTTATTTCCCTAGATGGGAATTCAGCTCATCCACCCGTCAAAATTAAAATTTTGCGTGACACAGGCGCAACTCAGTCGTTGCTTCTTGATGGAGTTTTGCCATTATCGGACTCTACTTCCACAGGGGCAAATGTACTAATTCAGGGGGTTGAGTGTGGATTTATTTCTGTCCCTCTCCACAAAATTAATTTGAAGTCAGATTTAGTTTCTGGGTCGGTCATAGTAGGGGTCAGACCTACTCTACCTGTAAAGGGGGTATCTCTGTTGCTAGGCAATGACCTAGCTGGTGGAAAGGTAGTAGCCAATGCAATTTTGACAGATAAACCATGTGACTATAACAACACAGAGCAATTAGAAAAGGAATTTCCAAATTTATTCCTGCCTGTGCTGTCACTAGAGCTATGTCACAAAAGCTCGCCGTGGATGATAATCTTAAACATCCACCCTCCAAAAGTGAGGATACAGTTCCCAAAAGTGGAACAAGTAGGGAATCATGTAAGGATGATAATCTTAAACATCCACTCTCTAAAAATGAGGGTATGATTTCTGAAAATAAGGATGATAAACTTAATCATCCGCCCTCTAAAATTGAGGAATTAGTTCCTAAAAATGGAACAACACTCCCAAAGGAGGAGTCAGAGTCTGGAAAGATTCTAGTAAAAATATTCATGAAAGTGAAGATTCTTGGTATGATCTCAGCCAATCTTTTATGACTAATCTTAATGATAGTCAGGATTGTGAGTCTCCTGGCCCCACACATAGTGAGGGGGTAGAACAGGAAAAATCAAAAATGTCTGACACACTCCACAGAGACCAGTTGTCAGTCCAACAACAACATGATGAAGAGCTTCAGCCATTAATAGCTGGTGCACTCACTGAGGATGAATCGAAAGACGTCCCAGTCTGCTTATTTGAAAAACAATATTTTGATGCGTAAATGGCGACCACCTGATGCACTATTAGATGAAGAGTGGAGAATTTACCATCAAATTGTGGTACCTAGGACCTATAGAAGGGAAATACTGAGTATTGCTCATGAAATGCCTTTTGCAGGGCACCTAGGAGTCAATAAGACTTACCACAGAATTCTAAATCACTTTATTGGCCAAAACTTAAAGTGATGTGGCCAAATTTTGTAAGACCTGTCACTCATGTCAAATGGTGGAAGCCGAATCAGAATATTCCGGCTGCACCCTTAAAGCCAATTCCTGCTTTTGAAGAGCCGTTTAGTAGAGTCATCATTGATTGTGTAGGTCCCCTACCTAAGAGTAGGGCAGGGCATCAGTATATATTAACCATTATGTGTGCTTCTACAAGGTTTCCAGAGGCAATACCTCTGAGGAATATTAAGGCTCGGACAGTCTTACAAGCTTTACTTAAATTTTTCACATTGTTTGGGTTGCCAAAAGAGATCCAATCAGATCAAGGGTCTAATTTCATGTCAACTGTATTCCAGCAGATGTTGTATGAGTTAGGCATAGACCAAATTAAGTCTTCGGCTTATCATCCGGAAAGCCAAGGGGCTTTAGAAAGGTTTCACCAAACTTTGAAGAATATGTTAAAGACATATTCTCATGATAATGAGAGAGATTGGGATGAAGGCATTCCATTTGTAATGTTTGCTGCCAGGGAATCTATACAAGAGTCACTTGGGTTCAGTCCGTTTGAACTTGTCTTTGGACACACAGTTCGTGGACCATTGAAATTGTTAAAGGAGAAGTGGTTATCAGATCCAGGTGAAGACATACATCTACTTGATTATGTATCCCGCTTTAAAGATCGTCTTCATGGAGCATGTGAACTTGCTCAGGAAAATCTGAGGCTCTCTCAGAAGAAAATGAAAGCGTGGTACGACAAGACCACTGTGAAAAGAGAGTTTAAGCCTGGTGATAAGGTGCTAGTGTTTTTGCCTGTTTCTGGTCAGCCACTTCAAGCTCGCTTTCAAGGACCTTATGTCATTGAGAAAAAGGTCAGTGACACAGATTACGTCATTTTGACACCTGACAAGCGTAAATCTAAAAGAGTATGTCATATTAATATGATGAAGAAATATTATGAAAGAGAAGATTGTGACATTTCTAAGGATGAAAGTGTACATGATGTAAATAGTAACACTAATGATACAGGTGATCAAGTGTGTATTATCAATACTGATCATGAACTCAGTAATGATGAGATCAAGGCTAATAATGTTCCTGACATGTGTATTAAGTTACAAAATTCTGATGTGTTGAAAAATCTTGACCAGAAATTAAGTCATCTGGATCACAAAGAAAAGTCAGAAATGAAATCATTAATCTATGAATATGCATGCTTGTTCTCAGATGATCCTACTAGGACAAATTTGATTGAACATGATGTTGATGTGGGAGATGCCACACCAATCAAGCAGCATCCTTACCGAGTTAACCCTAGAAAACGACAACATCTCAGGGATGAGGTTCGTTACATGTTGGACCATGACATTATAGAACCTAGTAATAGTGAATGGTCTTCCCCTTGTATATTGGTCCCCAAGCCAGACGGTGGGTACAGATTTTGTACTGATTACCGAAAGGTGAATGCGGTCACAAGAACGGATTCCTATCCGATACTCCGTATCGATGATTGTATTGATAGGATTGGGAAAGCTACGTATGTATCAAAGTTTGACTTACTAAAGGGGTACTGGGAGATACCACTCACTGAGAGGGCTCGGAAAATCTCGGCATTCGTAACGCCGGATGGGTTATTTCAGTATAAGGTTATGCCGTTTGGTATGAAAAATTCACAAATGACCTTTAAACGCTTAGTAAATAACCTTACTTCAAATTTAGAAAATTGTGAAGTATATGTTGATGACCTTATTGTGTACAGCAACTCGTGGGATGAACATGTACAACATGTTAAGGCATTATTTGACAAGCTTGCCAAAGCTAATTTGACTGTCAATTTGGTCAAAAGTGAGATTGCTTGTGCCCATGTGATATACTTAGGGCATGTGGTTGGTCAGGGTAGAGTTAGACCAATTAAGGCCAAAGTTGAGGGCATTGACAAATTCCCTGCCCCAACTGATAAAAGGCAGCTCATGCGCTTCCTAGGTATGGCTGGTTACTACAGACGTTTTTGTCCGAATTTCTCTGACATTGCTGCACCACTGACAAAATTGTTAAAGAAAAATGAAAAGTTTGATTGGACAGATAATTGCCAAGCAGCATTTGAATTACTGAAAAAGGCACTAATGAGTTCACCAGTGTTGATTGCTCCAGATTTTGAGAAGCAATTTAAGTTGGCAGTGGATGCCAGTGACAATGGCATAGGAGCAGTTTTGCTTCAAGCTGATGAGCATGGTGTTGATCACCCTGTTTGTTATTATTCTAAGAAATTTGACAAACACCAGAAAAATTATTCAACAATTGAAAAAGAAACATTAGCTTTGATACTTGGTCTTCAACACTTTGATGTTTATTTGGGAACTACTAGTTTCCCTATCACTGTATACACTGATCATAACCCTTTGACATTTTTATCTAAGATGCAGAATAGAATCAAAGATTGATGAGGTGGAGTTTATTTCTGCAATCGTATAATGTAGATATTAAGCATATTAAAGGGAAAGACAATGTTGTACCAGACTCTTTGTCAAGAATTTGATTTGATGCAGTATGTTGAAGATATCACTGTAAGTTTTGAAATTTTGTGTTAACTATGGCACAATGTGTATTGATGATGTTACTGTATTCATGTATCATCACCTAGCAAGATAAGTTGTATGTTATGATTATACCTTCCATTGAATATTGGACTACAAAATATATACTGTAGTTATTACTGTAAAGTTATACATTGTAAATATTGTAACTTAAGTTTTGTCCGAGACGTCCAAAACTTTTTCAAGGGGGGGAGTGTTACAAGACGACCCGTCAGGAACTTCGGATTGAATCCATCGACGAGCGAATGGAAAGTTCCAGAGACGTCCAACTTCAACGCAGCCTTTCTAGAACTGTCTAGAAGTGAGAACTGTTTACGTTATGTCCCAATTACAACTACTGTGTGTTCTAGAAGTTTCTATTAAGGAACGTTCTCGTAATTGCTGGACTGTGTACACTAGAAGTTTCTGTTAAATTCTGGAGAGTTCTCGAATAAAAGCCTAGCATATAAAAGGCAATTCAACAACTATTATCGGGGAGATTTCAACGAGACCAGACTGTCACACTACTGAGATATCATAAGCCAGCCACTGACGCTTCACACTTGTGACAAATTGCCTTACGCCGTTTCTACGCTGTGTATTGAGAGTGTTATTATCCATCATCGCTAGCCTTGTCGTTATTCGCTCGTGGAACCAGTTCCTACGCTACAGCACGCTGCAGGTCTACTACTGTACCATTGTCAACGTGCATGCACTACCAGCCCTTGGACCAGACCAGGCAAATATTGAGTAAAGGATTGTGAGTAAGTCTAATTAATTATTGTAAATTTAAGTAAGATAAGGAGATTGTAAATAATCATTAAGTTGTTGAATTTTAATCTCGTTCTTCTGTGATCTTTCGCTGTTATTGGTTTGACTCGCGACCACAAGCCGTAACACTTCCAAATACCATGATTTAATAATGTTATTTTTAGGCCCAGATAACAAAATGCTCAAACAGCGGCCACTGTCTATGCTATCTTCTAATGAGAAGGGTCATCTTCTGTGATCTAGGAGGCATGTTTAGAACAAACTTGTCTGCACGCCATATGCACTAATGTATGGTGGAGCTTCGATTAGGTCATTGCTTCCCAATCGGACGCGATAATAAGCGTACAGTATACCCGCAGCAACTTTGATTTACCCTTACAGTCCCAAGAAAGATGTTGATAAGGGCGCAAAAAATTGTTTGCGAAAATAGCGGCCCTGCTCCCCTCCTAGATAATTGTCAACATCAGCAATAAAAATAGTCTATGATGATCCTAAAATAGCTCCCACAAACTGTTTCCCAAAACATTTGAAAAGAGCCTACAGGTTAAAATAAAATAAAACTGTTGTCCTGCTTGGAATGGCTCTGCTCATATCTCATGAGCAGCTTCCTTTTTGTTTTCCTGCAAGTGACCATTTTCAAGGGTACATGGGCATGATAACCGGCTCGCTTATTCCGTAAATGCAGAGTGGTCATCAGACTCTGCATGATAATGCCACAGAAATGCTTCTATACTGTACCTTCTTGATTCCCAAATTTCAGGTAATCACCTTTATGAAAGTTTACTTTCATTTTTCTTGAAGAAGGTACTTTAGACCTTCCGTCTTGATCATTTCCAACAATGTACTCAGTTACTGGCTATTGCAAAGCGTTCACATAGTGATACACGATTTCATGAAAAATTATGGTTCTTTGTGTTCCTATCTTGATTTCCAGATGCCAAAACTTTACATCTAACAGTGATTAATCTCCGAAATTTTGTTTCTCTTTGACTCTAGCAGATTTAATCTTGACCCTCACAAAGTAAGCCCCTTTAAAATCCTGAATCCGGACCCTGCCAAAAACAGTTATGAACATTAAGTGAATCATAATGGCCGCCTTCATACAGTATGTGAAAAGAAGAGATTGAAAATGGAAACTTGTTTTAATAGAGATGCTTGGGGAAGAGGAATGGAAAAACAGGTTTCTACCAGGTGGGGAAATCTAAAAGAAAACGCTGAAAACCATGACTGAGATTGTGTTGAGGATAGGGTATCTACCTATTTCAAAGCGCCCCTACAGGCCATTCTCGTCCCCTTTGACCGAATTCCCTAGCTCCGCCACTGCATATAGGGCTCCTTTGAGCAACTTCCATGAGTCCACACTGAGAACCGTTACGGTCTTAAGTTAGTTTAGCCTCGGGTTAGAAGGTGTTCCCATGTAGGAAGCCCATTTGGGATTTGAATGGGGCCTATCTTGATCTCAAACAATAGCGTCGGTGAGAAATTTTGCTTGGGGAAAATAACTTGAAGTCAAGACCCCTCGCAAAATTATTAATCCATATATCCAGTGGTCGAGTGTCCCAGTAAACAAATGTATGACATTTCTGAGATGGAAGTAATGTTCTTGTCCAAATTAAGAAATGTTTCATCACACTATAATAATATCTTACTACTTTTTTGATGAATGGTGACCATGGTTTGTAGTTTTGGAAGAAGGGGAGCAATTATCCCTTGTCCCATATGGGGCTGCCTATGGTTCTAAGTAGGCAAATATATTCTGAGAGGCTGATGGGTACCAAATAGGACCTACTTGGACATAGCAAGGGTGTTTACATGGGGCCCACACTGGTAACCCATTTGGATCCCACGTTATTTTGGGAAGGGATAAAACGGTGGTCCTATGTACAGATGTAGGAAACACGTGCGGGAACAGTTGGGACTTTTCTTGGGCCCAAGTGTGAGAATCTCCGAAAATTTTTCTGAATTCATGGAATATGCTTGTAACGTTGACATGGGGTCCCCTTTTGCAACCAAAAAGGCTCTATGTGGACTGCTTGTATGGGCTTTATATAGGTTCCATCGGTGCAATTCACGCGCATTGGCAGACTCTTACTCCACAACCTGTGCAGAAGCATCTAGGGATCTTGGATAGGCCGCTTTTTCTAAAAGTTCTTTGGGCTGGCTGTCGAAGGTCGAAGGTCGAAAACCATACGAAGGGTTTCTGCCCCCTTTAAGAGCTGCCTCCCGGGACACTATGACATTATGACACTCCTGGGACACTATGACATAGCGTGATTTCCGTCTCAGCCTTCAGCACTGTCTGTCGTGCGTATGGAAAGCCGTTTTAAAATTTTATCAGGAATTTTAGATATCTCAAATTGGGTGTTATTTTAGATATCTAAAATAGAATTCGAGATATCTTAAATTGAATTCGAGATATCTGAAAAAGAATTCGAGATATCTAAAATTGAATTCGAGATATCTGAAACAGAATTCGAGTAATTCGAGATATCTGAAATAGAATTAGAGATATCTGAAATTGAATTCGAGATATCTGAATTGGAATTTTAGATATCTGAAATTCGTGATTATTTCAAGATATCTGCGATTATTTTAAGATATCTGCAATTGTTTTAAGATATCTGCAATTATTTTAAGATATCTAAAATTTATTTCGAGATATCTGACATAGAATTTGAGATATCTAAAATTAATTTGAGATATCTGAAATTCCTGATTAAATGTTAAAACGGATTTCCATACCTGCGTGGTTCCGTTCTAGACTAGCTGAAAAGATCAGATCTACACATGCTCTAACAATCTTGCGCAGTGCAAGCAAGGCTTGTCTTAATCGGCTGCATGACCAATACGCTAATAGAAGACTGTCCCGAACTCGGTAAAGTCCACTTATACTTAAAGGTTGAATGACTCCAGTACAGATCGTCGTCTTACCTAACAGTGAACTGAAATGAAATTTCGACGACATGCCCGTGTAAAACAAATAAGACGCCTTACATCGGTATCGCATTATGTTTTCCCATGTAAAAGAAAAAATCCAGAAAGGCTCAGCATGGTTTGCCGGGCATTTTACCCATACCCAACTTTTCCACTTAAATTAATACCTATGTGGGGTCAAGTGTAATTACTGTGATATGTTTGCAGTTATACTACAAGGGGCTTTGTAGAAGTGATGAGGAAATTTTCTCAGACAAAAATTGTGTAGTATAGTAAATCTCAATTCAGAAACTAAACCCCCACTTCTTCTCTAATGTCTCGCAAAAGTAATTGACTCGGTTGACACAAACAGCAAATGGTTATAAACACAACTGTATAGGTATTGGTCTAAGCAGGGAGCTGTTATTTGGATGGAGATACATCGCCTCGAAGTGGTGTTTGTGCCGCCAAGGTCACTCAGTAATCCATCTCTTGTATCGTTCTTGACATTTCTATAAGACTTTACACCGATTTAGGAAATTAACACAAAAGGGATTTGTCGTCTGCTACATCTACAGTAAGACTGGGGGTTTTCGTCCATTGCCACAACATTGCCAGTCATCAGGGAAATAAATAAATATTTGCATCTTTTGACGCTCGGCGACGCGCATGACAGTATGTCAGTTAGGCTTAACGTCGAAATATCATCAAGAATCTATATTTGGTTATTTCCGGAAATTTTTGGAAACTTTTCTTTTGTTGTAAAAAAGTTAGACTTCAACCTCGTCAACTCATTTGCATGCAGTATCTTGTAAAGGAACGTGCTAACTGTATTCTTCTTTTTCAAATAAACAGTCGTTTCGGGTTTAATATCACCTGCTCTAAACCTGTTGGCGGCGCAAACCTACACATCAAAGAATTGTTCTGGGCAGGCCACTTGTTAAAGGATTACTTGACTTGAATGATGTTGCTAGGTGAATGACATCAAATTGGAGCCAGCAAACAAAGGAAAGAAATTCCCCTGTACCAAACAAACGGCTTATCGTTGATAATCTCACCTCGATTTAGTGGGTCTTGAAGTATGTAAATTTAAGTGTTCGGTAGATCTCCATCCAAATAACACCAAATAACAGCTCCCTGGTCTAAGCAAGTGGAAGCTATTCGGTTCAACCAGGGAGCTGTTATTTCAACCCATTACACCTCATGACTATTTTGCATAACAAATTTAACCTTTCAAAGAGTTACACATGGTTCCGGCGTATACATTAACACCTTCAAGTATACTTGTTTACGTCTGACAAGCTGTTGACATTAAAAAAACGATTCCCCGTAACGGTAACCAGGACAAAGCCCTGCGGTGCGCTCAGGCGTGAGCTGTGCTACAAATTAGTACCTGTAAATAACAACTCAGCTGATGTTCAATTAGGCCTATACATAGGTTCAAGAGCAAGAGTATTGAAAATGATGGTAATTATTCCTTTTCCTCCCACATTCTGAGCATCACATAATCAAGGTTGGATTTCATTTCATGGAAGACTTAGAATGTTCAATTTTGTAATCTAAACTGTGGGAAAGCTCAAATGTCACAGCTTTACTTGAACCAGCGTCACGTCATTTCGATGTTTATCGCGCGGGCACGGAATTGTTTCTTTAAGTAATCTCTATAGCTGGTAGTGATATCATATCCTACGTAAAGAGTGCACTTCTACGAAACACATTGAGCAGTATCACCAGAAATCACGTATTCAATGGAGCAAACGCAATTGGATTAATAATACCGGCACTAAAACTTTCCATCTCTAAAGTTTACTTTCGTCGAGAAAAATGTCCCTTCAAATTGAAACTGATGCATTATTGTTAAACAGGCGCGGTAAAACGTCAATCCAAGTGGCTGTCTGTTTGACCAAAAAGCTATTTACGAAGTAGGTACGTGCTTTGACTGAGCAAAACATCGCTTGTTACTAACTGACGAAATTAATGATTTATCGAGCCGCGTAGATGTAACCAAAATGCATAATTGTTCCACAAGTGTAGTTAAATTCCGTCCGATCGGATGTGTGACTGAGCAAAAAATACTTTTCACAATGTAATGACTAAAGAAACATGAAAATTAAATTTCGAGATTTATAGACACAATATAATAGCTCATTTCAAGTTTAATAAAAACAATGAATTTGTGCCAGTTTAACCTTTTTTGAAGCCATTTTCTTTTAAATGGCTCTGTGAAAATTCAATTTTCATGCGAGATAAACCATAATAAACAGATTCTTCATTTAAGTTCGAAGCGGCTGTTACACTTTTTTCTTTGCTGTATATCCTCTACCCTCGAAACAGAAGAGATTACACGTGACCCTTCCTCGAGTATCATGTCTGACTATTCATGTACCTTTGGTTAGAACATGATTGCACTACCTTTCTTCCATGGTTAGAAACAACCTGGCTGGATTAAAAGTTTGACATGCGGAGGTGAAAAACCGAAAAACATGTATGCCTTGAAACAATGTATTGATGTTTCGTACATATTCATGTTCCTTTAAAGGTAAAATACAGTCATCCCAATTTGAATTAGTCTAGTAGTCTATCCTGTTTCATGAATGTCTCTTGAGAATCATGTGACAATACTTTTCTCACTGAATTCTAAAATTTATGGGGAGTAACTCATTGGTTTACCTTGGATATGCAATATTAAAGTCCTAAATTATCATGAAAGGTACTTGAAAGAGTAATAAGAAGAAATTAGTGAAAATTAGCTGTTGTTTCAAAATAAGTTTGGGAGGACTGCTCTTGCCCTTTAATGATGCACGGTCTTTTTAGGTTTAATTTTTGTTCTCCTGCATTTAGCAGATGGTAGATACGAGTATAGTCTCCACAACCTTATCGTATAAAACCACATTCAGTGATACAACTCCTGTCTTTGTCTTGGCAGAATCGTCAGAAATCAGGTCTCAAGAATGCCCGTAGAGAGAAATCAGGTTTCACCTTCCCAACAAAGAGTGAGAATTCAGGAGGTATTAGAACCACCAGAGATAAAAGAACAAAACAATGTTGCAAGTCCACGAAGAAATACTCTAATAGCAACCAAAGTAGTTGGGCTGCTGGCAACCAATTACGCCCAGACGAAACGAAAAAGGAAGAAAAAGTTTGAGAGGAAGAGAAGTAAGGCTCCTTCCATCTCAAGTGATGATGGAGAATTTGGTCGGCAGAAAGTGGATGGAGATTCAGAGTCGGAAACAGATATTTATGGGAGTCTTGTTTCCATGGTAACAATTGGGAAATCAGCAAAAACTGAACGGAAGCTTAGCATACATGAGGTAGGCAGACTTGTTATTTTTAATGTCATAAGTCAATCGTTGAGCAAACATTTACGTTTCAACAGTCGGATTTATCCTCTTTCCCGTAAGAGCAACCACAGGAGGCGGGCGAGGAGAAAATGCCAGGCACAAAGCTAATTTCATATTTTGCGTTCAGATTAAGGAGTTTTGAAGTCACCAGTGATCTTTTCATAAAATTTCTTTTCTCCCATCTCTCAATTTTATGATGGTAGTTTGTCTCCTCCCAAGGAAGCTATCCAATTTTAATATAGTTACAGTCCATTACCGTCTATACCAGGTACTAAATTAAGCTATAGCCTTCACACGATGACAGGTTGGATTACGTCAGAGTTGGAGGATTGCGGGTGATTTTATCCATTTGTAAATTTCCAGTACCCCATTAAGAAGAAATTCCTCCACTAACAACTTTGAATGAACCTTTGTTTCCTATTTCCCACACTGTGGCTGAATTATTGCGGATTTACCCCATTTTTATATCGCACGCTCGAAAACTTTTCTTTTAGATAGCACTCCACAACCTTCAAGTTGTCATGCTATGGCTCTTAGACTTCATGTTCTGTGTGTAACAACTGCTCATCCGACAGACTTGTTGAATTGCTTACGTAATCCCACTATAGTAGAAATGTCAAAAAATTAAATTGTTCAAAAAACAGCTGAAATGACGAGGTCTAGTACCGGTAATCGCAAGATTTGTGACAACTGAGGAACAAACGTTTATTATCTTGACGAACTGCTCAAAAATATAACATTTTGAAATAATTGCAGTTGTTCTCCAATTTCGACAATCCGACAATCTTCTTAAAAACTGTTGAAAATGTTTCGATTCATTTCAAAATTAAAAAGTACCAACGATTCCACAGTCTGCAGAAAATCATGACAAGACAAATATGTTATGAATCGTCACGGTCATTTTACCAGTTTTGCCATTGCTTCATAATTTCACAATTTTATGAAATATCAACTGTAAAGGAAGGATGTTATAATCTTCCTTTTTTTCAAACTTCTGTAATTTCTCCCCCTTGCAGTGCATAAGAAAGAAGTCATTCCGACACGTCAAGAAGTGCCTGAAAGATGACTCTACTGCCGTTCATAGATCAAACAAACAAGGAATATTTCCTCTTCATGTTTCTGCCCAGTATGGTTACCTGGATATTGTTCAACTGTTACTTGATAATGGTGCAGGTAAGAGAGATATTGAGACCCTTTTGTGTCAGCCATTTGCATTAGCCAAAAAGGTGGCCCCGATCGTCATCCATAGCATTACCCCCAAAAGTTGGAAATTTATGGATAGCATCAACGTAATGATACTTAGCAATCCTTTTCCAGTAGTTCAAGTGGTACAAGTGTTATCCGCACGGATCGTGAATGAAATATTACGTGCTTTGTTGGAAGCTTGCAATCTAACTGTTTTTATAAATGGTCCAACTCATTCCAATGGCCATGCTCTTGACATCATAATTACATCTGATTCCAAGTTTGTTCCTGACGGCATTCATGTGTCTGATCCTTGTCTCTCAGACCATTACCTGATCTCCTTTAAGTTCACCCATTGTATGAATCCGGGACCCATAAAAGTACATGTAAAACGACGGAGATTAAGGGCAATCAATAGGGAAAATTTCAAGAATGACATTGCTTCGCTACCCGTTACTTCTAGTTTCAATCTTAGTGAAGTTGTTGACTGCTATAATGAAGGAGCTAAAGCAGTCCTTGATAACCACGCCCCTGAACGCGAAAGGTCTACCATCCTGCGCCCCAATACCGAGTGGTACACAGATGAGCTTCGAGACGCAAAAACTCTTCGCAGAAGGCTTGAACGTCATTACTTGAAGTCAAAGTCCCCAACTGATCGCGCAGCTTATCGTATCCAATGTAACAAAGTTTGTTTCCTTGCCAAGAAACTTAAATCTAACTTCTACTCTAGAATGGTCGAGGATTGTGGTCCTGACCAGAAAAAACTTTTTACTATCACAAAAAAGTTCCTCAAGAACAATAAATCAGATAATGAACCTTTAATGTACTCACCTGATGAACTTTCTGATAAGTTTTGTTCCTTTTTTACCGATAAGATAGTTAAGATTCGTAAGACAATTACCATTTTTGAGGATACAATCACTCAGTGTCTGCCCCTCACTGATCAAGTCTTATCATCTTTCCAGCTTCCTTCAGAAGATGAAATTCATAAGGTTATTGTTAAAGCATCTTCATCTACATGCTGTCTTGATCCAGTCCCAACATGGCTGCTCAAGGAATGCCTGCCACAGTTTCTTCCTGCAATTACTCACATCATTATCATGTCATTGGAACAGGCCAACGTTCCTTCATAATTTAAGGAAGCACTGATTGTACCCATACTCAAGAAAGAATCGCTAGATCCAAATGATTTGGCTAATTATCGGCCAATTTCCAATCTGAGTTTTGTATCTAAGGTATTAGAAAGAGTTGTTGCTGATAGACTTAATGAACATCTTTCTACGAATAATCTCTTGGACCCTTTTCAAAGCGCCTATAGGTCATTTCATTCCACTGAATCTGCACTTCTACGTGTTCATAATGATATTGCCCTAGCTCTTAATGATCGTAAAATGGTCCTTCTTGCTCTGCTCGACATGAGCGCGGCTTTTGATACCATTGATCACAACATTCTGTTAGATCGTCTCAAAAATCGCTTTTGTATTCAAGGAAATGCACTTAAGTGGATTGAATCCTATCTCACTAACCGCTCTCAAAAAGTTTTTATCAATGGCAAGTTTTCAAATCCAGCTACTATTGAGTTTGGAGTTCCTCAGGGTTCTGTATTAGGCCCAATTCTTTTTACCATGTATGTTTCACCCATGTCTGAAATTGCCAAGCGGCACAGAATTGATTATCACTTTTACGCTGATGATACCCAGCTCTACCTTGCTTTTGATCCAGTTAAAACTTCCACAGCAGATCTTGAGGCTTGTATCCTTGATTTGCAAAACTGGCTATCCACCAATTTTCTGAAACTCAATCCTAAGAAGACTGAACTTGTATTATTTGGTTCCTCACACAATCTTGCAAGGTTAAGCACCATACCTCTCAATATTGAAAATGTTAATATTAAAGCTGTTGACAAAGTTAAAAACCTTGGTATGTATCTTGATTCTACTTTATCTATGGAAAGTTTTGTCAATGAAAAGTTCAAAAGTTGTTCTTTTTATCTTAGAAATATTGCTCGTATTCGTCATTATCTTACTCCTTCAGCTACCAAACTGCTTGTTCATGCTTTTGTAATATCTCGAATTGATTATGGAAATTGTTTACTTTTTGGCATAAACTCCAGTTTGTTACGTCGACTCCAGGTGTTACAAAACAATGCTGCCAGGTTAATTTATAATCAGAGTCGTTCCTGCCATGCTACGCCTCTCCTTCTTGAGTTACACTGGTTACCAGTTAATCAACGCATTATTTTTAAAATTCTTGTTTTTGTTTTTAACTGTTTGAATAATAGAGCCCCCACTTACCTGTCTCAATTGATCTCACCCTACAAACCGAATCGTTCTCTTCGTTCAGCCTCCACAAACTTACTTGTCACTCATAGATCATTAAATAGATATGGCGACAGAAGTTTTTACTTTGCTGCACCTCGCCTCTGGAATAATTTACCTAACCACATACGTACTGCTGCCTCTTTAAGTTCTTTTAAACGTTCCCTTAAGACTTACCTTTTCATAGAGTGTTTTAATCTTAATTAGTCCTTTTGCTTTGTTCTATGTTCTGATCTGTGCTGTAGTTACTGTGTTTTTGTTTTTTAGATTTTTAAGCTTTTATCACTTCTATTGTTTGCATTTTCCTCTTGTTTTATCTTATTTTACACTTTTTCTTATTGTATTCTATACGCTCTATTGTTATGCGCTTTGAGCTTTTTAAGATAAAGCGCACTTACAAGTGTCTTTATAATAATAATAATAATAGCTTTGACTTAATATTGCTGTGAGAATGGAAGAAAAATCTGAGACAAAGGGTGTGCGTCCTTAAGGAAATTTTTAATTGATTTGGAAATACCTCGATACTTCTATAAACATTAAGATATGCACCACTTATTTTTCACCCAGATGTTAACGTCACAACGAAAAATGAAGGGATCACTGCTTTACATCTGTGTTGTAAGAACAATCACAGCGATGTTCTGCAAGCTTTAGTGTTACACGGATGCAACGTCAATGCAAAGGGCGTAGATGGGCAAACAGCCCTCCATGTGGCTTGTCAGTATGGGTTTACTGACGTAGCAAAGGTAAATTATTCATTTATTCTACCTCTTAAAACAAACGACTTCATAAAACTACGATGGACGATACTGTCTTCAGCGATACTCCACGGAAACATAAAGCTGGTAATTTTAATGTGCGCCCATAAACGCTGAAACTCGAGAATAATTGCAAACTTTAATTCGAATCGAAGAGGAAATGCTTCCGATTTCATGGAGGCAATTTGACAAATTCTGTATAATGTGCTTACTGCCAAATTAATCCCCATATCCCTGTCCGTCGATTATTTGAGGAGTGGAGATTAAATTCTGAACCTTTCGATTTAGTCGCAGTAAGAAAAAACCGAGCGACAGACCGTCAGGGAAAATCATCAGCTTGCAAAGCACTTGGGTAAGACAATATACGGGAAGTACGGGAACCATTCTGAAAGAAACTGAACGTGTATGGAAAGACACTAGATACTTTTCAGAATCATTACCCTTCGTAATATCCAAATTCTGACCTTAAAACCCAAAAAAATTGCCGCGCTCTGTTCATTTGTCTTATTGATCCCAATAATGCACGTTAAACAAAGCTTGTTTGTTATACCAAGAGAAATGATTTTGTTCACAATATGAAAAGGTGCCGTCCAGTGGCTTATGTAGAGTTTAGGGTCCATTAAACTTGATATCACGAGCATGTGGGTCTATGTATCAATAAAATTTTTGACGTTTATACGACCAATTAAATTATATAACACAACGTTATTGCCAAAGGCGTGGATCCGTCTCCAAGGTGGGGGGACTTTTCACCATTTGTGAATCGCCCCTCCCCCTCCCCTTCAAAAAAAGGGAAATTTGAAGGTGTCCACATAGCAAATGGTGCCATATTTGGGCGCAATTTAGCTTTGTAAATGTAGTGTCAAGCGTTATCTATGTTATATTATTCAAAAAGTGGGGGATTTTTTGGAGATGTCCCCCCTTCCAAAAAAGTGAGGGGGACGCACCCCCCCCCCCCCATGATCAACGCCCATGGGTATTGTCATCAGTGAAAGGAATAGATATTACGTACAAAGTGCGCAAAAACAATTTTTTCATCGACTTGAAGTTATCATTTCTTGTACACCTGTAAGGTCTCGATGTATCCACAAAATATAACCACACTTTTGAGACTTTAATTGAGTTACACCAATCGGAAGGCTGATATCCCTTTAAGAGTGTTGGACAAGACTTTCTGTCACCACAATGACAAAAAAATGATGAATAATCATAATGTAATGTTACAACTTTCTCAGAAACTCCTCCATGCTAAAGCTGAGGTGAATGCAACCAATGAAGACAAACAAACACCTTTACACTTGACAGCAATGCAAGGAAGTTTGGATATGGCTAGGCTCTTGGTAGGTATACACCAAAAAAATAGCAATTGATATGTACGGTATGCACAATAGGAACAGTGCAATCTTCGTCTTCTATAGCCAATTTTCCAGGTCTTACTTTTTGTCAGTGAATTGTTTGAAAGGAACTTTAGACCTTATTCGTCAAATTTAGACCGAATTTTGCCATGGAAAAGTGCATTTCGTTAATTTCTTTGCAAGTTAACGTTTTATTTTAGTCAGTAAAATGCTCGGTTTTATGTGATCATATCAAAGAATTGACCTTCGTGGTAAGTTGAAATCCTTTCACAGCAGTTTAAGAAGTATCGAGATAGGACATAAGAGTTAAATGGAAAATACACCATAAAGAATTGGACCACACATGACCGACCGGTCTGATTGGCTGAGAGCTTGATCATTTATAGTCCCTTTTTCGGGGAGTAACGTTTGGTTTACGCTCCCGGCATCAAGTCTAGGGGACTTTAAGAAAAAAAAGATGTAACTTTTGTTGAAAGAGTGTTAGTGAAAAGTTATGGCAATGAATAAATATCTCTCCCTACCATTCCTCATGCTTTATATTTTATCTACCTTTTTCGATGTGACACATGGTAACTGGGTCTGACATCTACAACAACCAAAGACTACTTCGGAGCCAAATACAGCCCGGTAGCCTATGCTTCACTGCTGAGCTAAGTGCAAACTACTCCTGGTTAGAACCTAGTATTCATAATAAAATAGACAGCAACCCCGTTGGTCATTTATGTTTTGCCAAAGCCTGTTTTATATAAAGATTAAAGTATTTACTAACAGCAAAAGGTACAACCAGGGCCGTAGCCTGAAGGGGGGAAGGGGGAAGTTACCCCCTGAGATTTTCAAATCGTAATTGCAAGCTGGCCTTCTTAAGAACAAAACAATGAAATGCTGAAAATTTCACCGTCCAAATTATTGTTTCAAGGCCCCCAACCTGGGAAAATCGCATATAAGGGTTCCCCTTTTCCCCAAATTTTCCTTGGGGTTGCCAAACCCCCACCGTGGATGCGGCGTTCACTTATACATGATACACCGCTTGAACACACCAGCATATACGTTGGCTAAAGATGAAATAGCATGATTACCTTCAGTTATTAGCTGAACTCAAGCAGCTGGTAAAGCAACTTTTAATTTAAAGGGCATAAGCAGTCGTCGCAAACTTATTTTGAAACAAAAGCTAAATCTCACAAACATCCTATTTCACTTCAAGTATCTTTCAGGATATTTTAGATTATAAATACTGCATATTCAGTGTTAACCGAGGAGTTACTCGATACGTGAATTCCACAACTCAGTGAGAAACATATTGTAACATGATTCTCAAAAGCCGTCCATGAAATAGGATACCCGGGTACACTAATTCAAATTGCGGTGACTGCATTTTCTCCAGGGGGTTGCTATTTGACAAATAGCAACTCCCTGATTTTCCCTTCAGTTCAAATCTAACTTTCTTCCTGAAATCTAAATTTTATTTTAAAGCATGAAATATATAAGCAAAGTATGTTTATGTGCAACGTTAAGGTCTAAGATGTGCCATTTTCCTGTATCTAGGAGACATTTCAACCGAACGTTTTCTTGCCAGGCCCACGCTATATACGGCAGCCCCGAGCGATGGTGGCAGTGGCGTAGCTAGATATTTTTTTGTGGGGGGGGGGGGCAAAAGCAAAAACTTTCCGACAGATTATTACCTTGAAGCAATGATGTACTATCTAAGCGTAGCGCCATAACCATCTGGCGTGTAGCGAGCGGAAAAATTAGATTAAAATATCTCCGAGTTTGCCTTAAATGACACTTCCAGGCCTTGTCAGTAACCATTTCGATTTGTAATTCTGCTTAAAAACATAAGAAGTGTTGTAAGTAAACCTCTAAGAATATAATTTTAGCTACTAATTTCCGTTATAAGAATTTTTAACTAAGGTGGTAAAAATTTCCGACAGAGACTAGAAATTTCCGACAGAGGACTTCGGAGGCTTTGTGGAGGGCTGGGCGACCGCCCTGCCCCCTTCTAGCTACGCCACTGGATGGTGGTTCCCCAAGTGGCGCACTAAGAGCGCTAGGGAGAAACCCTAGTACCAGCCTTGTAGGGATGCCATGCCACAGCTGAAAGATCAGTAAATAAAAAAAAAATCAGATCATGTTATCATTCCAAAGTTTTACCAAAGACAACACCATTTTAGATCGAAAAAAAAGTTGGAACGAGAACTATTTCTCAAAGAGCAGAGGTGTCATCCCTCCCCTGAGCCAACACCCCCTTCAATTACTGCCTACCGAAACAGAAACATCGCTAAATAATGAGGATTCCAAAACATGTAATCAATTTAACGCCTTAGGAAGCTTTCCCAAAGATAACACCATTTTGCATCCAAGCCACTTCACAAAAACAAAAATTTCTCAATTTCTCAATAGAGTGCCATCCTCTTCTCCTAGGCAACACCTCTTAACTTACGCCCAGCCAAAAACAAGAACAATATCACTAAATAATGTCAATTTATAAAGACAGAATCAGTTCAAAGCTTTGCCAACGATAGCACAATTTTGCACCTAAGCCAGACCTTACACGTACCCCTCCCCTCAGCACCCTCCCCCTAGGATGGCACTCATGCACATGTGAAAAAGGAAGGGTCTACCCGAGTGCCATAGTGTCATGACCTGCCCCCCCCCCCCCATAGATTTTGCCCAGGCTACCGCCTGGACAACAACCATTACTGGTTACATTTATTACAGGGCTTACGTCAGCGATGAAAAGTACTCCTATATGTTCTACAGTCTAGTCATTAGGTTGTGAATGCGAGGCAGCCGACTTAAACTTCTTCATCAAGGTAAATTCACGAATAATTTCAAGCTTCATCTGCTAACATTTATAACAGACACAACGATTACAGGTGGCGTCTGTTAGTAATAAAATCCAAAGACTATTACAAAATGTGGCCAAAACAAGCCATCATCTGAGCTTC
Organism: Holothuria leucospilota; assembly: GCA_029531755.1. NCBI lineage: Eukaryota > Metazoa > Echinodermata > Holothuroidea > Aspidochirotida > Holothuriidae > Holothuria > Holothuria leucospilota. The sequence goes on from CM055968.1 coordinate 37,359,598, forward strand.
TTACGTCCGGCAAGAACCCAGCAGAAAACAACCTATAAAATTGCCTGGCAGCAGGACACCAGACTATTTATTTAAAAGGGATTCTCTCTTCAAACGACGCAAAATAATGATGAAAAATGAAGCCTGCTAATCATCATCTTTCAGACTTTTATGTTTGATTCGCATGCGCCATTAAATGATTTTTACTACCCACGTCCTGTTATATTTTCCTGATGGTAATTGCACTTTTCCATCTCGTTCAATTTGCCACCAATTTGTTCTAATAGACATGTAATCAGATGAGAGCGTTTCTGTAATGAGTTGATTTATTTGTGGCGTTTATTTGTTTTCAACAGACTGGCATTGTAAATAAGACATTTCATCTGCTCGAACGTGTTATTTTCGCTGTTGCCAAAAATTTTAATTTTCTTATTGAAAAAAAAAATATGTACATAAAACTGTTAAAACCGAATCCCAAATACAATCTTGTTTCAAGAGCTTACGTTTCTTTGGTTTTGCTAGGGGGGTGACGGAAATGTAAGAAGGAAAAATTAAACACCGAAAATTGCAAGACGATAATCTTCTGTTCTAAGTTCTTTGAGAATCCATTCGTAGATGTGAATGATCTCAAAGCTCCAATCAAATTTGGCTCTAGTAACTGCCATAAATTTTGGCATAATGCAAGTTTTACGAGAATGTACAATGCCTACCACCCGAGAACTAGAAATCTAATGGAGAAGGGCTTTTATAGGATAGTTTACCAACAGATGAAACGTGATAAGTTTTCCGGTACCTCCCTTAACCAGGGCCGTCTTAAGAGATCACCGGGCCCTGGGCCCGGCATTGGAGCGGGGCCCCTCAATCAAGTGTGTTCGAAAAAAGTTGCGTGAAAAATTGACATCCTTGACCATCGCTCAAGCATAGACATGCCTGCATTTACCCCCCCCCCCCCATGTCGCGCATAAAGCATGGAAATTGGAACTTTTATGTGAATAACATATGTGATATATCTAAAAGCTGAAATACATTATAGAAGAGTAATCTTCCAGTTGCTCTCCATCCCTAATAACAACACTGGACTTTTGGCATGTTACGTTAACAGGTGAGAATGATTGCCAATTAATAAATTAAGGCTACGGGGCCCCTGACTTCGCGGGGCCCTGGGCCTGGGCCCAGTGGGCCCATGCGTTAAGACGGCCCGGCCCTTAACCCTGAGTTGTAGTCGGGTGTAAGACTAAAAGCTTGATTCATTATATCTTCTTTAAGCTTTGAATTTCACTGCAAATTATCCGAGCGTTTTAGATTTGAAACTCAAGTCTTTGCAAATACCATGTGTTAAAATTGTGATCTTGTCAAATGCTACGGTAAATAAGCTCTTCAAAAGAAAATCTGTGTGTAGCTATACTGCAATCTTACATGGCAGACACATTTCATTTTCAACATAACTCTCACTGAATATAAGTCCAATCTCACATTACCCTAGGTATATGAGGCCTTTTACGATTGCGTCACTGTAGAAAAGGTGCGCGAATGAACTTCGGCACGGTTACAAGCCGAAAGAGTACGGATTAGAATCTATACTTTTCCATTGTCAGATTGTGATGGCAGTGTCAGTATGCCATATCAAATCTTTTGTCAACCAACCGCGATGTCATTTGTTTGTAAACCTGAAGACTCTCATACATTGCCAGGGGCCGATCAAAGATTTTATAAAAGAGAGGCTGATTTTGTGAGGGCGAAGTTCGAACCATCTATAAGCTTCAAATGTGCAAAGCCTGGATGGGGAAAGGTTCTGGGGAAAATTTTGAAATCAGACACTGTTAATGGTATTTCCTGGCATCTGGCAATCAAGATCTGCACAAGAAAACATTTTCGTACATCACCAGTGTTATGAGTGTGAATACTGAGATTTCGGAATAGGCTACCAGTATAGGCTAATGGTCCTATACCAGTAGTGGTCAAGATACGAAACTGGGAGGGGGTCTGGAGAATTTTTTGAAATCAAAGGCTGTTAGATGCTATCACTGTCTTTTTGGTAAAATCAAAATAAGTACATTAGCAAACATCATTTTCGTGCATCACCTGGTGCCATGCAGTAGGTCTATGCCCTGCAACTTCTGGGTAGGTTTACTAGCGTGTAGCCACCGGTAAATGGTTAGACTTGGCCAAGTCGATCGTGGTGTCATCTTCTCTCCGCACAGTCGTGTGCACTGTGTCGATCTTTTGATCAACACGCCTTCTATCGGCTGCTTAAAGCGATACCGTGTTGATCACAGTGCACACGAATATGCAGAGAGAAAAGATGACACCACGAGAGACTTGGCCAAGTCTAGTAAATGGTGAAGACAGGAAGATGGGGGAATGTTTACTTTCAGACACTGTTAGAAGCGATGTCTGACATCTTGGAATCGAGATAAGTGTACAAAGAATCGTTTTGTGTGAAATAGCATTATTAAGTAATGTGACCATGCAGTGCTGCAATTAAGGCTATCTATAAGGTTTATCCGGAAAAATTGCAGTGGAAGGGATATAATGAGTCCCCCCCCCCCCGCCCCCCCCCCCAAAAAAAAACTTGAAATTAAGCTCTGTTAGACTTGATTTCCTGGCATCTGGCATTCCTGTTTATTAGTAAGGGAAAGCAGGTGGGAAGCAACGGGATTACCAGGTTGTAGTAGTGCAGTAGTTCTTTAAGTCGTCATGAAGGATCACAAGCGATGGGAGCAAATTACACAAACCTTTTTCGACCCTGTCAACTAAAATTTGACTTATTCACTAAATGTTTTTCTACTTTCTAGACATCAAACTTTTCAGGAAAGGGGTAAGGACCATAGAGTAGGATATAGGAACTAGAGTGCGCACTCCTAATACCGCGTAGGTAAATCTGCCGTGATTGCATGGGAACCACTGATCTACATGTAGAATAGTGATGGGGACCCGTCCGCCATCATAGGTGGAGGCAAGAAGCTATGCTGTGCGAGACCACGTGTGTACAAACTGTATGGCGGCCGAGTCCCCATGCGATCACAGCTGTTTCGGGGAGTGAGCACTCTAGTTCCTATATCCTACTCTATGGTAATGACCAACTATAGAGACGGCTTTCAAGGCAAGGGCCATGTATGAAGAAAGTATCCTATACACCAACGTGGAACCATGATTAAATGGGGCTAGTATGCAAGCGCCACATTCAGGCACGTATCCAGGGGGAGCGTCTGGGCCACAAAAAAAAACAAAAAAAAAAACAAAACAAAAACAAAACAAAAAACAAAAAACGAAAGAAAGTTGCAACACTCTTTTCTATGTAGCTACACTACGCGTTTGGCAAAAACTGAATTCCCCCTGGAAGAAAATACTGCATACGCGGGGGACATTGGTGTCAGGATTCATGGGTGGAAAGTTAGGACCGTTGTGGGTACAAGGCAACGGAGGAGAATTTGGAGTATGTACGAAACTAATTGTAGGCATTAGAATGCAGACTTTAACCACCTTCAAATGGTGTTAGATGCCCAAAATTATACCACAAAAGTCACTCTGGAGTCATTCATTTTGTACCAGCCTAATTTGGACTAATGATCGGTCGCATTGATAATGCAGGTCATTTGTGGGTAAAGAGCATGAATGATGGTTGAAGTAGGATTTTGGAACTGGCAATAGCTTCACTTGTGCTGTATATTTGGGGCTGCACCAGGAGGGATCGAGGGTCGTCCACGGTCCTAAAAATCGCGTTTGTGAACCATGGGTCTAAACCATAAAGGCCTTAACCTAGCTTAGCATTCTACTTGAAAGAAATATATTTTACCAGTGGAAGAAAAATTAACTAGTCTGTAATACCACAAAGAGAAATAGCCCATGTTACGGTAGGCTGAAACAGTACGCTTGGACTGGGAATATGAAAAGTGTGGGCCCAACTGCATATCTACACTGTGAATATTTAACAATTGCTGTTGGCCTAAAAAAGTGCTCAGAAGCAAAGTGCTCACAAACTTTTGTGCTTTTGAAAAGAGAATATTAGGAGACATCAAAATGAGATATTTCTCTACTTTGCTTAAGCCATTTTCGTTGCTGTCCTTGAAAAATAAAAGGCTTTACAACTTGTCCCATGTCTTGTTACAGTCTGCCCAAACATGGGGGTTATTAACAGTATCACTCGCGCTCACATTTTTGAGGTTCTGTCAGGGATCTCTTGAAACGCTCTGATGATATTACCCATTCTTATCAAGGACGCGTCTATGTTTAAGTAAGTGTTAATCTCGAAAAAAATGCTACAGCAAAATCCTAAACAAATGTGGCAACATGCCTCTTCTTAGTGTACAAAGAAACCTTTCCCTACGGAATTGTGCATTATAATGTAGTGGGACCACTCAGAGATTTTGGAACAGGCTCAAAAGCTATCGATGGCTATGTACCCCTTTAAATTGAGCAATACACGGGGGATATGGGGGTTCCCCCCCCCCGATATTTTTTAAATTAATCACTATTAGATGCGATTTCCTGGAATCCGGAAAATCAAGAAAGTTTACACAAACTTGTATACACTCTAAAAACAGTTGGGTAAAATTTTACCCAAGGTTGGGTCAGTATGCAACCTCCTAAAAAGTTGGGTAAAAAACTGCCCAGAGTTGGTCAAAAGGACTCCCATGGTGCGTGAATTTTCCCAAAGTAAAGGGTGATTTTGACCAACTTGGGTAGTTTCTTACCCAACAGTTTAGGAGGTGGCATACGGACCCAACGTTGGGCAAAATTTTACCCAACTGTTTTTAGAATGTAGTGCAGCTTTGGGATCGTCTCAAAAATAATGGTGGTGAAAAAGGCGGGGGCTGGAGCCGGAAAAGCCCACTCTGGATCCGGGCCTTATTGCGTCAATGTTTGGCATGAAAATATTCAAGTAAGTTAAGTGAGACAATAAAGGCTTAATGAAGCTGAACCTTCTTTGGGCTTTCTGCCATAAAAACTCAGTTTATGTTTGTGTTTTTAGTTTGAACGAAGGTAAAAACAATTTATGAAAATCTCGTTGCGTTTTGAAAATTAGGCCAATGACGCTGTAGAGTCGACCGCTTTAAAATAACGTTAAAGTTTCTCTTACAGAGGCATCCTAAATAACGAACTTGATTACAACAAGTAATAATGCTTATAGATATTTGACAGATTTGTAAGATGAACCACAAAGTTTGATTATATTACCTACAAAACCTTACTGCAATTTAGTTCCTAACTGAAGGTATATATTAGAAGTGAGTCATTTTTCGAGTTTTAGGCTGCCTCCACTTCTACAGAGGTTTACACTGTGATGTGAAGTGGACAAATTACCTCAAAAACTTCTCATACACATTTGAAAGTAACTTCGATGGCCTTGAAAATCTTTTAATATATCATTAGTTTGAGTAGCTTTTCACGAAGATTTTGTGTTAAACTTGATAAGTAAGATAAGAGAAGAGCGTACGAAGACAGAGCGAAAGGGATCATACATTCGCATCAACGTTATAAAGATATTAAAATATCTTTCATCATTTTGCACACATGGTATTACAAGTTTCCCGTCATGCATGTGGTTTCTGAAAAATAGCAGATTTTGAGATGTAATATCAATTTAAAGCAATTATGCAATTAATATGCGGTTGACATAATTTAATATTAATCATTTGCTTTTATGAAATTGTCACGTTTCTTACATCGAACCGAATACGATTTAAAAAGTGGAAAATCCTAGAAGTATCATCTTCTGCTAACGCTGGTGAAAAAAACAATTTTTACCATCGATTATTATTTTTCTTCAGATAAGCAAAGGCGCTGATGTCCTCTCTAATGATTGTAACAAAAACACACCTTTAATGTTTGCCTGCTCGGCTGGTCACATCAAACTTGCAGCTTTCCTGACGGATCACGGTATGTTTTCAAATAGACCTTATGCACTTGACGCCACTGTACGCCCTCCACTCGAGGCAAGCGTGTATCATTGCAACTTTCCCCAAATGCAGATAGCTGATTTGTGCACTGGGGGATCATACGCGCCTAAGTATACTTCACGCGCGTGCGACATCTACGCCGTGCATGCACGTGCGCTCCCTTGTTTTCCTCCACACTGACGTCGCGTGACTTCAATGCATTAGGTCTATAGAGCTTATGCACCTATCACGTTTCTCTATTTTTCCATCCAGGCGTACATTGTGCAACAATTGTTACTAAGGTGCTGTCGTGAGCGCGTATCTTTAACACACCTACTACGTATGGCAGTTCCATCCAGTAAGCCAAATTCAAACGCGCTGACGTCACGTGCATAAGCTCTATTGATGGTCCCATAGCAATAATTTAAACAACAGGGAAGAAGCTACAGTTATGTACTTTATATGCAGACATGCAAAATAAGAAGAAATAAAAAAAAATAAAAAAAAAAATAAAATAAAATAACTTGATTAGCGGTTTGAAATGTCAATAAAGACTTCACATTACACTTATACAAAGACTTCAAAGATATTGATAGTACACGATCATCGCTATTATTGCATGCTGTCCATACTGGATTAACAATTTCACAGCACGTTTCAACAATTTTTGAATCTGTATTTTACGAAGTTCGTTAAGTTACCACAAGTACTTAATACATTATGTGATGCATGTATGTTGTTGGGTGGATTATACATTTATTATCTCTATTTGAAGGTTTCTACTTGTGTAACGAATTGACTTTCTCACATTAAATAAATCAATAAATAAATTCAGGTCTAGTAGGCACAACGGTCATTATGTAGACGAAATCCGGCAAAAGATTTCAATCTCATATCGGGAGGATTTAAACTCAAGCTTTTTCGCCCAGAACTGGAATATTTTGCATTAAGAATGTAAGTTCAGGATAAACTGTTGAGTTCTTGGATGAAAAAACCACTCTACTTTGATCCTACCAGGGCTCCAACTCCCAACTCAGATTACTAAGTTTCTTCAAAATGTCACCACCCTTTTTATCCACTGAGCCACGCCACCGGTGAAAGGTTAACATTGACGAGCAATTTTTGAAGCCATTCAAAGGTGGCTCTTGCCGCCACTATCCCTGGGCTGTCGGACGGCTGACATTCTCGGTTTTGTGAAGTCTCGTGTTCCTCGGGGGTCGTAACTCCTTTTAAGAGTAGTTTTAGGTTTTGGTCTGATGTGAGAGGTAGTCTGCATGACTATTCTTAAAGAGCAACTTGGTAATTCGGATTAACGGGAATATCGTTTGAGACGCTTCTTGCGGTAATAAATGATTGTTAATACTGTGCTGGAGCGAATCTGTGTCATTAAACGAATGAAGTTTGTTTTTAATTTCTCATCAGCTTTACAACAAGAGACGTGTATTCCTGACTACTTAAACAAACAAAACAACAGAGGAGACTCGGCTTTGCATCTCGCAACTGTTAAACGTCACACGGAGGTAATGGTAATAGACCTTATGCATATGACGTCTAGAACAGAAAGTGCGCCCTCCAATAGAGGCAAGCGCATTTCATTGCAACCTACACCAACAAATGCAAACAGCTGATTTGGGTACCGATAGGATACGCGCGTAGTCTTCTACGAGCACATGGGAAGTCAACGTCGTGAGTGCAGTGTGCTTCATTGTTTTGCCGTCAAAATAACGTCGCGTGACGTCAATGCATAAGGTCTATTTTATTTTGACGTAATGTTAAAGACACTCTCTACTCCTCTCAGAATCATCCACATAAACATATCGAACCCATTCTACTACCACTGAAACCGTCCGTAAATGATCAATCACCTTGCAGATTTACGAACCCATAGGCTCATCTTGAAACATTTTGTGCCCCATAAAATGTTACTGGCTTCGATTCTACTTAAGCTCACAATTTCTCAGTGCCATGCCAACCGTTTCAGTAGTCTGGAAATTTTTATTGACCAGTAGTACTAAAACGATGTACATTGGAAGTTAGCCACATTTAATTGCTACTCAGTTGACTCAGCTGGGTAAACCTGTGAATTAATCCACAACCACGGTACATACTTGCTCGGCTGCTTTAAAGGGTATTGTGATGAATCATCTACACTTTGGTAGGGACCTTAAGCTCAATTCAATTTTTAATGGAAAATGTTTGCATTAAAAAGGCAGGGCCGTAGCGAGCGCGGGGTGTGGGGCGTGTCACACCCCCAATATTTGGTCGCCGTCGGCAAATTTTCGGTCTGTCGGCAAAAAAGGGGAGAGGGAAAGGAAAAGAAGAGGAAAAGAGGAGGGGAGGAAAAGAAGAGAGAAGAAGGGAAAGGAAAAGGAAAGGAAGGGAGTGAAAGGGAAGACGGAGAATGAAAAGAAAAAAGGAGAAAGAGAGAACGGGAGCGCGTGCGTGCCAGTCTGTCATCAGCTATTTCGATTTTCGGCTCTTCATCTAATTGGTCCATTCAAGTTGAAGGCCCGTCGGCAAATTGATTATGCATGTGACGGCCGTATATGGCCGTATCAACGGCCGTCGGTGTAATTGGACGAGTGACCGAGTCCGTCGGCAAATCGGGGAAAGAAAGGGAATTAAAGGCTTCCGTATAGACACACTATTTTGAGCCATATGACATTCTTGAAAAACCACTTTCTGCACATTATTCCTCACTTTTATCCTCACCATGGGGAGCAGCACCCGATCATCCTTGGAGATGGTATCCTTAGCCCGTTTTCTAAACCCTAACCTTGACTTCAAACACATTTTGCAAACTCCTGAGGATCCGGTTTACCCACAAACATCCTGGGGAAAAAATAATGCGTGCCGCGCGTGTCTTCCCCTCACTTCAGTCTCAGGATTTTAACTTTTGAACACAAAGTGAAACAGATACAGAACCCATCCTGGCGTTCATAACATATTTTGAACGCTTGTGTTAATATTCTGAACACTTTTTCTCCCTTTTTGAACCGAACGCCTATTTGAACACTTACTGCATTTGAACGCCTGACGCGTCTAGTGTTAAATGCTGAACGCATAGTGTTCCAGTTCTGAACGACAGGTTCAGCTCCTCAAGTATAGTGGCATGACGGGAGGAATAGCCTGACACATTAAAATTATCCGGAATATTTGCATTGGATAATGTATCATGAATCAAAATATACCTATCTTGCATGAGACTTAATCTTTTACCCAGAGATTATGCTACAACCTCACAGCTTCCGGGGGCGAAGCCCCCTGGACCCCCACCAGGGGCCCTAAGGCGGGCCCAGTGTTTTAGCCAGCCCCTGTTTGTGCGACAATGTTGCATAAACGGCGACAAATGTCTCACAAAAATAATCTGACAAGCAAATTCTACTCGGGTGTAAATTTTGAGGTTCCTCATTACTGCAGAAATCCACTCAAATATTGCACCATTTGCGATCTAGGCACCTTTCAAATTCCAAAAATTTCCAAAGGGGAGGGGACATCCCCTCCCCTTAATTATAGACCTCTCCCTCAGGCCACAGATCAGTAACCGTCGCATTGAGAAAACGTCCTAGCTAAAACACTGGCGGGCCTCTGGATCCCAACCGCATAAAACTATAGCGGCCTGACGAGAGGAATAGTCTAATACATTAAAATTGGGGGGGGGGGGGATATTTGCATTTGATGATGAATTATGAATCAAAATATATCCATTCTGAGAGATATGCTTAAAACTCAGAACTTCCGGGGGCTTCTCCCCCTGGGCCCCCAGCGGGGTTTTACCCCTGGACCCCACCCGCTAAAGCTCGTTTTCGCGCTACGCATTACTAGATCTTCGGCAAAACATAATCTCTACATCCCCCCTACCCCCCCCCCCCCCAAAGATGACACCTTCGCTACGCCCCTGTAAAAAGGATTATATGTAAGCAAGTGTGACACGACTATAGTTGCTGTTCCGAGGTAAAGACTGCAATTTTTCTTTGTTTTCATCACCAGATTGTGCAGTTTCTTCTTCAGAACGGAAGTGACGTCACCTCAATAAGAGCCAATGGTCAGAGTGCCCTCCACATTGCTGCATTCAATGGATCTACACAAATTGCACGTGATTTACTAAACCACGGAGCTCTTCTAACTCTAGCCGATAATGAAAACATGTCACCTTTACACATGTTAGTAGGTTGCTATTTCATTCAATAAAAGTTATTTAGCTTATTTAATATATTATGAGAACATGAAAGTATAATGGAAGGAAGTATAAATATTTCTGTACACTACATTAAGCTGTCAAATATGTAAGCATATCAGCTATCACTCACAGTGAATACGAGAAGGATAAAGTAGTGTTCTAATACTTACCTGGCGCAGGAGTATCCGTGATCACGACGGCGGAGCTCACCGGCGGAGGCCGTTCTATTTAGCCAGTCTAGAACGAGACTTCTAACTTCAAGTTATTCGGTAATTGTTGTTGAGTTGAGTTTGTCCCTTGGGGACGTAGCTCCTTAAGGGAGCAGAACTCCTTCGGGAGTATTGTTTGGTGTTCGCCCCTGTCACTTTGCCAGAGCGTTGATGGGACTTTTGAAAAAAAGAGTGTATGATCTAACTCAAGGATTTTGTAAATGCCAGTTCTTCTTAAGTTCTTGAATTTAAATTCGTGTTGTATTTATTCCAGAAAATGTCGTAGGCAAAAGAAAACCTAATAATTGGGAAAACTGAAAAGTTTAACTAGAATTTTTAAGACACCCAACTAATGATAATGATGGAGGAGTTTCAAAGCAGAGATGAAACTATATTACTAAGTGCACGTAGGGCTGATATTGATGGGCTCATTAGTTTTATGGTAAATGTCATTGAATTTGGACCCCAGTCACGATAGGATATTGTGATACTAGCAATCGTATAAAATGAGTGATTGTTTGTCTAAATATTTCTCTTAGAGCGTCATTGTTCAACCAAGTCGAGACAATGAAGTTACTAATGGACAAGGTAATATACATTTTGTATTTTCATAGATCCATGTGACGTCATCTGAAGTCATGTTTGTTTTACGCAGCCATGGTAGAGAATACACTTGGACAAATTGTATGGATCATTTTCACCTACATACAGGTCGCAAATCCTCAATGATTGTGGCTGTTCGAAAAGCAATGGTGTACGCGCACGCAATCAATCTGAGTCACGCAGTGGTAGTACTCGATATATCATGTGCACAAACTAATACACTTGCAAACATTTACCCTTCATAACGCAACATATCCTCAGACTTTGTTTTGTATTGTATCACAGTCTTGTCTCGAGAAGACACTAGCGACTTTTCGATTTCAGGACGGTAGAGCAACAGGACGGAGAGTTAAACGCACGCGCGCCCGGCGTTTTGTCCTGACATTTGATGCGTTTCGATTTTAAAGATGACGGTGGGGTAGAATGACAACAAAACAATGACGCGCTTATTTATTAACTAAGTGGCAATGCTTTGTTAGCATCCGCACTCATCGGTAAGTTGTAACAATGACGACATTCACAGGATTAGAGACGCCATCGTTACTGGGTACTTTATAAAATTGTGAAATTTTCTACCTCAAGATAGCTTTCCTTAGCTTAGCACGGAATCGTTCGTAAATTGACTTACCAGATATGAACTGTTGTTGTTTGTCATGTTCATTTTTGTCAGCAGCTTGCATGCCACAGGAACAAATGATGTACGTTTGCATACAGCTAACTTCAAATTTAACGTCACAGAAACACGTACGTTATGGACGAGGGAAATTACCATGGCAACCCCTGTACCGTCCTGTTTCTAACAGAACGTTAAATCGGTCGACGACCGTCCTGAAAATCAACAGGACGGAGCGATGCTCGCTCCTGCTCATGCGCAGTCCAGTTTTTTGCTGCGCGTTCCGTCCTCTTTGTCTACCGTCCTGAAATCGAAAACTCCGTATTATCTTACAGGATATCATCTCACAAGGTTAATTAGGAGGAGGAGACATGAAATAAGGTTAGTGTAAAAAGTCTCGAGGGGACGTTATCCTGCATGGTATCATGTGAGGATTGGGTCTTATAACGCATAGAGCTTATGCAATGACGTCACTCGACGCACGTACGACGTAGACATCGCAACAGCTCGTTCCGATCGGTATAATACACAAATTAGCTGCCTGCATTTTGTTGGTGAAGTTGCAAAAAACACACGTTTGCCCCAACATGGGGCGCCCTTTCTGTTCTATGACCTCACATGCATAAGGTCTATATACTGTGCTCTTCATGTGTGCCTCCTAGCCAACATAGCTGCGCGAACAAAATTTTTCAGAAGGTGAAAAGGGTCTATAGACCTTATGCATATGATGTCACAAGGAGTGAGTGCTCCCTCGTTTGGAGGAAAATGGATGAAAAGCGCGTATCATTGCAAGTTACACCAATAAATGCAAACAGCTGATTTGCCAACCAATCGTAAACGCGCGTAAGTCTACTACACTTGCAGCGAAATCCACGCCGTTCTTGCACGTGTGTTTCATTGTTTTTTCTCCAAAATGACGTCAGTGTGATGAAAATGCATAAGGTTTTACGCGCTACAACTAATAGATTGGTTGACAAATCGGCTGTCTGAATTTGTTGGTGTAACTTGCATTTTCCTCCAAACGAGGGAGCACTTTCTGCTTTGTGACATCATATGCATAAGGTCCAGAGAAATCCTAAGCTTTAGCTGGAAGGCGCGTCCCACAGTAACAAAATGCAGCGCACTGGAGGGTCACGTTCCGCGGGAATGTAATTGTGTGGTTCAAGTATTAGTCTTATACACCCACAGAGCTGCTTGCGTAACCGACTATGTATATTCTCCTGAATGAGTAACGCGTTTTTTTCAAGTGAGCGTTCATGGAAACTAACCCACGCTCAGCGGGGATACCCCGTACTGCCAGGGCGACCACAAAGTCAACTTTCAAGTTAAACTAGCGGCGAATTGTCTCGCGATGCTTGTATTATGATACTTCGAGAGTTATTTCTTGGCCGTTTCAAGTCATAATGCACCCTGGATTCGGTCCTGAACTGTAATAAGAAAACTTTTGTTAAGCAAATCAAAGGCTGTCGGTACATTGGTGTAGTTGTGTAGTTAGGCCTTTTTCGAGGGGTAGGCATTAGCCTATGCAGATTTTTTTCCGGGGGTGTTGGTGTATAAACTCAGTCATAAGAAAATGTCAAACAAATTACTTAAAGTCATTAGCGTTATAACTGAACATGGCCAATAGTTTCGGCTTCAGAATGTTAACAAAGCCATGGGGTTGAGCACTTGCATAATTAGAGGAAATGGTCACTCAGTCAGACATTTGCATTATCAAAGCTAATATAAAAACCGGCAAAGAATGTTTTTCACTTTACCAGGGAAAATACCTATCAAGGCGGGGGCACTCGAAAAACTTCCTCAAACAGAAACATATCCTCTTGTAAAGTCAGAAACATTTCCACACCTACTAACAAGTTACTTTGGTTTATTTTGGAAAAATAATTTTCCATCCAGTTTCATAGGGGCGCCCCAAGCTCCCCCGTAGCTATACGCCACTGCTTTGAATAGGCAAACAGCTTTCATCTTTATTGCAAGATGCAGAACATGCCCTCAAACCGTAACACAATATTGCAAAGCTGAGTTCTGATTTTATCATGTGTCCCATAGACCCTTACAAAAGTTCTTTATAGGCCTGTTTAAGTTTGTCCGAATGAAGGAAATTTTCGCCCAGTCATAGACCATTTTGTGCGTGGGAAGGGGGCCCGCCCTACTTCATGCGGATGTACCGTAAGCAACCTCGTTAGTAGATCATAGTGATTGACAAGCCTTCCCTTTTGACCTTCATCCTCACCATTTTAATGTACAGTAACAAAAACAAATTTTGCTGTTATCGTCTCTGCAGTTTTGTGAACAAACTGTTTGGGCCGCGTACTTCTTCATATGCTTCAGGCAAGTAAAGTCGGAAGTTAATAGCAGAGAGAACGCTTTTGTAAAATCCCAAACTACTTGGCTCTAGTTCTGCCGTCAGGCTTGACCAGCATTCCTTTGCAATAGCATCCACAACGTTCCCACGTACGCCAAGGAAAAACAACGCTCCGTACGCATACGCAGAATCTGGGTGAATAAAAATATTACAGCTCCCATACAACTACCTTCCGGCGGCACGTGACCCTCCTGCAGCGCACGGTTTAACGCGCGTCTTTGCATTGACACGCTCCTTCCAGCTAAAGCTTAGGATTTCTCTAATAAGGTCTATTACAAAAACGACGCATACGAAAACTCTGTCCCATAATCCTTTTTAATCGCTGTTTGGAAAGGGGCCTATAGAGCTTATGCACGTGACGTCAGCGCGTTTCAATTTGGCTTACTGGATGGAACTGCCATACGTAGTAGGTGTGTTAAAGATACGCGCTCACGATAGCACCTTAGGCTGTATTCGACACACTGTTCTGGAACAGAGAACAGTGTTCTGCAAGAGTCGATCACGAGGGAACACGTTCGCGAACGTGTTCTTATACCCAAATCTCACACCACCTCGCGAGGTGGTGCAGCGAGAACGAACACAAACAAAGATGGCGGATACGTCCACTCAAGGCAGAAATGCTGGGGGAAATCTCAGCACAATGAAAACAAGTTAGGCTGAGCATGTACCCGGCAGCAGTTTATGGCCTAATAACAGACTTGTGCGGGCTTACTATGAAAAAAGAACGAAGTTTATAGTGAAAATATGGAGCGTTACGGCGGCCCGCTAGCCAAGGCTACGGGCTATGTACCGAGAGTGACTTTACTGTACATAGCCTACTAAAGGTTTTTGCCACTTTCGTACACGGCTAGAATAGGGGCATTTAAGTACCGACGGGATGGTTATGAATGTCTTGTAGGCCTGTACATGCTATTTTGGGGTAACATATGACGAGCAGCAGCCATGTTTATGACAACTGTACTGGCCGAGTATCCATGGCAACTGTACCTGCACAGGGTTCATGTTCGACATTGCAGGACGAGTGCCCATGTTCTCGTCATGTTCCGGGACAGTCAAGAACAGGGTGTCGAATACAGCCGTAGTAACAATTGTTGCACAATGTACGCTTGGATGGAAAAATAGAGAAACGTGACGTAGGTGCATAAGCTCGCAACAATTGTTACTAAGGTGCTATCGTGAGCGCGTATCTTTAACACACCTACTACGTATGGCAGTTCCATCCAGTAAGCCAGATTGAAACGCGCTGACGTCACGTGCATCAGCTCTATAGAGGGATTCCAGTCACGGGCACGCGTCCATTGTGTCACAGTAGTATCTATGGTTATGCCGTGCGCGTGTGATGTAAATACGCTCACTGCGTGTGCGTTTTGCCCTTCAGTGCCTGGGAATCCGACTCGCGTCACATGAAATCCCTCTATAGAGCTTATGCACGTGACGTCAGCGCGTTTCAATTTGGCTTACTGGATGGAACTGCCATACGTAGTGGGTGTGTTAAAGATACGCGCTCACGATAGCACCGTAGTAACAATTGTTGCACAATGTACGCTTGGATGGAAAAATAGAGAAACGCGACGAAGGTGCATAAGCTCTATAGAGGGATTTCATGTAACGTCACGCGCAATGGATTCCCAGGCACTGAAGGGCAAAACACACACGCAGTAAGCGTATTTACAGCACACGCGAACGGCACAACCATAGATACTACTGTGACACAATGGACACTTGCCCGTCAAAACAAAAAGACGTGCGATCTTGCCCTTCAAAATTGCGTCTAGTTGAGCAAAGTCACGTGACTGAAATCCCTCTATAGAGCTTATGCATTGACGTCATGCGAGGTCATTTTGGCGCCAAAACAGTGAAGCACAGTGCACGTACGACGTAGACTTCGCACGCGACAGTAGAATACTACGCGCGTATCCGACCAATACACGAATCAGCTGTCTGCATTTGCAGGGGTAAGTTGCAATGATACACGCTTGCCTGCATTGGAGGCCACTAAGCTATATAACTGGAGGACGCACGTCAATGCGGAATACGCGACGAAACTGAAGCCGACCTGGAGGGTCACGTGATGTAGGTTAGCTTACTCAAGTCGATTCCTTTGCCCTAGAAACGCGCAGCTGCAAGTGAAAATAATGTAACGCAGAATCATTGATGTACACGCTAAAGCAATCCTTTGTTACTCATTACGTCTCTAGTGCTTTTGTTGTAATTACTTTGGAGGACATCTGTACACTAGGATTCATGATTGTGTGATCAAAAGATTGTTTTTCTTACAAGCTTTTCTTGTTTTTAGGAGTGATCCTGCCTATTTGAGGTACAGCGTGTGTGACTGCATTTCGTTGGTGCGTCGAGACTAGGCCGTCAGCTGTGATTCAATAATAGGCAGTAAAATAGGGTCCCGTTCCAGCAACACTGGGAATAGATATTCTTCACACCACTTTTTACACAAATTTACAAAGAATACTGTCAAGAAAGTTCTCCACATAAAATTCTGCAGTTTTTCCAAAATATCTATCGAAATACCGATCTAATTTTCTTCGCGTATGATTGTTAAAACAACGTCGTGCCTTGAAAATATCTATTCGCAAAGTAAGACTTACGTCACGTGGTATAAATTGCCCAATCCAACACCAGATCAATGACGTAATAAAAGATTTTATGGCCTAAAGGTGACGTCCAGCATAACGTCGCCAGCAACGAGCAAAGAACGTTTTGCATGATTTTTGCACATGGAATCGGTCAACTTCGAGAAAGCAAAGGCCATCACGAAGATGCGATGGACTAAAGTCACATCATGTGCTAAGAATGACTCCAACTGAGCGGATGAGACCGTGAGATCGCAGAAAACATCGAACGCTTTTGTAATAGACGATAGCAGTAACACTAACACAGTAATAAATCCAAGCAGGCCTAACGTTAGGTTTACCGTATGACTGTGTGAAGAGGCTTGTGCGAAGTTCAGCAACAGGCTGGGGTTTCACGAAACGTGTTACCGTCGTTTTATACATAACAAAAGAATAAATGCCCAAAAGTGAAAATTGCAAAACGATCATGACAGTCAATGGGATGTTCCTTCGCCGAAGAGGCGCAGAGCCAGAGCGAGACTATCATGCACTAACTTTAGGCCTAGGCCCTAGTTCAACTTCAAGTGACGTTACTTAGGGCCTACTTGTTAGGCCTAACGTTAGGCTATACCAATATTGCCAGCCCAAGTGCATCGTATGCGGAAAAGTGGACCTGAGCATAACTGGAAGAGTAAAGTACAAGCTGCTTCAAGCTGAAACAATCGATGGAGGTAGGTGTAGCATAATTGAAAGTTAGGCCTGCCAGAGTAGTAATTATATGCAAGTTATTTTGACAATGAAAGGAGCATTTGATGAGTTTTTGCAACTTAATTAGTGCAAATTAAAGGACAAGGTTGACTGAGTTGTCAAATGTCACTGCCAGTAAATGCAAGATTTCCTATGGGCGTACATTTCTTTGTAGCCTATATGGCCTGGCCTTAATTCTGTGTTTTTAAATGTAGGTTTAGGCGTAACCTGCAAATTAAAAGAAGAAAATGATTAGCCTTGGCTAGGCCTACTAGCCTAGGCCTATACCCTGAACGTTTAAAGTACCATTGCCAAAAATTAGTTGCAAAACTAAAAAGGACTTGCAACAATCATCACACATTTTGACAAAATATAAACCTTTGCAAGGATATTTGGCACAGCATGGAGCATACCTCACTGATAAACCATGCATTTTAAAGTGACAGCAGCAACTCAGTTGGAATCTAGCCTATGTTATCTACTGTGGTACTATGCCACATATTTTATTACAGGTGTCATTTTGCTGATCAATATTACAATTTCTTAATCACACACCCTCAAATTTATGACTTGGTGCTCTATATAAAGATTTGGGGTTAGGAAATTATGAGGCCGCGATTTTGTAATTGGCACTTCGGGTGAACAGGCAGAACTTTCCTTTTGGCAAACTGCATGTAAACATTTTAGGTTTAATGGTTTTTCTTGGGTGATACTAGAAAGGCCATGAACCAATTACCTTCATGCATAGACGTAGGAGCCCAAGTTGTTTGGGGGGGGGGGGGCTGGAACGACTTACCCGAAAAGTATAACCCAAAATTTCAGTGCACTCCACGCACCTTCGACATGTTAATGTACATATCATATGGGCATTCATCATTTATCACACTGCATGCCAATTACGTACAATAATTTGCCTTGTTTCTACCTTCTTTACTGGTTTTAATTTTAGCAGAAGTCGTTGATCGCCGGCCTGGGGGAGGGGTCTAAGAGGACGTCCCCTTTGAAAATTTTTGAAAAATTAGGACATGCAATCTGGTGCCACATATGCTACCTTTGAAGTAAAATTTTGTGTTAAAATATTTACATATTTTAGGTAGAAAAAAAAATCAGTATCAGTGAGGAGGGGGCATGGCGATATGGCCCCTCAAATACAGTACACCACTGGTAATCATAATACAAGTTTAACCAATTAGAAACACACCGATGAATTAGTATGGAATATATAGGTGCCGGTGCAATTCAAATCAGAACTTTATATTAATTACCAAGGAAGTTAATACCCTTTAGCTACTGTACATCATTGCATTGTTTTTCTTTCAGTAGGTGCCCGAAAAATTCTCAGCATTTTGCCCGAATTTTCACAAAAACTTTCACAAAAACCTACGCCTATGCCTTCATGGGCTTTGAAAGGTATAGCTTGCAATGTTCATGGGTAGGAGTACTTACTGTAGCCAGAGTCTGCAAAAGTCCAGCAGCTAATCTGTTTAAGCTGATAACAGTACACATGTGTTGCTATCTTGAAGCTGGAAGAATGTTTGACAGTGCAGCCTGAAGGCACCAAAATTTGCATGGGTATCCAGAGAGTCTAATCTGATGTTTCTTTTGAATATGGTCTTACTGCACCCATACAAAGAGATCTCCAGTGACAGAGATGGACATATATGACAGGAATAATTTATCCTGTATCGCATCACACTTTTGCTTCACAAGATGGACAAACTGCTACACAAATGCAAAACTGTGTAGCAGATTTTGTACATGTATACAACATTAGGGTTTTTAATAGCTTTGTGATAGAGAAACCCAGAAACCTCAAAATTGCTAAGCAAATTTTGAACACAAAATTATTCCCTGTATCACATCATGAAGCTCTTCATACATAAGTCTTTATAATGCCAGTTTAAAAAAATTGTACTTATTGTTAAAAGATCACTTAATATGTCAAGCCAGGACCATCCATGATGTGAGCCTGTATTGTAGCCCAAGTTACCAACCCAACCTGTGGAGTAATCAGTATAATGTTCTTGCAAAATAGCACGTGTTATTCAATGCAGGCTCATTTTGTATTTTTCATTTTTTTAGGAATGCTACATGAAGCTGCTATCCAGAAAAAATATGCACTATCACTGGCTGTGACTCAACTAGTGCCTTCTATGGCAAGAGAAAGCATGAGAAAGCAGTCTGAAGATGCTAGAAGAACACCCAGAGTTTGAGAAAACATTCTCCAAATTAGGGAGTGATTTCCAGTTACAGCAGGAAACACTGTCTTCACTTGAGAAATTTATTTGCTTGTTCTAACAGCAGAGTGTGTTGATGATGTCAGATACAGAGTCTTCTGTTCATGGCCATCTTCTAAGGCTCTAAGCAGAGTTTACCACCCACAAGAGATGTGCCGACTCTGCATTCTAAGCGCTGTAACTATCAGGCAACTATCCATGGACGAGCTTTGTTGCAGAAAATGAATGCTCCATCTCCTGATGGACATGAGTGGAGGCTTGAAGATGATCTGACTGTAACTTGGATGACAAAGTGGCCTGCACCAGATGTTCTATTTGAATGTGTTAGCTGCACTTGTGCAGCTGGCAGATGTTTGAAAGGTTGATGTTGGTGCCTGCCTGAATGCAGACCTACCATGTACTGGTCTATGCAATGCATGTCTTGCAGAAACTTCAGAGATGAAGATGACCCTTGTTTTGTTGTGCAAGGACTATATTTATATTTAGATGGGCTGAAGGGAACATCTTGCAGCCAAATTCGACTCCTTCAAATGGAAGTGGACACTTGTAATCTGGGCATTCTTCTGACATGGTGGGAAATGCTCCTAAATTGTCATTGCAAAAGTAAGCAGTTTTCAGTGAAACAATTAATTTTGCTATAAGTAACCCTGAATATTCCTACTTCTTACACCACCACTGAAATGCTAGCTTCTTTTACTTAACAGTTGCTTAATATCCAGAGTTTGATCTAGGGGCAGATTAATGGGCCTGAAGCTCCAATATCAAGGGTTTGAGAGGGGAAACAGCTCCAGTTTTGGCACCCTAAAAAATTTTGCCCCCCTGAATTTTCTTCTGCAGACGCCCATGCTCCCGTCACCTGTTATTGTTGGCTAAGTAGACAGAATTTAATCATACAAGTGAGAGAATATTCAATATTATCTTGCAAAATTTTCAGAGACATTTCAGATGCTTGTACTCCATGTTTGCCCCAGTAATTTTCAAAATTGTCTGCATATAATATACAGGGTTTTCATAATTGGCATATGGACACTGGATTGCTCCAAATTTCTTAAAAGTACAGAAAACCTCATGGCCGTATTAAAATCATGTGTGTTTAGTGTGTGAAAGCACATATATATTTCCAAGTATTAAATCATGCCAGCTGTACACAACCATTGGGTTTTTTTAAGTATTAAAAATGAAAAATAGGCATTTTGAATTGAGTTTTGCAGGGTTTTGAAAAGAAAATCATTGACTTTCCCAACATGCAGGACTTTCATGCAGGAATCTGAAGGACAAATGCAGTGCTTGCTGAGGAAAAAATAACTGTTGCAATTTGCACTGAAGGTATTCAAGGATACTTTATGGGTTCCTCCATTAATAACACATGTTTGCTTGTGGTGGTAGGTAATGTTAAGGGAAACTTGCAGTAAGTATGGAGGACAAGTGAAGGACTTCTGAAGATCTATCAGATGAATCTTGTAGAAACTAACCTGCAGTGGCAGTGAAGGATGTATCTATGGTAAATAGGAAGGATTTACTGCATGTTTATATTGTAGTTATTTCACAGCCTGGGTACAGGTAGGATTTTTGTAGAAATTTTTCATGACTGCTGGAGATCCTTTAAAAAAAAATTAAGATGTGAAAAGCAGTAAAGTTGCAGTCTTAAATGGAGCTTGCAGTATATTGCCTAGCATTGAGATGTGTAAGAAATGTGCATAAAGACATGGGGGCTTTAGGTTTTAATCGAATCAGGGCAGCCAACCGAGTATTATTCTCTAACCCCGCCCCCCACATTTTGTACCCCCCAAATTTTGTATGAAATATGCAAAACTTTTTCAATAACTGTTTTTCAAAACTGCACAATATGTAGTATCAAATTGCATAGCATCTAAGGGCATTATCATTCAACTAATTTTCAGAGAATTTCCAAAGGGAAGTGGGACCTCCCCTTAGATCACTCCTTGGGAGGGCACTCTGAGTATTCCTCCTTCACCTATACTAAAATAAAAGTACAATCCACATCCCATGCTGTGTTAGCAAAAGAACAGTAAGCAGTTTCCTTGAAAGTTTGTTATGACTTGATATATCACAATGTCAGGGATCTCTTGTGTTTTTGTGAATGGTACATTCAAGATTTTCAGTGAAGTAAAGAAATCTGGCAGAATTTAGTTAACCCTAGAGTAGAGGATAATTTCATGACTTTATTCTAAATGAAGAAACATTGCATTAATACAGGAGTATTGTAGGAATTTCTTGTGAACTGCAAGTCTCATGACAAAGAATTTCTGCAGGAATCCTGAAGGATTTGTGCAGATTGTTTTTTTCCTGGGAAATGATAACCAAATAAAACTAAAACTAAACTTGAAAATAGTTTCGTCATCATTCAGTGACAAATGCCTCCTTGCATTTATTCATACTGGGAAAAAGCCGTTAGCTACTTTGAAGATTTACTCCCTGCCATAGCAGGCATTCGGCAGGTATCTTGGATTAAGCCAAGTTGGCAACAGAGTATGGTGTGTGTGTGTAATATCCATGAAGACACTCGGGACATGTCCAGTGACCAGCAAAATGGGAGCAGTGGGACAGCATTCTTCAACTGAACATAATAGTCACTGTGGCTGTCCAGATTTAGCTCTTTTCTGCTTGGGTGATGCAACTTAATTTGAGCTAAGGGCACTTTCCTATCATATTTCCAAGTAAATTGCATTGTTCTGTGAACTTGAAAACTTATGTAGTTGTTCAGATTCAAAGATTGCAGTCTGCAGCATCATGGCTAGTTTGTTAACCCAGATATCAAATACCTAGAGGTCCAGTGGTGGAGTTACATTAATGTTCCTTTATCAGCAGCCACCAGTGGTCCTCCAGCATTTTTTTCCCGTTGTCAAGCCTCCAACAGCAGTCCATTGATGGCCAGCCATCAGTGGTCCACCTCTGATCCACCAGAGTGAAAAAGGCTTCAGGCTACTCCCCAGTAAAGAGATTGTTGGCATGTCACTGCAGCTGGCCTCTTCCAGGGTCCACCTGTGGCTAAATTTAGAAGTTGGCCAGTGACCTGCATATTAGTGAAAGTGCTATATTATTGGACTGTACTGTCAGATGCAATAGACAACCAGTGGAGCAATTAAAAGACAGATTTTTAGGAGTCCCTTTCACTGTAATATATTTGTTCATGGAACTGGCACGGAAAATGATACAAAAAAAAAATGATACAATGAAACAGTAAATTTCCTCTCCAATCACCCCACTACAATTATACATTTATAAGTGGCTCCCACTCATAACAACATGAATTTTCACAGAAATATACAATCGATCATGGATCTGTAAACCCTGGGTGTGGAACCTTCTCCAGCCTGCAGACTATATGCAGTCTGTGTTACTTGTCCAGGCTGCAACAAATCACTATGTTATAAGCCTACAATACAACTCTACAGTCTACAAAAAAATTAATGAAAACCACACTGCTGCAGAAGTTTACAACAAAAATTCCTTCTGTGCCACTAGCAGTCTCTGAATACAACAACAGTGGAGCCAACACAAAGTGTATGGTATCCCAGGCTATTTGACTGAAGAGGGCTAGGCCTGACGTTAGGCCAGGCCTAACAAGTTACTTTGTTTACTTCTGTGTCAGGTACTGTGGGGTCAATAACACTAACAATGCCCCTCAAATGGCCTACCCTTTTCTTCATAAGCTGTGATACAGTAGTAGGAAGCTGTGAACTGATGAGAAAATGAAAACCAGGGGAGCTTCATGGTTGGTCACAGTGACGGCTGGCTTGCTCCTCTGCACATACTCAACGATGTAGAAAGGGGTTACTATTACTAAGACTACAGAAAACTAATTGAGTGTTGAAAGTCATGCTAACATATCCTAATAATATAAATGTCACATCACACTATGTGGACCAGTTAACAGCCTTTTCTTAGACAAAAAGTATTACAAACAGAGTTAGCTTTAAAAAAATAAGTTTTTCATCATGCTATTGGAATTTTTAAACTTTGAATCAGTCACACCTGCTGACCAACATTAAGAACCTTTATAACTTGCACACATTACTTGCCTAATTCATTCAGACGTTGTACGGTTCTTTATAGTCTCATTTTTCAATGCAAAGACCATCACTTAGTGCCTGCTTTACAATTACGTACATGTGGTAGCTTTAGATAATGTGGGACAAAAAACTGTCACATGACCTGGTCTCTGTAATCACAATATGTTTGTGGGAAGCTGTCACTTCCATAAACATTATAAACTGAATGCACCAATTATATAAATTAGGCTACACATCTTCATTTTCTCTTTGAAATGAACCTGGAAGTGATGATATGGCTTGACAGTAATCCAGTCACAGAAAATAACTCTGTTAGTGTACAATTAGCAGTTCTTTTGGCCATGCTAATCAGCCATGCACTTCACTTTGAGCTTACAAAGGAAAAGAAGTGGAAAATATTTGAACATATTCTCATGACAACAGGAACTTACAAAACAATGGAACAAGGGGTTAAAACTTTTCCCAAAATTTCAAATGAAATCGTTTCATTATTTAAAAGCCATATAAATGTTCCAGACTGTGAAAATTTAGAATTATAATCAGATTTGTTTTTCTAAAATCTTGACAAGTTTTTATAGACCCTCAAAGTTACCAAAGTTATTCTTAATTTTATTCCAGAAATTTCAACAATTGACATTTAATTCTCCCTTCCTATAAAACAGCCACTTGTGGTATGTCCTAATTTGATACAATTCATAGGGAAAAGGTAAATTCTACATCAACTCAGGATAAGGGTAATGCCTGAAGGTATGAAATGAACCCATCAAAAGTTCAGCCTTTCCTAGTTTTTAATTAAACACAATTAAGTAGCCTCACTGAAAAGAACAGCTTAAAAATGATGCTTCATTAGTCCCTATGTTTAATGGTCAAAATACATATAAACTTTGCAATGTTTACTTTGCTGTTGACATCAATTCACTTACATACTGTAATGTACTCACAATTTAAGAAAAGGGAATGAAAGCAGTGTCATATGAACAAGGATGGAAGCAACAGATCATGGATGGATGATTCCTTGAGAGAAAATACAGTATGGTACTAGTACAACTTACATTCACTTAAAGTACAAAAATATTTATTTGCCTTCATTTGCCTGATCTGTGGATTCCTTTATAAAGTGTGATCTCTCTCTCTTGATTTCAGAAGTTGTATCCTGCAGTCACCATATTTCCATCTGATAGTTTCTGAGAAGAAACAAGACCAAATTGTTCTGTTACTCCCAATGAACATACAATAAAAAGGGTGAGCAGACTTGCATCAATGATGTTCACTTGTACATGGACAACTTCATTTGTTGAACTTTCATAGCTTTAATGCTACACTTAAGTATGAATGGGCCTTAGGGTATAAAACTGTAAAGCCATGAAGGCTAATTCATACTTAAGTATAGCACTATAAAGCTATGACAGATGAATACTGCACAATTCCCAGCTATGTCTGTGACTGGGGCCTGGAATGGTTTTGGATGACCATTATGGTTTTTACAGATTTATAGCATGTGAAACTTTGGAAGTGGAAAACTCACCTTTCTAAGAATTTGGAATGCTATCTGTACTTCCCCTAGTCAGTGCATAGTAGCTTGTCAACACCGAGCACAATCCTGGCCAGCTTCTAGGCATTAATAGCAGTTACTATGTCACTTTGGCCTACACTTAGACACTTTAATTATTCTTTGAAAATGCAATGATTTGAGTCAAACTATTTCACAGCTTGTTGATTGAATGCTTTTTCCATGGTTTTTCTTTGGATAGGGTAGTATACCATAGGGTAGTGTACCATGGGGTGGGGGAGGGGTGGGGGGAGAGAGATGATACCTGTCTTCCCAAATTTTACTTGAATTTCCATCTTGTGCAGAAAACACATTACATGAAGATTTTATCACAATTCACTCAAGGACTCAATTTTTTTTCATAAATCAGAGGTAGCTGTTGTACACCCCCTACCATATCTGGTTTTACTCCCACCAAAATTCATTAAGGACATCCTACCCAACCCTAAAAGTAAAAAAAAAAAATGAAAAACAATGCATGTTAGGTGGTGGCAGTTTAATGCTCTGAGAGGGATGCAGGGATAGGGGAGGGAGTAAAATGGGGGTAGCCGGTAGGGAAGATTTGAAACAGTAACATGATGTTTTAGACACAATCAGTACTGTTACCAAGCTACAGTAAGTGCCAATTTTGAGATGTACAGTATATGTTGTAAGGAAACTGTACCACATTACCAGATGCAAACAAAACTGTGCAGTGAATAAATTGAACTAACTTCACTGAAATCTTCAAAATTGGTATTCGTTAAGAGCAAACCGAGAAAACTGTTGGGTATAAATGCATGCCTATCAAGGTAACAACAATGTATAGTACCCAACCTTCTGCCCAAAGAAATGGGCAACAGCTATCCCATCCCCCCACCCCCCCCCCCTCCCTCTATCAGGTAGTTTACCCTTAATCGCCAAACCTAAGCTCCTTAGCAAATGGGGAAAGTTTCCCTAGTGGGGACATGCATTCCCCATGATTAAAGAGGTGAGTATGGTCTCCTTTCCCTGTGCATTGAGGCCACCCCTGTACAGAATTTCAAATGATTACTTCTAAATGTAAAATCCATGAATACAGTTCCTTTGTAATTGAATGACTGAAACAAACTGATCACATCAGAGGGAAATTGGGTATGGTAGATGTTTCACACGATACATACAGTATATACAGTATTCAATTAAACCAACATCCAGAGAGCCAGAAAACTGTTATTTCATCCTAAATAATACAAGTAAATATCAGTACAATATTCTGATAATTATTACTTACATGGCAGAAAATAAGATGAAATTCTCAGTGCTGAGTGCAGATTCACAATAAAGAGGTAAACCGGTATTGTCTCTCAACCTTGTTCAAATAAAATTACCTTAGGAGTTTCCAATGAGGTATTTGTAGACTACACGCTGCTACTGCTGCTAGGATACACAAATTATTGTTTCAGAAGCCCACCAAAAGTTGTTGTTCATGCAAATTTTGTAGCCTATTTTAACTAAGCCAACCTGCCAAAACTATGCAGGAGAAGAGTGAAATTTGCTTGTCTACTTACTTTGAAAAATGATCCATCTTCCTTGTCATGCAAGAATCATGCATGTTGTGTACACATCTTGTAGTTGTAACCTGACCTACTGTATGTTAATTGATCTTGTGTGCCACACACTTTACACATACATCTCTGATGCATTACATCTTTCTTCAGGATTGCAGCCTAACCAAACATGCCTAGAAAGAAATTCAAAAAGATAACATGAGCCATATACTGTTCAATATTCTACAGTTCCCACTGGAACTGCATGAGCTCAAACTTACTAATTACTGCCAAGAATGGAATGGGAGCTACAATGTAGAGTCACTTCATGCTAATCACTGTGCAATCTCCAATTTTGTAAGTAAGTTTTCAGATTAGCACAATAAAAATCTTGTGGAACATACCATGATTTATCCACTGATCCCACTCACGGATCAGATTTGCATGATCTACAATTAGTCTATGGCATGCTTGTGTCCATTAATATTCTCACACCTGGATAGCCTACCAGAACTCAATTATCAAAGTTTGGCTCACAAGACTAAAAACTCCAAAAACTGGCACTTTCTTCATGTTCCAATAATCACTGTATCCTTACAAAGCCCAGTGAAAAATGGGATGAAAAATTACTGCGCTTAGACGATTTTGTCCATAACCTTCCAAAATTGTCCTGCCATTAAAAATTGTCAAGGAAGTTATACTGTACACATTCCAGTATTGCTGCCTGGCCCGTGACTATTTAGTTGTAGAACAGGAACCATAGTAACCTTCAAGGTTTCTTCCTGCTATAAAAGAAACAACTAAATTCATCCCTCAGCAGTAGGCAGCAATTATTAAAGTAATAAATACCCGACCATTTCAAGGTTAAACAGTTGGCCAATTGCGCAATGAAACATTCCTTTCTTCTCAACCTTGAAAAATATTCCAAAAGTGATGATTTTTCCTACCAAAATCATCCAAAAGGCGTAGGACGAAATTGGAAGTCAAAAAAACGTTGTCTTAAGTTAAATCTTCAAAAATCATCCCATTTTTCACTGGGATCACCCTTCTATTATTTGTATTTTTAACAAGTTGCATGAATTACACCTGTAACTAAAAGTAACATACTATTGTAACAAATTCATGGGGCCTGGCTTTACCTAGCATAGGCTAGCCAAAGCATGGCCTTTAATGGCCTTAAAGTTAGCCTAGCCTAGGCCCTACTTTAATATTTACCTTCACAGATATGTTTTTGTTGGCAACAGCCTGTCTTCTGCTCATTATCATAATGATTCAAGTAATGGCTTTGCTGTCGATGATGCGACGGTAATAATGCTGCTTGCACTCAAAACCCAACTCCAGTGAACTCATGGTAGTTGATATATACTGTAGCCTGCAACTGTAACTTGTAACGTTAGGTTAGGTTGTATCAATTGTAGCCTACTTTGTATTGTAGGCCTAGGCTAGCCTGAGGCCTAAGTAGTCAATGGTCAATGGAGATTAGCCCCGTGCGCTTCTGTACTGCTATTGCAGTGTTGGGCTGGTAATGCTATCGTAAGTTCAAAGCCATGGCATTGACACTGAATATTTTCTGCGATCTAACGGTCTCGCCCGCTCAGTTGGAGCCATGCTTTGCACATGATGTGAATTTAGTCCATCGTATCTTCGTGAAGGAGGCCTCTGCTTTCCGATTCGATGTGCAAAAAGCATGTAAACGTTCTTTGCTCGTTGCTAGCGACGCTGTACTGGACGTCGCCATATTTGGCCGTGATCATGTTAATTACGTCATTGATCTAGTACTGGATTGGGTAATTTATACCACGTGATGTAAAGTCTTACTTTGCGAATGAATATTTTCAAGTCACAACCTTCATTTAATAGACGTACGCGATGAAAATTAAGTCGGTATGTCGATTGAAACCATGAAAAAACTGCAGGAAATTATGTGGAGAACTTTTGTAACAATATTCCTTGTCATTGTGTGAAAAACTTAGTGTGAAAAATATCTGTTCCCAGAGTTGCCGGAGCGAAATGAAATGTCTCAGCCTACAGCTGACGGCCTAGACGCGATGACTGCGTAACATTCGCGATAGCACCGTCACTGAACAGTACACAGAGTAGGGGCGCTTGTTACTGACTGTCCATACCTGTTCACATATAATCTGTAAAACGCGTCGAACGCGTCCTTTTGACAAAAAAGGCGCACGAAGGGAAAGTAACACGCGCGCGCACATGCACGCGTGCATTTTGGCCAATGATGTGCCTCAATGCTTCCTACATCGAAAGCGTCTGGTGCTCTGTATGTTATACGGCTATTGTGATGTATGGCTTTTCAGGAAGTTGCTGAGGCAACTTTACCTCGGCGCAGTGGCGTGCATGCTAACTCGTAGTAGCCTGCAAATTAGCGTCCAAGAGGCTGAAGAGACACCAAGGCCAACTACGGGGCGTTAGCCGTACATCATTGCCTAAGCGTTTCCACTTCTAGGTACGCGTTTCTACGGCGGTGGCGACTTGAGTAAGCTAACCTACATCACGTGACCCTCCATGATGGCTTCAAAACATTACTTAGGGGATAAATGCCAGGGTGCCCGGTCTTAAATGTGATTTGAGACCGACGATGACGTCATCATAGAGGCTGAGCGGACCGAGGCGACAGCCGAGGTCCGCTGCCTCTGTGATGACGTCATCGGAGGTCTCGAATCACGTTTAAGACCGGGGCACCCTGCTTTTATCCCCATTCATAAACACTCAAGATTAAAATGCTGTAAATTGACAGAAACATTAAATTTTCGACAAAATTTTACAGATCACATTTTAATTCTCCCAGCTAACTATGGGCTCTATTATGACGTCATGTTTAGTTTCTTGCGATAGCAGCGAACAACTTCAAGCCAAAAGAAAGTGGACAACCACGCAAATATTTTCACTTCTTTAAAACAAATTCATTAAAATTCAATCGTTTGAACAAAATCTAATTTGATTGACATAACAAATATGATATCTTTGTTGAATATGCTTTCTTTTGTCTTATATTACTTACCTTAAGGGTCAAATTGATGTGGGTTAGTACCAGGCAGTAAGCGGCGTAAACATACACAGGACACAACTGCACAATATATACAATACCCAGTAACACAGTAGTTGGCTACACACACAGTGGCACACAGTATAGTACGGGGTTAATTACTGCATGTACCGGGAGTTGTGAGAGACGCGTTCGCGTTCACGATGTAGCGCGTTCGTTTTCAGTAGTACGCGTATTCCGAAAAAACATAGGGAAATGTATTACACGCTCAAACCATGCGCACGTAAACCACGGCATTACAATTCTCCTTACTGTCAGCAAACCGGTCTTAAATGCGATTTAAGACCGGTCTCAAATGGTTTTCAGCCAATCAGAATGCAGTAAATCAATAAAAGTGTTTATGAATGTGGAATGATCCTTCCTAGCATATAGTTCAGTGATAAGGTCTATAAAGGGGTTTCATCGCGTCACGTGATCGGGCGTCTCTTTGGTTTTGAAGGGAAAGATCGCGCGTCTCTAGCGGTTTTGGAGGGCACGCGTCCATTGTGTCACAGTAGTATCTATGGTTATGCCATGCGCGTGTGCTGTAAATACGCTTACTGCGTGTGTGTTTTGCCCTTCAGTGCCTGGGAATCCCACGTGTGTGACGTCACATGAAATCCCTCTTATAGAGGTTTTTCACGTGACGTCAGCGCGTTTCACTGGCCGTCACTGCTCATGCGCAAAAGACTGCAGGGTCTTAGTTACGATTGTTATACACTGGACGCCTGGCCGTCAAAATAGAGAGACGCGCGAACGCGGTGATGTCAGTGAAAAACCTCTATAGACCTTATGCATTGACATCACACCGACGTCATTTTGGGTGCAAAGAATGAAGCACACGTGCACGAACGGCGTGGATTTCGCCGCACGTGTTGCTGTCTGCAACTTACTCGCGTATACGATTGGTTGACAAATCAGCTGTCTGCATTTATTGGCGTAACTTGCAATGATACGCGCTTTTCGGCCATTTTCCTCCAAAAGAGGGAGCACTTTCTCCATTGTGACATCATATGCATAAGGTCTATAGAGGTTTTTCACTGACGTCACTGCGTTCGCGCGTCTCTCTATTTTGACGGCCAGGCGCCCAATGTATAACAATCGTAACTAAGATCCTGCAGTCTTTTGCGCATGAGCAGTGACGGCCAGTGAGCCAAATTGAAACGCGCTGACGTCACGTGAAAAACCTCTATAGAGGGGTTTCACCGACGTCCCGTGATCGTGCGTCTCTCTGTTTTTGAAGGACAAAATCGCGCGTCTCTAGCGGTTTTGGAAGGCACGCGTCCATTGTGTCACAGTAGTATCTATGGTTATGCCATGCGCGTGTGCTGAAAATACGCTTACTGCGTGTGTGTTTTGCCCTTCAGTGCCTGGGAATTTCCCTCGCGTGACGTCACATGAAATGCCTCTATAGAGGGGTTTCAGTCACGTGACTTTCACCAAAGAGACGCAGTTTTGACGGGCAAGATAGCGCGTCTCTTTGGTTTTGACAAGCACGCGTCCATTGTGTAACAATAGTATCTATGGTTATACCGTGCACGTGAGTTGTAAGTTCGCTTACTGCGTGTGTGTTTTGCCCTTCAGTGCCTGGAATCCATTGCGCGTGACGTCACATGAAATCCCTCTATAGCAGTGTAACACTGTGTTACTTAGGTGAAATGGCCCCTACTGTATGGAGACAAGGTCAACAATTAAAAAATCCAGGGGGAGTTCCATCACCCTTCCTGTAACTGTTAATTGTGACGTACATTGCAACTGCTGATTTGAACCAAAGAAAATTTCAAAAGATCAATAATTTCACAGACGTTCGCTTTAAGAACGACAGGTTTTACTTAGTAAGCTTCTACTGGTATGAAAACAAGTGCAATTCTAAGAGGCTAAAACATATTTTATTTGGAGATTTCACTTAAAGTCATTTATGCTACAGATTTTTTGATATGCCCAGTTTCGTAAGTCTATACTCAGCAACAACAACAGAAAAATATGGAAGTGAAATGTGCGAAAGTAACTATTACGCGGCCTGTATCTGAGAAAATACAGGATATTTATGACAAAAATTGTATTCAATCGACGGAAAAACGAAATACCTTTGATATTTTTGACTCAAACTTTGCATAGCAACTGCAAATTCATTTCACGTAAAACTTTGTAAACCCGAATCGTTGTATGTATAACAGTTTTAAATTTACAAAGCAACTTCAGATTTATTAAATTTTGCACTCTTGACGTTTTAATGATGTTCTAATATGAAAGTGTTGAAAATTGCGTACCGGTACCTTGCTTGGTTTTGGGGTAGGCTAATATTTGTCTTTGAAATCTATTTTTTTGATGTGCTTCCATGGCAATTTACGATACGCTTCCTATAGTTATCATGAACTAAATGCCCTTCAAAAGTTAAAAACAGAGAAATAAAGCTGTTACTGGATACTTAGTTGCCTCGACAACGAAATGGGAATTTCAAGGACTATTCTTTACTTATTTGCAGTCTTGTTCACCCGACATTTGCGATGAGGACAGCTACACTCCATTAATGTGTGCTGCATGGAAAGGGAACTGTGAAGCTGGAAATTTACTGATAAATGAGGGCGCTGCAGTCGATACCACAGACAGTGACTCCAAGACTTGTTTGCACATGGCTGTAGAAATGGATCACGTGAACTTTGTGAAGATGTTATTGCAAAAAGACTGCGATGATTCTTTTATTAACGCCACGAGCAAACATGAATGGACGGCTTTGCATTTCGCTGCAGAAAATGGGAACACTGAGGTATGGAAAATCAATGGGCACAAGTATAACTCAATAGAATATATTAATCACTTGTACACCATTAAACTCTTTGTTTTCAATTATGAAAGAGTAAATCACAAGTTCGCTCTTAAATTTTGTTTATGGATGCACAGATTTTGTGATAATGTAGTAGCCTAAGCTAGCACTAAATATACAACATCACTGTCAGCGTAAGTATCCCACCACTATCAAACACCGTGTCAGTCAACGTAAGTATCCCACCACTATCAAACACCGTGTCAGTCAACGATCTACCTACAGCAAACGCCCACCACTCCTCCCTCATGACGATTAAAGCCAAAACAAAAAGTTAAGATTTGACTATTATTGCAGTGTTGTGCTGTCACAAGCAACCCCCCCCCCCACCGACATTTTCTCCCACTGTCAATGTAGAAGTATTGTTTTATTAGCAATATCAAAATTCCAATGTTGTTTCTGGCTCAAAACGCCCACCGACATTTTCCTCGTTGAGTACCAAATATTAATAAATGAGAGAATTACCCAACGAAAATTAGTTTGGTATGAAAACCCTTGAAACTTTCTTGAAGTATAATCCGTTTGACTACACATTTATACATGACCTTCACCAGTTGACATGGGGCGCCCAGCGTCCAACGGTAGTGCACATTGAAATGACGTATTGTCAATGGCGGAAAACAAGAATAAAAGTTGAAAAGGAAAATGATGAGATTTCACAGGTTTTCCAAGTACATCACTTCTTTAAAGTTGGTTAATAGATTGGCATAAAAATTTGCCTGTCACTTAGGCCTTTGCGTTTATATGGTAATATTTCTTCCAGGCGATAAATTTCAGTAAAAGTTAAGGTATTTGTCCACAAATGAAACACTTACAATTTTGTGTTTTTGATCTTTTAAAATAAGGAAAATCCCGGGAGAGCCATGTACATATTCCTACGTTGTATGTAGTGGACATCGCCTTAAGCTTACGCAGAAATTTTTTAGCATGGCGGCAACAGACAAAGGAGGGGGCCACCATCAGCTGGTTTTTGATCTAACAAGTAAAAAATGCCACCATATTGCCAAAATGACACTTTCCGAGTTTCAGCCTTACAAGTTTCACCTAAGCAATTTTTATTTTGAAAATTTCCGGAATGTACACCGATGGATGTGATTAAAAATAGGCTACTTTGAAAATTTCTGGGAGGGTGGGATGGTGATGAGGCCACATCGTCTGTTGCTCCATCCCCCTACCCCGCGTATGGCCATGGTAGTGGCGCTGGAGGTACATTAAAGTGCATTTCCGAGGTCCATGGTGGGCCTGCAATTGGCTTCCAGACACGGGCTTTAA
Source organism: Holothuria leucospilota (assembly GCA_029531755.1). NCBI lineage: Eukaryota > Metazoa > Echinodermata > Holothuroidea > Aspidochirotida > Holothuriidae > Holothuria > Holothuria leucospilota. The sequence goes on from CM055968.1 coordinate 37,393,207, forward strand.
TCCTCTTAACAAACTTCACATTTTCAAAATAAAAGCAAAAAGGGGGACAACAACTGTCGATTGTTTACTTCCTATCCTGACAGATTTTACAATGTCTTCTCGACGCGGGAGCAAATATCACGGCCAGAGATTATCAGGAGAGGACACCCCTTCACGTAGCAGCTTCGTAAGTATAATGCATTACTAGCGACAGTCAATTTGTATAACTTTATAGTTTTGACGCCATTTTTCTTAATGTATACAACAAAATTGTCGGGAAAAGTGCTTTTTAAAAGCTCGAATTTCTATCCAAGTATACCACTGGTCTAATTTCCGGCTATTTGTTATTCTTTATTTCTTCTGTTCTATTTATTTTTTCTCATAAGTATGTAACACAAACATTTAACTCTCCGTAGTTTTGGACGGTTACCATTCGTAGAAGCAGTTCTCCTTGAGAAACCAGACTTGATTAATGAGTCAGATAAATGTGGCATGAACCCTCTCCTCCTAGCCAGTAAACACGATCATCATCACGTGGTACGGTATCTGATCAAAATGGGGGCAGACATATCTAGCAGGTGAGAAGTAATATATCACTTATTGTCTGTCTGAAAGGGTATAAGCAGGGGCGTAAATACGGGGGGTGTGAGGGTGACAGCCGTGTGAAAATCAAAAGTCGGTCTCTAAGCGCCAAAAAGTCGGTCTCAAATTCATTTAGATAAAAAGTTTGATCTTTTACCTGCCCTGATTTCGTCTGGTCCCGTGGAAAAATAGGGAAAGTTGTAGTTGGTCCCAAAATAGTTCACCCTCACCTGCGAATTCAAGTATATACGCCCCTGGGTATAAGTAGTCGCCCTTCTTTTACTCTGAAATATGAGTTGCACCCAACAAATAATATTTCCCTCAAAGTATTTTTTTATGAAGTGCTTCACAAAATAAGTATTGCAGATCACAGAAAAACGACTGACAGATTTTACATCAATTTTAAGGGAAGTGGTGCGCATACGGTAATTAAAATGTTTATTTAATACTATAATATATGAGTACAGAATTCAGAGCTTGGTAGCTAGAAAACTTTATTATCATAAAACGTCGTCTCAATCCCACAGAGAAATTTACCTTTTTGTAGGCATACTTTTTTCCCCGAACTTTCCACTTTTCAAATGTTGGGACATTCATAACTCCTGTATTGGAAAATATTTTGGCCATATAACGCTATTTACAATGTCTTTTTAGTGATAGTAAATGGTTTAATAATTATAGAAGATATTTTTTTATTTGCAAAAGTGATGAAATGTTATTACAAGATGGTCCTTTAACAGTTTATTCATAAAAGAGAATGTCACGTTAGTTACCCAGGTAGCAAACCTACATGGACCCCATATGGGTGAACTGATATGGGGCCCATTAATTTTGCACCCATCATTCATAAGGGTCCATATGGGCCAGCCCATATGCCCATCTGACCAATTTGGGAAGTTCTGGGGCCATGTGGAGCAGTTGCCCACATGGCCCCAGAACTATCCCATTTGGGTCACATGGGTCATATGGGCTGGCCCATATGGCCCCTTATGAATCTTGGGTGCAAATCATATGAGCCCATATTCTGAGCCCATATGCTGGCTTTTATGTGTCCCTAAGGATCCCATATGAGAATGTTGCCTGGGTAGAACACTTCTAACTCAGCATAAACGGGAAATTCAAACTTACGTTACGTCAACTGCCTTCTAAAGTAAAAGCATATGATTGCATGGAGGTTTCAGTGCATCACATACCTCTTTATTCTTGTACTGAAATGCTGCAAACTGATTAAGAGAGGAAAGTGAAATTCGTCCTCTGTTTATAAGAAGCAAGACAGTTTCTTTTTCCCTGCACCAAATTTCAGAAATTCGAGTGAAATGACTGCTCTGTCGCTTGCTGCTATGAAGGGTAACGTCCATGTTATAACAGTGTTGCTGCAGTTTACTGTTAATGTCAACGCTCAGGATAAAGACTGGGTGAGTCAACGAAAACAAAACTCATGAAAAGAGAAAATTCATTTCAGAAGATTAGTTCATACATATACTGAACTGAAGGAGAATATCGTGACTGAAAGTATTATGTGGCTACCTTTAAACCATTAAAGTACTGAAGAATTTAGTAAAAAAATTAGACCGGTAGGTTAACCAGAAAGTCCCTGGTCTAATGAAGTCAAATGTTAAACTGCCTGCTAGATAGAGGACAAGTTCACGGAGAACGTTGCTACAGTATAACGTCAACAACTGCAACAGCAATAGCGGATAAAGCCAATTTTAACAAAATTGGCAAAAAGCTCCCTCGATACATTATATATATATATATATATATATATATATATATATAATCTTCAAAATTTAATTCGTTTTGCATTCGACTTCATAACCTCAAAATCAGGTCAGGTGAGAGACAGACTCAGACAGCCAGATCTCCAGAACTAGAGTGACGTCATGCACAGACTTTACTTTGTTGTTGGTTCAGTTGTCTCATGCCGTTGGTCACGATTCCTTTAGTTGAAGCGTTCAAGTCATGTTATAAGCATAATGGTTGCTCCGTATACGGAAGATCAAAACTTCAGTTTCATTACACCTTGTATTTATTTGCTTTACTTTAATGGCTAAATTTATAAAGTGTAACATTGTGAAAACTATATTATGAAAATAATTTCATGGTACCCCAAATACAATAACATCGTTCTGTTTGTTTTAGAATACTCCTCTCCATATTTGTTGCATCTACGACCAGGAAGATTCAGCTGATCTTCTCCTAAACGCCAACGCCAACATCTGCATCCTTAATAGGAGACGCCAGAGTGTATTAGATTTGGCGGCCATATACAAGAGGGATTTAATAGCTTCCTCCATCTTAAAAAGTAAAAAGTATGTGATGTATGAACAATTTGCACTGATGATGACTGATGGTGTCTGCATCCTTAACAGGAAACGCCAGAGTGTATTAGATTTGACGGCCATATACAAAAGGGATTTAATAGCTTCCTCCATCTTAAAAAGTAAAAAGTATGTGATGTATGAACAATTTGCACTGATGATGTCTGTATTATAATGAAGGATCGATGAGTCTGACCAGTGGCTGCCGAACTAGGAAGGGGGTAAAATTGGCCCCGTTTCTTCACTGTACAGAGTCACAGGCAAACTTCACATTAGCTTATATTTTGTTTGTATGCTCATGGCTCAGTGTCATTACATTCAGCAAGGTACCATAGTGCCCACTGGGCTCTTTTTTACATTGCTTAACAGGCCATTTTCAGATTTTGACAAACTTTGTCCTAATTCCTTTGTTTTATGAGTTTTGTGAAATAAAAAAGGCAAGATATTGATTATTTCACTTAATTTCTTTTGTGTATCAAGCTGGGAAAAGGCAATGTCTTTGCGAGATAGCGAAGGAAACACCCCGTTGAAGATGCTGATTGAAACACTGCCAAAATGTGCAGAGATCGTGTTAGACAAGTGCATACTCCACTCACATTCAGATCATACCCGACCTGATTACGCTGTAAGTTTCAAATGATGTGAAGGATAAAGGCCGGTTGATACTTTAGTATAGCGCTATAAAGCTGTTCAACTTTGAGCTACCGTGATTGGCCGGGAAGAGCAAGCGATGACCATGTGTGACTCTTATAGCTTTATAGCGAGTAAAAGGTTGGATGTATCAACCGGCCTAAAGGGAACATAAGGTTGCTATTACACAGTATGAAGAAAATACCTAAAATGTATTGGAATTTTAAGTGCCTGATCACATAGGCCTCTAAGCAGACTTGTAGTGCGAGTACAAACTCCGAGTACGTGTACGAGTACAAGGCCTTGGGTAGCCTGAGTAAGGATATAAAGCCATGAGTACGAGTACCTGATTTTCAAACCCTCTGAGTAAGAGTGCAAAGCCATGAGTACGAGCACGAGTACAGAAAAATGTACTCGCGTACGAGTACGAGTACGAGTACGTAATCGAGTACTACAAGTCTGCCTCTATGTGGGGTAAACTATTGACTTTTGGGATGCAATATACCTATTGGAAAATATCAGAATGTAAGGTGCCTGGTTATATTGACTGTATGGAATTGAAAGATACCTAATGAAAGTGAATCTAGAGTTGAAGTGTTTGATTTAAGATAGTAATGGAATAAGGTAACCGATTACATTGATTGCATAGGAATTAAAGATATGGTATAATGACAATGTATCTCATTGTAAAGTTCTTGACTACCTTTAGTGTTGAAGGTACCTAATAACATTGACTGTATTGAAATGATACCTAATGATAATGTATCGCAAATTATAAGGTGCTTGATTACATACAGCTGTTGAATAAAATGCCAGATTTCTATGAGTTTTTGGAAATGAAATTAGTACACTAATATTAAATCTTAACCAATTTATTTACATGTTTGTAAAAGTTTAATAAAATGTACCAATATATAACGTTACTTTCGAAGGAGTTCCTACTAGGGACACAAGATTTTTCATGACCTACTTCTTGACCTTCAGACCTCTACATCATGGGTCTTTCATGAGTAATCCCGTTCACAAAGTAACGTTGCAAGGGGACTTTGAAAAAGTTTTAGTAATCAAAATTCCTATATCAGTTTTGGTTTGCACTGAACTTTTGTAGTACGGTTTTCTTCGTTTCCTCACGGTAATTACCTGGGATACCATTTCTTCCTTTTTTATTGCTTCCGTGTGTCCAGTCCTTTCACATATATTGCTACGTTTTATTAATCTTTTACAAACATGTAAATTGATTGGTTAAGATTTAATATTAGTGTACTAATTTCATTTCCACAAACTCATAGAAATCTGGCATTTTATTCAACAGCTGTATGTAATCAGGGAGTTGCTATTTGTCAAATAGCAACTCCCTGATGTAATGAAGCACCTTATAACAGACTGTCTGTAAAGAACAGATACTACACATGATCTTAGCCAAAAGGTCGAGAAGCGACGTTATTTCATTCTAACAGACTTCCACAGTTCAACAAAACCCTCTTTGTGGACAATTCAATACCTTTGTCACATAAATGCATAGGCCTAATACTAAAATCTCATTGTTTAACATGGCTTTTGAAAGATTTGTAGACATGTAAATATTATAACTGAATATTTGATTAAAGAGAACTTTAAAAACGTTAAAAATAATCGCAATTCCTATCAAAAGCCATCAATTATTAACAAATTTACAAGGCAATTACTGTTTTTGCACTTACTGACTTACCTCATGAATAACTATGAGCTATACATGTTTCTGACGAGGAAAGGGGGACTCTTGTGGTATGTCTTATGTTATTCTTTGCTCGTTAAAGTATATTCGAAGGACATTTGTAAAGTCGGCATGTCCTGAAAGAGTTTATTTTGAAAGTTGCTATTGACTTTTTTTAAAAATGTCCACATTAAACAGCAAAATAGAAACTCGCTTATAAGTAACAGATAATTTACAAAGAATTAACAAAAGAAGCACGTACCCTGTGAAAGACTTTACATCACAATTTCTGCATAGAAAATGAGAAACCTCAGAAACGGTCAAACTTTGAAGAGGTATATCTTGAGAACGGTAAAAGATATTCAAATAAAATTCAACAGATTTTTCATCAAGGGATCTTAATTTATCATTGTTGAGTAAATGAGCTCTTTTGGTTACATGTCCACAGACCTTTTGATGTAATATCAGGTGAAATGTAACGGTGAAAACGTGAATTGTTAATGTACTAAAGAGTGCATGAGTATCCGAAAACGTTTGAACAGTATCAGTGAAGAAACACAAAACGTAACATTTTAAAACAAAAATGCTAGTATTTTCTTCCGTGGTAACATATTCGATGCTTTCTCTACAGGTAACGTATGATTTCCGATACATCGATCCGGGTCCTGATGACATCAGTACGCTTGAGCAAAAGAAAAGATACTTTGCAACACAAGTAGGTATATAGTCAATGCCAACTGTTGCAGCTATACAGAAAACTATCGTAAGCACAGTGGAAGATGATGCGCGATATGGAAATATCAGGAATTTAAAATACAATGTCGTAGGTTGCATCTGACTGAAAAAAATTGACTTTGTATGTGCGATATAAGGAGATTTGCTGATTGGCAAATGCATTGTGGTTCCATGATGTACCGAACGTTTTATATGTACGGCCCGGAAAGATATGGACTACTTATGAAAATATTGGAAAACTCACGTAAATCCCCCATCTTAGGTCGTTTTTATCCTTTTTATTATGTGAAAATATTTTTGCGATTTGAACTGTGAACAAATGTACCAGATAACTCCGTAGTTTGCCAGGCTGAGGCTTTCGTATGAAATAGTCGTGTTTTTAGATATTACCTACAAGGTAGCATTTTAAGGAAACTTGAGGAATTTTGCAAGAACTGAAGTTATTATTGTAATATGACGTTGAAATGACAACATGCTTATGCCCTTAAAGGTAAACACAGTCACCCAATTTCAATTAGAAAACCCTGATATTTTAATCCACGACTGACTCTTTTTAATAATTTGACAATAGTTTTGTCATTAGATTGCTAAATTACTGCAGAATAGTTCCCGGCTTAACCTTTCATATGTAATATTTGTGTTCCAAAGCATCAGGAGAGCTATGTGGGGTGGGGGAGGGGTTAAAGTATGTTTGTAAGATTTGGCTGCTGTTGCTAAGTTAGGTTTAGAAGACTGTTTTCTCCATTAAAGTTGGTGTGAATAAGGTTGATAATGCACCTCAAAATGTATTATTTTATCTCCTAAAATAGACTATGATCCAGTGTAACAGAGAGGGATTGACCCAACACGAACTGGTGCAGGCTTTAATGCGTTTCAAATGGTATGGCTCCCCCTTTTCTGGACAATCACCGTAAACATAAATTAGTAAAAACAACGTTTAGTCAAATAACGCATCATACTGACTTCATATAATCTATCTTCATACATATCTTACATTTTTGTTATCATATCATAAATTCTTGGCTTTTAAATCAACATTTCATTACTTTATATTCATATTTTGCTCTCTTCAGTGAACTGTTTCATAGTGTAGTTTTTTATAACATGGATTTTGATTTTGATTCAAAACGTAATTTCTTCGGGGTATCTTAGGCCCCGTTGAAAATAGGTCAACTTCTTTTCAGCATTATCGGTTTACCTCTTGTGACTCCTTTGTATTCCGATTGGTTAATTCCCTCCTTTTCAACTCATGGTGTTGTTGTATTGTTTGAATAATTTTAGTGCAAATAAAACTAAACTGGACACTTTTCTTGTCCCCCTCATATAATGATGGTGCTTAGACCGAATACTCCAACCATTGCTATGGTCTATGCTTGAAAGTTCGTATCTGCTGAACGAAAATGCCATAGATACGTCGACAAAGCGTCATCTGTGAAAATTGAAAACATATTGATATTTTTTTTCAAATTTTACATTTGACATGAGCAAAAATAGTTCCTCCAAATTATTCACAGTTACTTCATGCATGCAAAAATTCGAATTAGCCGCAATTGGTACTTCAAAATTAAAAAAAAAAACACAACTGTTTTAAAAGATCACGTAAGCGTTGTAGGAAATTGGAGCAAATTTTAAGGGTGCGAGGTGAACTTACACAATCTGCCAACAGACAGAAGGAAACTTATTTTTTTCCCTAAGCGTAGCCTTACAATGTAGAACTTGATATCGGGTATATAATTCATAAGTAGCCAATAGAGGGTATCCAAGTCCGTATAACCAGAAAAACTCTTAAAGGGGGGAGAGATAGCTTCCGGGCTGTGGGAGGGGGTAGGGTGGGGCGAAATATTTTCACGGGGTGAGGTATGTTAAGGCATTAGTAATTTTTGTTCTTAGAAATTTCTACGGGGAAAGTTTTTAAGGTGTGAGGCCTCTGGCCTACGGGCCTGTTTGTCTCACGTTTAATTTATCTTTCATTTAATTATTTAATCATTCTTCAGGAACAAGTTCGGTCGTGCTTGGACTATATTGACATTGACTACCTATATGGTATACGTCATTATATACTTCGGATTCATCCAACAAACGGTTGACCGTGAACTGCCAGCTGCCAATTGGATGTCTAACACAACATGTCCACAGTTCAATCAAACTATGGAAAATGATCTCAATCTAGAACGAAGAGTAACTGGAGGATTCCTTAATTTGGTTTTCTTTTGTTTGTGTGTTTCTTTCTTTTTGTTTTCTTTCTTTCGATGTTTCTTTCTTCTTTTCTTTCTTTTTGTTTTTTCATTGATTCTTTTTATTTCTTTTTTTCATTCTTTCTTTCTTTCATTCTTTCTTTCTTTCTTTCTTCCTTTCTTTCTTTCTTCCTTTCTTTCTTTCTTCCTTTCTTTCTTTCTTCCTTTCTTTCTTTCTTTCTTTCTTAATTTCTTTCTTTCTTTTTTTCCTTCCTTCCTTCCTTCCTTCCTTCCTTCCTTCCTTCCTTCCTTCCTTCCTTCCTTCCTTCCTTCCTTCCTTCCTTCCTTCCTTCCTTCCTTCCTTCTTTCCTTCCTTCCTTCCTTCCTTCCTTCCTTCCTTCCTTCCTTCCTTCCTTCCTTCCTTCCTTCCTTCCTTCCTTCCTTCCTTCCTTCCTTCCTTCCTTCCTTCCTTCCTTTTTCCTTCCTTCCTTTTTCCTTCCTTTCTTCCTTCCTTCCTTTTCTTTCCTTTTCTTCCTTCCTTTCCTTTCTTCCTTCCTTCCTTCCTTCCTTCCTTCCTTCCTTCCTTCCTTCCTTCCTTCCTTCCTTCCTTCCTTCCTTCCTTCCTTCCTTCCTTCCTTCCTTTCTTTCTTCCTTTCTTCCTTGCTTTCCTAATATATTAACAGACAAGTCTAGCCTTGCTATAATTGCATATTAAGAACACTGCTTACTTACTTTTGCAAGCCCTTAGCAGGGCTGTAGCCTAGGCAAAATCCCAAGGGGGTGGGCAGATAATGGCACTATTTATAAGGGAACCCTAGAAACGTACCTAGGATAGATGAACCCTGGTGAATCCTTCCTTCGTCGCCCTTGCCAGGGTGTCAGGTGTAAGCGGAGGGATGACATTCACATAAGTCACTTAAAGTACAAACTGTTGCCATCTTTGAAAACGCTTTGATCTGATTATATGTTTAGAAACCTCACTGTAAAGTGCATGTTTCCAATTTCTTGGCTGGGTCAAAAGGAAGGGGCATTGCATTAGGGGAAAGGGTGACACCCTCACCTTCGCAGAAATTTTTGTTGTATAATTCTAAAATAAAAACTGGTGCTATTTCTCAATGCTTTGGATTGACTACGTAGTTAAAACTTTCATTATTGAGTGAATTTTCCGATTTTTTTTCACGGTGGGAAGGGTTTTGTCTCAGGTACCAACTTTGAAGAAATGTTGCATATTTATGGTGCTATCTGGCAAGATAGCACTTATAGCTTTGAACTTATTGTAAGTTTAGAAAGTCTAAGTATGTAGTATTTGGTAATTTTCTTCGGTCGTTGGACGGCATGGCTCCAAGGCCACCATTCGTGGTCGCCTACAGAAAACCTGTCAAGAAAACTTTGGGTAAGGGGGGAATGGCGGCGTATAAACTAGGGCGATAGTTTTTACCTCAGCTAAGTCCTGCGTAAACTTATGAGAAAAGAAAACCTTCATATAATAGAACAGTCTCCAAAGATCCAACCCAGAGTTTGTAGAACGCTTTTTCCGTTTTAAAGGCAACACGTGGTCACCTTTTGTGGAAGAAGCACGTAAAATTCAACAGCTTTGTAAGAGGATATCGTTAAATTAAAATGTATAAATTGAAAGTTCACTGTCTGACACACAGCTTGATTTGATACATATATTTACTATTTTCAATTTACAAGTGGTACAATATTCAGTAATAATCCCTAAAATTGTTGTCTGTTAAAATGACGGCGGGTCCCCTTTTAAACAAATCTGAGTCAGTCAACATTTTATCACCATTTCCTGCGGATACCTTTTTATGATCATTAAAGGCCTTTTGTCTTCTATCAATTACACTGTAAAAATAGACGTCTTCATTTTTTAACACATATATGGCGTTTAGGATATAGAAAACGAACAACAAAATGGATACGCACAGTAAACGACTGAACGAATATTAACACATGATGAGGATACTGACGTCAATTAAATTGCACTCCGCAAACACGTTTACATGATTTATATATATGTTAATTTTTCTTTATTAAAAACAACTTGATGTTTACAGTAATAATGAAATAAACGCATAAACGTGTTTACGAGATGGCGTTAAAGTAGCGTCAATGTGTTAAAGTTGGCGTTTTAGACGTTTAATTTGCTTATGTATTTTATTGTTTTTTCTGTTACATAAACGCCAAGACGCGTTTATTATCTGTTACTAAAAAGTGTTAATCAATTTTTACAGTGTAGCCAGCTTTATGCAGATGGAGATGCTCCTAGGAGAGGGTGGCACTTAATGGTGAATTCAAGTCCAAACTAATTTTTTCTTGTGGAATAATTTCCACGACTTTAATTTAGGCCGAAAGCTTTAATTTGCAGCATTGTCAAAAATTTGAATAGTTGGTGATCATTAGGTCTCCGTAGGAACAACATTTTAGAGAACCAGATGCATTTTTGACTTGAATCTTGGTTTTATTCATCTTCCTATATGAGTATAAATGATGTAGAAAAATACTTCTTTATCAATAAACAATTGCAATTCCAAATCTTTTTGTTTCTTCTAGTAATAGACGCAGCGTGACCTGTTCGTTTCAAGTTATACAGCCCATCTCTCAATTACTATATTTATATAGTCAATCTACGCTGGGAGAGTTTCCGTTTGCACGATACTGTACGCAAAATATAACACAGATGTATCTAATTCAGTTTCAACTAATGCTCATATTAAACTTTTCATGTTTCTTTTAACAGAACGATAGATATGTTTACGGTTCTCCCTGGATATGGTGGTTTCAAGGATACATGCTGGTGTACATTGCGGTAGAAACTATATTAAAAGCGTATGAGGTCTCTTTGAAGGTTAGTTTCCTTTCACCTATCACGCAAAATACATTGATTGTTAAATAATAGCAATGACCACTAACAGATGAGCTCACGCCAGGCCCGTAGCCAAGGGGGCAAGTGAGGCGATGCCTATCCCCTTGAAAATTTCTGCTCCTAGAAAATTAAAAATTACGACTGCCTTGATGCATTTTAGCATATCTAGCCCTTCTAAAAATATTTGTTCCAAATCCCCTGGAGCAGGCGCGGTTCTAGACCGAGAATTTTAGGGGGGCTTAGGGGGACTTGAAACGGAAGAATCATAAAATTTTTTCTCAAATATGTAAATCGGCCACGCGCACGCTGAAACCAATGATAATAAAAAACAGTACCATAACCAGGGACGGCGAAGGTTATTTTGATAGGGGAAATGGGTTGAGTGATCGCCGTCCTGGGGGAGAGGTCTAAGGGTAGGGATGTCCCCTTCCTCTGAGAAATTTTTGCTTATTTAAGGTTGCTAAGATGCAAAATGGTGCGTTCTTTGGGTAATTTTTGACTATATGACTGGAAAATGTTCATAACTTTGTGAATTCTAATTTTTGGTTGGGGGAAAGAGGGCTTTCTTAGGGGAGAGGTCTAAAGGGAAGGGTGTTCTCCTCCCTTTGAGAAATTTTTGCTAATTTAAGGTTGCTAAGATGCAAAATGGTGCGGTCTTTGGGTTATTTTTTGACTGATATACTGTATATTGCTGAAAATGTTCATAATTTTGTGAATTCTATTTTTTGGTTGGGGAAAAGAGGGAGGTCCTAGGGGAGAGGTCTAAAGGGAGGGGTGTTCCCCTCTCCTGTGAGAAATTTTGGTTACTTTAAGGTTGCTAAGATGCAAAATGGTACGGTCTTCGGGACAGTTTTGACTGATATATGGCTGGAAAATGTTCATAACTTCGTGAATTCTAATTTTTGGTTGGGTAAAAGAGGGCTGTTCTAGGGGACAGGTCTAAAGAGGGGTTTTTTGAGAAATTTTGGTTACTTGAAGGTTGCTTAGATGCAAAATGGTGTTGTCTTTGGGATATTTTTGGACCCAATCATATGGTTTTAAAGCATTCTTAATATTTTTGGTTAGGTGAAAGAGGAGCCTTTTTTCTCTAAGGGTATGTATCAACAAACCTCATGAAGTCCCCTTTTGGACACATTACTGCCTTCTAGTCGGGGGAAAGTTTTACGCAAAAATACGTGCGTGGAGTCCTCAGAAATATTCTCGAACTATTAAGAAAATTTGCCTTGCTTCATTTGTGCACTATAAAATCGTATCTAAAGGCTAGTAGAAACCGGAATATGGCCTCTTGGAAGCTCTGGATTAACTATATGGATCAGATATAGGCCTCCCTTCCCCCCGAGTGGCACTGCCCCTGACCATGACATAGATGTAACGTATATACAGGCATATATATTTTTTTTATTTGGAAGAATGTAGCAAACGTTACTGAGAAATACAAGCAACTGTACCTGTTCACATTAATGGGAAGAACGATTCGGCCTGTAGATTTGGCTTAAAAGGACTGCTAGTATAGTTTGACGAGATCAGCGACGAAATGACTCGTTTTGAACTTCCAACAGTTGATTAATCCGTTAACTTGATTTACATGTACGTACATACTATCATAGATGTTACTTATCTGACCCAACTTCCATTGTATGAGATCGTGAACCTATTATGTAATTTCGAGACAGACGACAGTTTCCCTTGACAAATTAAATCAACTGGACCAAGATGTGCACAGTGTATTTTGCAATTTTGTTTTACTTAGTTCACGCAAATATAGCATAACACCTCTGAAAATTTTTTGGGGGGCTTGAGCGAATTTTGGGAGGGCTTGAGCCCCCAAAGCCCCCCCGTAAAACCGCGCCTGCCCTGGAGCTTACCTCTCCCCCACCCCAGATCCCTAGCCAGGCGAGGGCACGGGGCTTGCGCCCGTGCTCCCGTGCCGACCACTGTGCCCTCATTTGGAAAATTGATCGAAAAAATTACTACCTGTGAACAGTGACCTCGGCATGCCTCCAAGAGAGTATTGAACTAGATTTAAAATGATCACAAAAGGATTGTAAAGAGGAACGTATGCTATTTTCTGTAACTATTTTTCTTATAACTACAAAAAAGCGTTGCGAGCGCCCTTTCATCTTCAGTTCTATTTTGCTTTAACGCTCACCGTGTCAAACACTTTGGTTTCATTCAACTATAAAGGTTTAGCAATTATTGTTCTTTCTTGTAGGCGTGATTCTGAAGAAACACGAAATTGCAAAGTTCTACCCTCCTGCTCCTACTTTATTGAAAATCCTCAATTCAGACTCCCCATAGTGGCAAACATATTTATAAGAAAATTTAAAGTGTCTCAATGCTGAGCCCAGAGGTGGCGTCAGGTTGGGGTGGGGGAAGGCTGTCCTTCATTGGAGACAATTTTCAGTTTCGGCGGGGAACCTCAAAGGGGAAAGTAAAGTATGTAATCCCCGAAGAAGACTAGTTGCCCACACGAAGGAAGGGCAGATTCTCCAATAAAAGCCGAAAAATTTTCCAACTTTTCTTAAAAAAATTTTCTTCGTCATTTTCTTTATAGAACCCCATTTTTTTCGGCACACTTGGCGCCTAAACTTTATCGTTCGCCTTCCTTTCGGCAACCCTTCGAAATCTGTCCGATCGTAGGGTTGCTGACTCCTCGTCGGGGAACTTGTCCTTCCAGTGTCGGGCAAATCCCGGCACCGACCGGACTGGCTGAGCCTGCATGCAGGTTTTTACCATGTTTAATGATTTTTCTGGAAATTTTCGGCGCGCTTTGCGTGCGATCCTCACAATCGACGTTGTATCATCTTGAACACTATTAGCACGAAAATACCAGTGAATTATATGAGCCAAAGCTAGGTGTACACTCAAAGTTAGAAGGCGGTCATCAAGGGGTTTTCATGTAAGTCTAATACCTTTAGTAACCTCCGTAACATGCCAGTGAGGACTATATGGTTTGAGCAGGGAGGTGCTAATAACACCTGCCTGGTATGAGGCCAACTTTACTCGTACCGCAGATGTATTCAAAAAATACTTTTCCGTCCATGGTGACTGTACATTTCATCCTGTTTTTGCAAAATTAAAATACGATAATCGTTATAATTGTGAACTGAATTGTGACCTTTAAAGAGCTTGATGAGCTCTCATTGTTATTCGAAAGTCAGTTTAAACAGGGAGGTGCTAATAACACCTCCCTGGTTTAAAGCTCCATTCCAGTGTTCCCATTTTGTTAATGCCTCAGACATTTCGGGGATTTTCCCCCTGCATCCCACATAAGTTATTATGTTGCACACCAGGGCCTTATGGCAGCCCATGGTCCCCTCACCGTTAGAAAAGCACTCAACTGTTCACCCGCACTTGCGGAGTCGAAGAAAATAATAAGAGCATAACCTTGCTCCGTTCCCTTGTGGAGTCTTTTCACTTCTCTGTATTGCAAGAGGATGGGAAAACTGCCACCAGAAAAGGGAATTTTTGCGCGCTTTGCGCTCATGTGCAAAGGTAGGACCGACTTTTTAAGCTACTGTGGTGAACTTGAGATTTTATCCCCTGTCGCTCCTGTCAATAACCATTATCTGGCGGCACCATTGGTGCCGGTCCCCCATGTCAGAAATCCTGGCCACTGGTCTGCCTATCCCCCCAGCACCTTGTCTGGTAACGGGTCTTCCACAGTACTGAGAGCGATTAGTGCACCCCCGCATTGTTACCCTCTACACTTGGTCGAAGAGAGAAGGCCAATCTCGAAGACGTCCATCCACGATCAACCTAGTACAGGGTCCTCGGTGAGCGCAAGTAGCTTTGCTATACGTAAAAGTTACACTTAGCTTACTTTTTCTCCTTTGATTGTGAGATTAGTTGAAAGTGGAAAAATAGTACAAAGTTCAAAGTCCATTCAACCTATATTTTTACAAAAACAAGAGTATCTACGACATTTTGAAGTAATAATGTAGCTTACATGTATCTCACTTTATTTTCAATAGAAAATGGATTTTTGTATGGACATAATCAATTGGAATGACTTTTTATCGTTTATCTCGACTCTCATCTTCATTATACCACCTGGTCACGTGCCCTGTGCCCTCCAATGGAACTTCGGGGTATTGGGAATATTTACAGCAAACATAAGACTGATATCCATGCTTCAGAGGTGAATATTTCTTTGTGTGGAGTTTACATAAAGCACACAGTGATTGTGGTTATGATTTGTTTGAAGTGGGGTACAAAAAATGTCACAATTTTATAGCAGGGGCACTGGATCGGTTCGGTTTCATCAATTGATGCATTGCTTAGAAAGTAACAAAAGTCAGTTTAAACATAAAAGATAACAAAGTTTAGAAAAACGGTGTTAAAAGCATTAAAGACGTTAAAACTAGTCCCAATTTCCATAAATAATCCCTAAAATTGGACCAATTTACAAGGCAATTACTGTTTTTGCCCTTGCATTATGAGTAAACATGAGCTTCATATGCAAATTAGTGACGTGGAAAGAGAGACTCATGAGATACGTTTTATGTTATCCTCGGTTGGTGTAACATTCATGTCAAAGACATGTGTAATGTCAGCATACCGGTTCACTTTGGAAGTAGCTACTATTTTGAAAATGCTCACATTTAACACCACAGTAGAAACTAGCTGGTAAGTAATTAACAGATAATTTGTAAAGGAAAGAAGTAAAGAACCTGTACAACACTCCACATCACAATTTCTGCATGGCAAATGAGAAATCTCGGGGATGGTCAAACTCTGTAAAAGTAGGCCTTAACCATGGAAACGATAAAAAAATATTCAAATAATTTCAGTGGATTTTTCATCAGAGGTTCTTCTACCATTGTTGACTAATATGTTCCACAGACCTTAAAGGCAGAGATCGGAAGGTGCCTTACCAAAGACGGTAATCTGAGTAATACAAGAGTCACATTGGAGTTAGTTTCGGCATTCACCATTTTTAATTAGATGAATCAGGGAGCTGTTATTTGTCTAAATAACATCTCACTGGATGAATAAGTTGAAAAACATTTCAGCACATCAGCAACAGCTAAAACAGGGGAATGATTAGGGTTAGATCCATGAACTTCATGTTTAAAGGCAGTAGGCAGTCACCCCAAACAGAGTGAGTGTGCCCTGTTACTCTAGTTCATGATTGGCCTATTTTGATCATGTGACAATATTTTTGTTAGTGAATTGTGAAATTCAAGGAGAATTTCTCCTTGCTTTCCATATTGTTTGTAATAGTTATGTTTAAAACATCTTCAGAGGTGCTTGTAATGCAATAAGAGGAGATTTGCAAGAGTTTGCTCATTTTTTGAAGAAAATTTTGGGGCGACTGCCTACTGCCTTTAAACTTTTTTACTTATATGTTTGTAGTGTTAGACTTTTTATATACTTATAAACTTAAATGTAAATCGATACGATGTACATGGCTACTCGCTTCATATAAGTCACTGATTCAGTTACCAAATTTCTACTTCCTTGCTTCGTCCACAGGATTGATATCATTGGCATCTACGTCACAATGTTTTGGACCACAGTCAAATCATTGCTTAAGGTCGGTCTCCATTCCATCTGAATGTAACTTCTATGAACATTCTTTGTCTAAGTTTTATTGCTTGACGTTTTAAGATTAAAATGTTTGTTTGTGGGGGAGAGGTGGGGTGAGGGGTTAAAGCTCTTTTGTTTCTATTTTAAATTTTACATAATCAAGATTCCAGTGTCTGGTAGGATCTTCACTTCCGTGAGAGATGAAAAGTCTGTTTTGTGTAACAGAGTATAACACATTAAAGTTTAACACGTGAAGTTTATTACTGTTAATTTTTCTAATGAAACCACCGAAAGCTATAGGAGTGGAAACATGAAACAAGACAGCATTTTGACAGGATTGCAAAAATCCTCAGACGTAGAAAGATGTTCTCAGCCGGTGGGGGCTGAACGTTGTTTCAGGCCACCATCCTAGGATTTTTTTTTTTTTTTTTGAGTATTTCAGGGTCCTTAGATGCAATTTGGTGCAACACATTGTGCAAATTTTAAGAAAAATTAGTGTAAATTTTTTAAACTTTTACAGGGATAACAAGTAAGGCGTTTTCGTCCTTGAATGGTGGTAGGCAGAAGCATATTTGAACTTCATCGCATTTTGGCGGGGGTTTAGCCCCCATCCCCCGGGCGTCCGATGTCCCTTGCTGCAAAAACCAACAGTGAATTGCAAGCGTTGCTGTTTATAAAGCTAAATTTCTTCAATTATGTTAGAGTAGGCCTATCGTCACTTTGTAACGTGAATTGACTCGCTCCAAGAACTCAAATTACAGAGGTATTTCAACGAGTACATTTTCTCCATAGTAAATAAGCACTTTCTTTGAAAGTTTTATTAACCTCTTATTGAGGTATATGCAAATTAGCAGTTTATTGACAAGTCGGTGACAGCTCATCGCTTGATGAAAGCGTTTACACCGTGTGTTGTCGACCAAATAGAAATTCAGGAAAAGATATGAAGCAACGCCTGTTCGCAAATTCTCGTCTTTCCAGGGATACTGTTTATAGTTTAAAGATCAAGTAAGAGATCATTCACAGATATAGGACCTACATTTCAGTTTTGTGGCAAGTCTGGTGGATGTTTTTGCAGGTTCTGACACACTCGACTAGTTTTATAGATATTACTAAGCTCGTCAGTGTCAGTGGATAAAGTGCATATCACAAGCAGGACATGCTCAGTATAACTCTTCGTGGTAGAGTCACATGTATGGTTTAAGTGACCACCGAAAGTATACGAAGTTTGAGGTGATTTTAGGTAATTGCGAGTATTAAGAACAGAAGAAGCCCCCTATGCCTTCTCCTGAAGTGAGGGTGGAAGTCGAGGGGGAGGGAGGGTCAAATCCAAAATGGCGGTTGTTATTTGAAATATTACTTAGCACTTAAATCAGCATTCAGTTATGTCACATGGTGGTGGTGTGGGGGTACATTTAGTATAAAATTTGAATGGCTGGCTGCAGCAGTGGCGCTTTTACAGAATGTGCTGCTTTCCTTTTATTTGATGAAGAGTGTTGTGACCAGATATTTACACGAAGTCTAATTAGCTGAAGAACCGTAAAGACAAAATGACAGTTTACAAAGTCTCCGTGTATGTCTCTTTGGTTCTCTTTCGGCAACTGCTTTCACATACATATATACGTTACAAACATAACAGTAAGTATGTTACAATACAGTAAACCACTTGGTCGAAGTAATAGTAACAAGTTAAATTAGTGGCAGCATCCATCAATAACAAGTCGCAACAAAGAGGGCAAACACGAAGCTGACTGGCTATGACTACAGTACCGGTAAAAGAACTAAGAATTAGTATGAGGAATAATACATACTATATGACCATTAGTGTGCTTCCTCTCATGATTCTCAAACACTTGTTGTTTACGATCGAGACTTATTACTATATCAATCACTCAAATTAATAGGAGTTTGGCCATCAAAATTGGCTGGCAGTTGTAGGTGCCATATATAGAGAATGACTGTTAATGTAAACTGAACAATCAGAAGGGATCAAAGGATAAAGGAAACCACTCCCATAAAATCTGGCTACCGAGACACGCTATTCATATACAATACAGGACAAAAGGCAATACATTGTAGCTTTCAACGGGTTTACGGTCGTTTCGCCCCACCACCAATTCGCCCCGACCGGTTCACCCCCTTGAAGCCAGTTCGCCCCTAAGTGATGACCTTTTCGCCCCAAAGACCTACCATCTCGCCTCAAGTGCCCGACCAGTTTGCCCTCAATAAGTTTGTAGACTGGACTAAGTTGTTGATTATGCCAACTTGAAAAGGTATTGAAGATTGATTTAGAGGCTAAAATTGATTCCTAATGACAGTAAATGTTGGAAAAATTTATCTTATGCTAATACCTTAGTAGCTCATCTCGTCTAGATCCTTTGCCCAAATACTGTCGATGACTTTTACAGACTTCAAGGTTCCGGAGGTCCTCAGACAGAGCAATTTTAAGTCTGTCTGTCAATGGAGGAATGATTGGTGGTGCATGCTTTACCTGAAGACTCCGAAATATTAGCACTTCTAGTTCTAACAGACACCTATCCGGGGCGGGGGATGTCCGGGAGCCCCCCCCCCAGTTTATCGAAAAAAGTTGCTATTACGTAGATCTAAAAATTGTTCAATCACACGAAACAACAGACACACTTGAAATTGAGTTTTCTTTCTTTTCCTTTCTCCAGGCGATGGTTGTATATGTTTTATTCATTATAGCTTTTGCCATTTCTTTTCGCATCACTTTTAATGATCAAGTAAGTATATTATCAATTATGTTATAAGGTTCTAAATCAGGTGGTGGGGGTGTAACCAAAATTCTTAAAAACCTTTCTCAATCTACTCTGGAATCCAGTATTATATTAACTCCCAGTGCAAGGCCATGTTAGAAGAATGTATTTATTATGAGGCACGACTTAGGCTATTGCATATGTATGCCTGTAAATTAAATGTACTGTTTGAAATACACATAAGGTGGTTTTAAAAACTAACTCCTCGGTCGAAGCAAAGCGGGCCGCATAAGTAAGGTTTTCAGAATGACTCAGCAATTGTAGCCTACTCACAAGAAAGGACGTCAGGTCACATGCATATCTGCTTATCTGTATTCTAAATAAACGTTTGTTATAAAAAGCATAGGGGCGGTATTGGGGGAGAGGTGGTGAGGGACAGCGAGGCATAAGAACTGTGTATCATAGGAATCTTTGAAAGTAAAGAAGGTAGCGCCTTGAAAATTGCTTTTTGCTTTGAAGATCCCCCCACTGCAATTTTATTTTAGGTTTTATTGAATAGATGTCATACCACTGTACTAGGTAACTAACGCTTGGAGTGCCATGAAAAACATCCCAAGAATGACAAAAATATTAATTCGCGTATTTTGAAGAAAAAATGACAAGAAATATCGCACATTAAAGATTCCTAGTAGGGATGGAGCTTCCAAAGTTGAAAACGAAATAGAAGGTTGGCTCAGTTTAGAGACTAGGGGTGATTGACACTACCTTAAAAGGTTTTTCAGAGATAATGCAGGCTACTTCGAGAAGGCATAGTTTAGGTAAGTTGGAATATCATTCTTGGTAAAAGTCAATTTCTTTTCTTTTCTTTTACTTTTAGTGGTCATACCGAAACGAATGGGCTAGCTTCCTGACTACGTTTTCCATGACGATGGGAGAATTTGGGAGAGAAAATGCTTTATCCCATGACTTACGGATATTTGACAGCAGCGCAAACATTTTGTTTTTCCTGTTTTTATTTATGATGCCTTTAGTGCTCGTTAACTTGATGGTTAGTGGCAGGATAAATGTTTACGTTGCAGGTAATCTTAAGCATACGGGACCACTTTCATTTGGGGCTGAGCACTTAAGCCCAAATTTTAAGCACGTATCCCGAAAACAGTATATATTTGCCAGAAAATAGCACATTTCAATTCTGCAGGATGGGGAGAGGCTGAAGCACCCCAGCAGCCTTCCCCTCGTAAGCCTATGCATGCTATGTCCTTGTTACCAATCAAAGGTGATGTCAAGCATACAGCATGGGACTCACGGAGACATCTCTTCCAATGCTAGGTTGGATCTTTCGCCAATAGCTTGTTCTTGAGAAAAACTTTAAGGTTGCGATATAAAGTCAGTGCACTTAACTTTATTCCCAAGTACAGTACCAGGGAAGTCTCATCTAACAGTATCTAACATAAAACCTTTTCTTCCCACCTTAAACGCCCTCAGGCTTGCGTCTCGCCCTCAAAAAGTGAACTACATTTTGTTAAACTCTAGACCTGAGCCTATAAGTACTGCTCCAGAAATAGGTGACCTCTCTTGAATGCCCCATGCAAGTCCTCTCCCGCTTGGTTTCAAAACAGTTTCAGAGGAGAAAAGTTCTAAGGGCTTGGGGTGGCACAAGAATGTACGCGACAGGGCCCAAGCTTCCGGGGGAACAGCAAACCAGAGCTCGGGCAGACTATGGGTTTCTGAAATGATGGCAACGGGGGGAGGGGGTTAGACTAAGGAAGTGCATGGAAAAGGCTTCTTATAAATGCCATTCTATGACAGAGCATATTAAGGGAAATGTGTAATATTCAGTGTTTAGTGCTGATTTAGTGCTTTTTCAGGAGATCTGACAAGCGAAATTGTCGTGTTGCGCCTGAAGGGTGCAAAGTGTCTTGGTATAGAAGAGTATTGATCAAATTTTGGGGCTGCTGAACCCTATCGGGGATAACGTTGGTCGTATCATGTCCTCCTGAAATGGTCAAACCTTCCCCGAGATGAGCATACCTTACCGTACGGCAAATCAAGAGAACAACTAAACGATTAGGGAAAAACTATTTAGATTACCTATAGAGGGATCTCAGT
The DNA here is from genome assembly GCA_029531755.1 of Holothuria leucospilota. Classification (NCBI taxonomy): domain Eukaryota; kingdom Metazoa; phylum Echinodermata; class Holothuroidea; order Aspidochirotida; family Holothuriidae; genus Holothuria; species Holothuria leucospilota. The sequence continues at coordinate 37,414,548 of CM055968.1, forward strand.
CACGTGACTTTAACCAACTAGACGCAATTTCGAAGGGCAAGATCGCGAGTTTTTTTTTTGTTTTAAAGGGCAAGATCGCGCGTCTCTTTGGTTTTGACGGGCACGCGTCCATTGTGTCACAGTAGTATCTATGGTTATGCCGTGCGCGTGAGCTCTAAGTACGCTTACTGCGTGTGTGTTTTGCCCTTCAGTGCCTGGGAATCTATTGCGCGTGACGTCACATGAAATCCCTCTATAGAGGAATTTCATGTGACATCAGGCGCGTGGGATTTCCAGGTACTGAAGGGCAAAACACCCACGCAGTAAGCGCATTCACAGCACACGCGCACGGCATAACAATAGATACTAACTGTAACACAATGGACGCGTGCCCGTCGAAACCAAAGAGACGCGCGATCTTGCCCTTCAAAATCAAAGAGACGCGCGATGACGTGACATCGGTGAAATCCCTTCTACAGCAGTATACTTACTTGGTAAAAGAGGTGTACTATCCTAGTTGGAACGAATTTATGCAAAACCCCTGACAATGAAACATTTAATTGCAACGCCCGAAGTGCGAAGAAAAATGTAGGTTCCTCTTTAAGAGTGTTTGTCCCTTGAGCGTTAAAACAAACTGTCCGAGGACTGATCGCTGTCGGCCATTGCATAATTAATCATACCTACTAAGTATCGAAATGAAATTGGAAAACTTTCCCTACTTAGGGTAATTTCAGCCTCCCAAATGATTTAAACTATCCCAACAAGATCTACTTTTACCCGTGATCCATCCAGTCTCAAAAACGTTTTTGCTTCTGCAGGGAAGGCCTATCATTCCCTAGGCACAGTATTAACTACTTAAAGTAACACATTAGCTTGCTCACCCTTTGCAGACATCTCTCTCTCTAAATGTAAAAGAGTGAATTTCATTCTTTGACGATTGCCTACAGTGACCACTCTCTGTTTCGAGTGGAATTCCACTCTGCCAGGAGTGGTAATTCACTCATTTGGAGTGAATTACCACTCCCAGCAGAGTGAAATTTTTACTCGAAGAAAGAGTGGTCACTGTAGGCAATCGTCGAAGAGTGAAATTCACTCTTTTACATTTAGAGAGAATTTATACCAGGGAGTTGCTATTTGACAACTCCCTGTTTATACCCTCCTCTAATCTGACCAGGGAGTTGCAACTTTTTTAGCAACTCCCTGATCTGACAATCTTTTCTGCATATCAAAGTCTGCTCTTCAATTAACATAATTTTCATTCTTTACACGTCAATCAAAGTAGGGTGCAGTCAATCGCAAATTTCAGGGACGTTACTGTACAGCTGTAAATGTGTATTGGGTAGGTTGGGTGACGAAAATCTGTCTTTAACCACTTGCCCACGCTTTCATCCACAGTCCATGCTGAGTGTATTTGTTGACTGTGTTGGTTATGAACAAAGGTAATATACCAATATAATGCTTCGGTTATTGGTTCATCAGAGTAATTCCCTCTAATTTCAAATTCTGTTTTTGCTATAAAATAGTAGCATTTTATCAACTTAAAGACTGTTAGCGGTACTGACAATATCCTTCACAAACATACCATTTTATAAACAACTTAAAATTATTGGGTAAAAGTTACCTTACTTCTTGCCCAATATTGGTAGTCTATATAACACCTTCAAAGAGGTAGAAAAAAGTGAACAACTAAGTTGGGTACACAATGTTCTCAATTTTGGGGTAAAACTTGGACCATTTTTTGGTCACGTTATCAGCAGGTATACGCTGCTGGGCATTTCGTTCCTAGGGGCATTTTGGTAAACTGTCTTCCTATCAGTTGCTAAAACTGTACCAATTTATTGGGAAAGACATTAACCACTTCTTAAGCAGTTTATATTTTGATGTTTAATGTGCACTATAGACTTATTCATGTTTACAAACAAATGACGTCATGCTTGGCTGGCAAAAGAGCAGCTGATAAGGCGCGCTTTCACCGCCGTCACAAAGCAAAGGCGATTCTAATTCGTCTACTTTCCTTGTAAAATCGCGCAAGCGTTAACACGCGCAAAACCTAACATGTACGCATGTGTTCTTGCGCAAGCTCTATGCCAACCAGTGACGTAACCACATATGGCCTTATACTGAACCATAAAATCTATTCCTTTCTAGCTTTCTTTCATAATTATAACGAATTACTAATAATTGAGGCCATGAAAAGTCTGAGCAAAATATGGTTTTTGCAATTTGTTTTACACTATGAAATTTCTTTAATGTCAATTAAAATTAGACAATGGCCGTTGGAAAACACGTTACAATGTGCACCTACTCTGAGAGGTACATTTCAGGTCATGGGAACCTACTTCAGATTTAAAAGGCTTTAAGCTAATCTGTTTGATTTTTCATCTTGATCGGTAATATCCAAAACTCTCGGGTTTAAAGGCACCTTCAAATGATGTTTTTATGTTTTATCTCCCATCAATACATAATTAATTAAAACCAGCCATATCACAGCAGTTCCTGTTCCTTTGCATAGCATTGTGGATTATGAATGAAACTTTTCGAAGTCTGGTATATCAACCCTTGCGACCTATTCGAAATTTAGTGACATGAGCAACCTACGATATCCTGGACTCTCACTTGGAACAAGCCTTGAGGGCTTATAAGAACTTGTACACATCTCAAGTTTGTAATTCGCATAATACTGTTTTTCAAAAACAACACACACGTCTTTGTATTAAATAAAAAGCCTCAGAACTATTCTAAGACCATAGCAATGAACATAGTCAAAACACGAGAAACTTAACGAGGGATTCCTCACATTTTTGCACATAAACACAATCCACACAAATGATTCCCAATCACGGAAATGGTCTCAAATACAACCTCGAACCAATGTCCTCTTGTAACACGAAGAAGATGAAAGTAAGACGGACAATATCAATACTGTGATGGTTCAACATACGGCCCGAACTGTAACGCAGGGACAGACAGAAACACAGATTTGCCACAACTTTAGGTAGAACCTATGATGCTAATAAGGCAATTAATTGCCCACAAGCAGGGTAAAATGAAAATATGCCCAAACGTTTGAATGCTAGACTTGGTCGCGCAAGTTTTGAAAATTGCTTTATAACAGAAAGTGCAATGGAGGCGAAGATTTAACCATTACATGAGGCAAAGTTTGGACCAACCATATTACCAAATGACTTTTACCCAACTAGAAAATGCCTAGTGTTTTTTACACAGAGATGATAAAGCCGTACAATGCTCCTGTGCTCTTCATAATTCTGCTTTCATGCAGGATTAGAAAAAACCAAGTGTCACAGCATGACCTTGAAGTTTACCCCTAATCAAAACCTTAGCCTTAGCACTTCTAAACCAATAGCCCATATATAGAAATATTGTACCGGGGATCGAATTGTCTGATTCTAAACTATACTACACAGGCATCAATTCAGGAGAAACTGTTTTCTTAATATGAGTAGTCCACTACGGCTGAGGGGGTCCCGTGTGCATTGAGAGTGTCCCCTAACGTTTTTTCGTCCTTTCAATAATTATCTGAAAGTACACCATGTGGCACAAAACAAAAAACGTTTGGGATTTAAGACCCTTTTGTAATCCCGGCAATAATCGAGAATAATTGACGTCATAATCCCACGCCGCATTGACAGCACTCATATGTGCGAACCAAAAATTTTAGAGGAGTAGGGGAAACATAAATCACTGGTATACTTTGGACCAGTATAAGTCACAGAACCTATACCCAAAATTATTCCCACCCCTTAAAACAATTAGTTTTGTATTTTAAAGTACTCATCATTTCACACTTCAAGAATAATATCAACTCATTGTTCGAAACAACAATGAAGTATTAAGTTAATGAAGGCTCACCCACAAAGGTATCACAGAAACAAAAGGTCTACACGAAAATCGGGTACACAAGTGACCAAATTTGACCGTTGCACCACATTAACCTCAAAGTAGTCCTGTCAAATTCATGGATTCATTTATTTTGATATTTGTGGATGCATGGAAATGTTAGAAAACGATGCTACTCAATTGTTTTGAGATGCAGTTTCAGGCCTCATTTAATGCCTAACAGACATATCATAATATCAAGTGGCAAAATTCCTATATTAATGTCTAGAAATTGGGTCATTGTTGCACTCAAGCATATAGTATGCTGTGGCATGCAGTGTAGTATACCGCACCAAATACATCTAGTTGAGCAAGTATTTGACAATGTTTCTTATGCCGTTTCCATAGCAGACCAGAGAAGTTTCTGAATCGGTCCAGTGTGGTCATCCTTTATTGTGATTTACCCTTACTGAGCCTTTGGTTAAGGTAGCTGATAGCTCATGAAACTGTTCATTCAAGTGTCCCCCCCGCCCCATCTGCCCCCCACCCCCACACAAAAAAAATAAATTACCCCGGTACGACAGTAAAAATGTCACGTACGTCGGCCTGAGCCGAAGGCTGGTTCCTAGGCACTTTTTCGAAGAGGATGAAATGCGTCGAGGGTCTTAACTGTATGAAATAATAGTATAGGATATTCCAGGGTACGTTTCTGCATGCCCCTGTGACGTCCAAACGGTGCATGCACGCGGCCCACTCCACAATCAATTATAGTACTATATCAGCCAAAAAAAAAACCAATATCGATAGTTGATCGACCGCTCGCCGACATTCATCAATCAAAATGTCACCCAGTATTGATGCAGCATTACAAATGAAATGGATCCAGCTGTGTATGTAGAAAATGTTCCACTGAGCTAAAATCTTTTTTAACAACAGTTGATCATAATGCCCACTAATGGTCATAAATTAGTCAACTTTTTACCCACTACAGAATCCACACACTTTATGCCCTTGTGCACAGCAGGAGTTTTTGGGCAAGATTTAGGACCTAATTTTAAACACAATGGTGAACTTGTGAAACAACTGAGAACAGGACTTTTATAACATTCGAACAAACTTGTGTTCACATTATGCAGTAGTGTAGTATTGAATAATACAAATTTACCCCTTTCCTTTTTCATAACAGCAATTGATCCCTCCACCACATAATTTCTGTTGCTCTCAACATAACACAACCACTTATTCTTGAATTCATATTACCTTTAATAATATATATATATATATATATATATATATATAATAGATTTTATCTATATGTAAAATTAAGTAAGGGCACCTTTTGGACCTGGGATGTGTAGCCAGCGAATTTCGTCAAGGGGAGGCAACAAGCCCATTAGACAGTCCTCAAGATCTGCTCCGGATGCACTCTACCCATGGGTGGATGGCGCGAAAGCGCAAGAAAATTTTTTACCCATAATGCCTCCCAGTGGTCGCGGGGAATGGTGCCACTTCCCCCAGGCCTATCATACCTCATATTGTAAATAGGGGAAAACAACTATGAAATATATTTAAAAATAAAACATTCAACAAAAATACCAAAAAAAATATGCATCACAATAGGGGGGTCAGCCCGACCCCTGTCGCTAGACGCGCCTACTTTTGACAAATTTAAAAGACGCCTAGTGAGCAGTGGCGCCGGCGACAAATTTTTTGAAAAGGATCTCCAAAGGTCGATTTAAGCTATAGGATTTCTGAAGAGGGAGGCTAGGCTTGAGGTGTGTTTTCGACCCCTAGTGATGGACGTACCAAACCATTTTCTATCACAAATGGTTCTCAAACTATCAGAAATTATTCGCAAAATCCATATCGAAAACTTGTCGCGTCCGCTACCGCGCCCTTTAAACTTCCTAAATTTTTGTGTCCTTACTACTATCAATAATTTTCCAGTTGCATGCAACTCCATGCAGAAGCCACTAAGCTAACATGAAGAAGCTCGACAGTAACGGAGTTATGATAATGCTCAGGTAAAAGACAGGCTGTTTTGATTGGACAAAGGAGGTTTGTATGGTGAAAAATGAAAGTGTCTCTCGATGCAGAGCATGGAATGCAGGTTTTGTCATGGTTATCTTATTTAATGAAAATTTCGGCACGTCTTCGCGCGCATTCGTTCACGGTTTTCACTTCATCTTCACTCATGACCGATTATTAAGGTTATAAACACATGCAAACTATTAATGATCACAACACTTTTCCGAACCATCACTCAAGAGAAGTTCCAAACATCTGTTTAGGCTGCGCATCCAATATGGGATCTTGATGTCTTTCAATGCTTATTTGTGGCATGATGGGGTAAGGTTGAAAGTACTTATCTTGCCCTTACACAAAGTTTTCAACAACTTGTGTAAAGGGCAATAAGTACTTTCAACCTTCCACCATCATGCCAACCACATAAGTAAAGATGTGAAAGAGTAGCAAACGATCCCATATTGATGCTCAGCGCTAAACACGAGTTTGGAACTTAGCATTTTTTTCGGAAACAAAAGATGTTGTGAATGTCCAGAATAGTTTGCATTGTGTTATTAACCTTTTAATATAGTGGTTCATGACGATGAAGTGAATAAACCCGTGCGACGACCAATTATGCGCGCACGAAAGCAGTCGCCGACAATTTTTTACAATATTTTTCATTAACATTAAGATAACCATGACAAAAACCTGCATTCATGCTTCTGCATCGGAGGACACTTTTCCATCGTTCCCAACAAAAACCTATTTGCCATATCAAAAAAGCCAGTACTTTTTGTACCTGAGAATTCATAAACAGCTGTCGATCTTCTGTTATGTACTTTTCTTCTGCAGGGATTTGCAACTGGAAAATTTCATGTGATAATAAGGACACAAAAATTTAGGGAAGGTATTTAAAGGGCGCCGACGGCACTGCCCGGCGCGAAAGTTTTCGACAGGAGGATTTTGCGATATAATTCTGATAGTTTGAGTAAACCATTTTGTGATTAGAAAAATGGTTGTAGGATCCATGATCACTAGGTACGAAAAAACACACTCTCAGCCTACCTCTTGTCAGAAATCTATAGCGTAAAAACGCCTTTGGAAGGGATGTATTGTGACTTCAAAAAATTTTCCCTAGGCTTGAGCCACAGCCCTCACTCAGCGTCTTTTATCATATTCTGTCACACAAAAAGTAGAGCGCGCGTAGCGGAAGGGGTCGGCCTAGCCCCCCTTGAGCATATTTTTTGGTACTTTTTTGAAGTGTTTTATTTTATACAAATATTCGTAGTGTGTTCCCCTAATTTAAATATGGGTAAACTCATGGCACTGGGAAGTGCCATTCCCAAGCCGACCTGGGAGCGTGGCATTATGGGTAAAAAATTTCCTTGCCGCTTCGCGCCAACCATGGTGGCCCGGGATGCACTGAGACTGTCTATGGGCTTTGCACCCCCCTTGACAAATTCCTGGCTACTCCGAACAGTGTCAAAAGGCCTTAAAATTACATATCGATATATATAATTTATATATATATATATACTATATATATTATATATAATATATGAATCAAGAAAAGGTGTTTTTGACGGCAAAAGTTAGCTGTGGAGGGAAATGCCGTGAAAATCGGAAGGGGTAAATTCTGATACGCCAATACACTACTCTATAATGAGAAACAATTTCTCTGTGTATGAAGTCTGTCTCTCAGTTTTCCACAAGTTTCACCCAATTCGTAGAGTTTAAAATTAGGTCCTATAATTCTTTTCTCCACAGAAAAACTTGTGACTCCTGCTGTTGACCACCAATGGCATAAAGTGTGTGGTTTCTGTGTGGGTTAAACGTTGACTAAATTTATCATGACCATTAGATGTGGCCAATTATGGATCAAACTTATTAAAAACAGAGTTTTAGCTCAAGTGATATCATTTTCACTAACCATACACAGCATGCTGTGATCGATTTCATTGTCAATGAATAACTGGCATCAATACTCGACATTTGGATTGATGAATGTCTCTTGGCGATATAGACGGTCGATCAACTATCGGATATTTGGCTTTGGCTGATAAGTCCTGTAGCTGGATCATTGAGTGTGGAGTCGCTGCCGCGTGCATGCTACCGTTTGGCATGCGTCACCAGTGTGCATGCAGAAGAAACGTACCCTGGAATATTATATATCTATTCATACAGTTAAGATCCCTCGAAGTGCCTAGTGACCTAGCCGTTGATGCCAGGCCGACGACGATACCGTACTATTGTTGTTACTGTTTCGCGTACCGTGTATAGTTTTATATGCTTTTTTTTTGGGTGGGGGGGGCGATCGCGGAGCAGGGAGCGTAACATTCCATGTGAGCTATCGCAGTCCTTTACCTCTCCAAAAGGTGGCTCAGTAACAGTGGTAATATTAAAAAACATACTAGTGTGTAGCCATATCGAAAACTGCTCTTCTGTTGGAAAGAGCATACAATAAACTTTGTCAACTATTTTTGTGCTCAGTCTAATGTATTTCGTGGGTACTATACATATTGTGCATGCAACAGCAGTACTATATGCTTGACGTTTGCACAAATACCAAATATTCTATTAGAGTAAAGTGGATTTCTTCCGAACTTGATCTTATGATATGTTGTAATATAGGTGCATTATAAGTGCCTGAAATGTGCATCTCCTAACAATTAGTAGCATCTATTTTCTAACATTTTTCCATGCATCACAAAATTCAAATAATAAATGAATACATGATTTGCCCGGCTATTTTGGGGCACGGTCAATTTTCACTCTGTACCCGATTTTCGTGACCTTTTGACCTTTGGGAACTCATTGGGGGGAACATGACTAATTTCACAATGTGTGATTGTTTGAAATAAAAAACGAAAAAAAAAAAAATAAAGCATAGAGTACTTAATACAAACATGTTAAGGGTATTTTGTTGTTCTGTGACGTATACTTCTAAAGATACAGTGATGTATGTTTCCTCCTACCCTAAATTTTTGGTTCCAATAGAGCGTCAATGGGCGTGGATTATGACGTCATTTTCTCGATTATTGCCGGTTTATCCAAAGAAGTCGCTAGCCAAGACTGTTGTTTTGATGTGCTACCACATGGGTGTACTTCATACTAGTGAAAGAAACTTAGGGACCTGCTCATGCACACGGGGACACCCTCAGCCTAAGGACTACTTCATGATTAAGAACTTTCTCTAATTGAGCCTGGTATATAGTTATATCAGACTTATCGGTACAATAATTTCATATGGGCCTCATATGTATTTTAGAAGCTAGGCTAAGTTTGATTAGGGGTAATACTTCAATGGTTCATGCTTGTGCACTTGTTTTCTAATCCTGCACATGAATCAAACATTGTTATTGAAGGAGCAATGACATTGTGCGTACGGCTCTTTTCTCTCATTGTAAATACATACATGACTAGGAGCATCTTCTTCGTTGGGTATCAAGACGTCATTTGTGTAATATGTGTTGGTCAACTTGGCTCCATTGTATATTGGTGTGGACCTTCGCTCCATTCACGTTCTGTCTACAAGGCAATTTTCAAACTTGCGACAAAGTCTACATTCACCGTTTGGGCATATTTTCATTTGTAAACCTGCTATTCTGGGAACAAATATTTGCTTATTAGCCAATCTCATGATTTACCCTAAAGTTGGATCTCAAAATCGTTAGCTGCGTGGTCTTGGGCCGAGTTAACCACACAGTTGGGCATAAATTACCGTTCTTACTTCATATAATTTCTTCCCGACTAAAGACCAGACATTGGTTCGATTTATTGAGAATTCCAGTTTGGATCTTTGGTGTTTGCAAAAGAGGAATCCTCGTAAGTTTCTGTTTAATGCTTATGGTTACTGCTAGAATTTAGGCTTGTATTTATGTATAAAACTGGGTGAAAACAGTATTACGAAACTAAACTTGAGCTGTGACAAGTCCTTATAAGCTCCTCAAGGCTTTCCAATGATTAAGTCAGGATGTCGTCATAGGTTGTGCTCTGTCACTATTTCGAAAGGCTGCAGGGTTGATATACCGAACTATTCGGAAAAGTTTTCATCTAATCCACAATGCGATGCAAACGGAAACAGAACTGCTGTGATATGGCTGGTTTTCTAATTAATTAATGTATTGATAGGGAGATAAAACATAATAAACCAATCATTTGTGAAGGTGCCTTTTAAACTCCGGACGAGTTTTTGTGGATAATTATAACTCTGATGCAATGTGATGAAAAATCGAACAGACATTTAGGGCTTAAAGCCCTTTTTAAATCTGAAGTATGGTTCCCATGCCTGAAATGTACCATCTCATAGTAGGTGCACATTGTAACGTGTTTTCCACGCACATTGTCTAATTATTTAATTGACTTCAAAGAAATTTCATAGTGTAAAACCACTTGCAAAAACCATATTTTTGCTCGACTTTTCATATTGGCCTCATAAGGATTATTAATTTATATTTCGTGTCATAATTTCGACTAAAGAAAGTCTAGAAAGGAATAGACTTTTACATGGTTCGAGTATTATAGGGCCATATGTGGTTACGTCACTGGTCTGAGCATAGAGGCTTGCGCAAGAAAACATGCGTACAGTGTTAGGTTTTGTGCGCGTGTTTACGATTGCGCCGATTTTACACAGGAAAGTAGACGAATTATAATCGCCTTTGCTTTGTGACGGTGTGTCGGGTGAAGCGCGCCTATCATGCTGCTCTTTTGCCAGACAGCTGACAGTCATATTGTTTGTAACTTATTGTAATAGAGTCTATAGTGCACATTAATGAATACGTTTCACATAGACTATAAACTGCTCTAAGGTAAGTGGTTAAGATAGTCTTTCCCAATAAATTGTTTTACGTTTTAAGGCACTAGATAGGGCAGACTAGTTTACCAAAATTCCCTAGGAACCGAAATGCCCAGCAGCGTATACTGCTGATAACGTGACTCAAAAAATGGGTCCCAAGTTTTAACCCCAATAAATTGTACGAACATTGTGTACCCACGTATAGTTGTTCACTTTTTTCTACCTCTTTGAAGGTGTTATATAGACTACATAAATATTGGGCAAGAAAGGTTAAGGTCAACTTTTACCCAATAATTTTTAAGTTTGTTTATAAAATGTGTATGTTTGTGAAGGAATATTGTCATTACCGCTAACCGTCTTTAGTTTATAAAATGCTACTCCCCCCCCAAAAAAAAAAAGGGGGGAAAAAAAAAACCCCCAAAAAAACAAAAAAAAAAAAAAAACCCTTTTTTTTTTCCCCTTTTTTTTTTTTTTTAAAAACCCAAAAAAATTTAAAAACCCCCAAAAAAAATTTTTTTCCCCCGGGGGTTTTTTTGGGGTTTCCCCCAAAAAAAAAAAAACCCCCTTTTTTAAAAAAAAACCCCCAACTTTTTAAAAAAAAAATTTTTTAAAAAATTTTTGGGCAAAAAAAAAATTTTTTAAACCCAAAAATTTTAAAAAAAAAAATTTTTTAAAAAAAATTTTTTTTTTAAAAATTTTTTTTTTTGGGTTTTAAAAAAAATTTTTTCCCCCCAATTTTTTTTAAAAATGGGGAAAAAAAAAACCCCCCTTTTTTAAAAAAAAAAATTTTTTTTTTTTTTAAAAAAAATTTTTAAAAACCCCCCCCTTTTTTTTTTTTTTAAAAAGGGGGGAAAATTTTAAAATTTTAATTTTTTTTAAAAACCCCCCAAAAACCCTTTCCCCATAAAAAAAATTTTTTTTTTTTTTAAACCCCCCCCCAAAAAAATTTTCCCCCTTTTAAAAAATTTTTCCCCCAAAAAAATTTTTAACCCTTTTTTTAAAATTTTTAAAATTTTTTTAAAAAAAGGGGGCAAAAAAAAAGGGGGGGGTTTTTGGGGGGGGGGGGTTTTTTTAAAAAAATTTTTTTTTTTTTTAAATGAAAAAAAAATTTTCCTTTGGTTTTTAAAAGGGAAAAATCTTTTTTTAACAAAAAACCATTTTTGGGGGTTTAAATTTTTTTTTTTTTAAAAACCCCCCGGGGGGGAAAAAAAACCCCCCCCGGGGGGGGCCCCCCCCAACAAAAAAAAAGGGGGGGGGGAAAAAAAAAGGGGGGGAAGGGGGTTTTTTTTTTTGGTTTTAATTTTTTTTTTTTTAAAAGGGGGGAAAAATTTTAAAAAATTTTGTAAAAAAATTTTTTTGGAAAAGGGGGGTTTTGGGGTTTTTTTTGGTGGAAAAAATTTTAAATTTTTTTTTTTCCCCCCCAAAACCCCCGGGGGGGCCCCCCAAAAAAAAATTTTTGTTTTTAAAAAATTTTTTTAAAAAAAAAAACCCCCCCCCTTTTTCCCAAACCCCCCCAAAAAAAAACCAAAAATTTAACTTTTTTCCCCCAAAAAAAGGGGGTTTTTTAAAAATTTTTTCCCTTTTTGGGAAAAGGTTTTCCCTTTAAAAAAACCCCCCCCGGGTTTTTTTTTTTTTTAAAAAAAAAAAAAGGGAAAAAAAAAACCCCCTTTTTCCCCCTTTTTTGGGAAAAAAAATTTTGGGTTTCCCAAGAAAAAAAATTTTTTTGGGAAATTTTTGGGTTTTTCCCGGTTCCCCGGGGGGGGGCCCTTTTTTGGGAAATTTTTTTTTGCCTTTAAAATGAATACCCCCGGGAAAAAAACCCCCCCAAAGGGGGTTTTTTTTCCCCCAAAAAAAAAAAAAATTTTTTTTTTTTAAAAAAAAACCCCCAACCCCCCGGGAAAAAGGGGGGGGGCAAAAAAAGGCTTTTTTAAAAAAAAAAAAAAAAAAAAAAGGGGGTTTGGGGCCCAATTATTTTTTAAATTCCGGAAAAAAAGGGGGTTTAAATTTTTTTTTTTTTTAAAATTTTTAACCTTTTTTAAAACCCCTTTTTAAAAAAAAATTTAAAAGGGGCCCTTTTTTTTTTTTTTAAAAAAAAACCCCACCCCCCCCAAAAAAAAAAAAAAAGGGGAAAAAGCAAACAAACCTTTAAAAAAACCCCCTTTTTTTTTTTTTCCCAAAAAGGAAAAAAAATTTTTTTTCCCCCCCCTTTTTTTTTGGGGGGAAAAAATTTTTTTTTTTGGGGTTTTTTTTTCCCCCTTTTTTTTCAAAGGGGTTTTTTGGGGAAAATTTGGGTTTTTTTTTTAAAAAAAAAAAAAGGGGTTTTAAAAAAAAAAATTTGAATTTTTTTAAAAAAAATTAAAAAAATTATTTTTCCTTTTTTAAAAAAAAAATTTTTTTTAAAAAAAAAAGGGGGGAAAAAAAAATTTTTTTTCCCTTTTGGGAAAATTTTTTTTAAAATTTTTTTTTAAAAATTTTAAAAACCCTTTTTAAAAAAACCCCTTTTTTTTTCCCCCAAAAAAAAGGGTTTGGGGGGTTTTTTTTTTTTTTTAAAAAAAAATTTTCCCCCCAAAAAAATTTTTTTTTAAAAATTAAAAAAAATTTTTAAATTTTTAAAAATTTTTTTCCCTTTTTTTGGGTTTTTTGGGGGGGGGAAATTTGGGGGGGGGCCCGGGAAAAAAAAAGGGGCATTAAATTTTTCCTTAAAAAATTTTTTTTTTAAAAAAAAAAATTTTTTGTTAAATTTTTTTATTTTTTTTTTTGTATTTTTTTTTAAAAATTTTTTTTTCCCTTTAATTTTTTTTTAAAAAAAAAAAAAACCCCCCAAAAAATTTTTTTTTTTTTTCCCCTTTGGTTAAAAAAAACCCCCAAATTTTAAAGGGCCAACCCCCCCCCGGGAAAGGGGGGTTTAAATTTTTTTAAATTTTTTAAAAAAACCCCCTTTTTTTAAAAAACGGGGGAAACCCCTTTCCCCTTTTCGGGGGAAAAAAAATTGGGTTTTTGGGGCCCCCCGGGAAAAGTTTTCCCAAAAAAAAAAAAAAATTTTAATTTATTTTTAAAAGGGTTTTCCCCCCCCTTTTTTTTTCCCCCCCAAAACGAAAAAAATTAAAAAAAAAGGGGGTTTTTTTAAAATTTTAAAAGGGTTTAAAAACCCGGGGGGGGAAAAATGGGGGGGGGGGCCCCCAAAAAAAGGGGGGGCCCCAAAAAAAAAAAGGGGGCCCTTAAAAAAAAAGGGGGAAAAAAAGGGGCCCTTTTTCCCCCCCTTTTCCAAAACCCCCCCCCTTTTTTTTTCCCCCTTTTTTGAAAAAAAAAAATTTTTTTAAAAAAAAATTTTCCCCAAAAAAAAAATTTTTTTAAAAAAAATTTTAAAATTACCCAAAAAATTTTTAAAAAAAGGGGCCAAAATTTTTAACCAAAAGGAAGGAAAAAAAAAAAAAAGGGGGGGAAAAAAAAAAAAAAGGGGTTTTTTTTTTTCCCCCAAAAAAATTTTTTTTTTCCCCCTAATTTGTTTTAAATTTAAAAAAAAATTTTTTCCCCCTTTTTCCCAAAATTTAAAAAAATTTTTTTTTTTTTTAAATTTTTTTTGGGAAAAAAAAAAACCCAAAAAAAAAAAAAAATTTTATAAAAAAAAAAACCCCCCCCCCCGGGTTTGGGAAAAAAAAACCCCCCCCAAAAATTTTCCCCTTTTTCCCGGCCCGGGAAAAGGGGGCAAAAAGGGAAAACCTTTTTTGGGGGGCCCTTTTTTGGGGGGAAAAAATTTGGGGGGAAAAAAAAAATTTTTTTTTTTTTTAAAATTTCCCCTTTTTTTTTTAAAATTTTTTCGGGGGTTTTCCCCTTTTTCCCTTTTTTTCCCCCAAAAAATTTTTGGGAAAAACCCCCCCCCCCCCCCCCTTTTTTTTTTAAAAAAACCAAAATTTTTCCAAAAAGGGGGTAAAAACCCCCCCCCAAAAAAAACCCCAAAAATTTTTTTTTCCCCCAAAAACCCCCCAAAAAAAAAAAAGGGGAAAAATTTTTTTTTTTAAAAAAAATTTTTTGGGGGGGGGAAAAAGGGGGTTTAAAAAAGGGGGGAAAAAATTTTTTTTTTTAAAAAAAAATTTTCCCCCAAAAATTTTGGAAAAATTTTTTTTTTTAATTTTTTGGGTTTTTGGGGGTTTTTTTTAAAAAAAATTTTTCTTTAAAAAAAAGGGGAAAAGGGGGGGGGGGAAAAAACCCCCCGGGTTTGGGGCCCCCCCTTTTTTGGGGGGGGGCCCCCAAATTTTTTTTTTTTTTTTAAAAAAAATTTAAAAAAAAGGGCCCCAAAAAAAGGGGAAAAAAAAAAACCCCCTTTTTTTTTTTAAAAATTTTGGGGCGGGAAAAAAAAATTTTTTCCTTTTTTTTTAAAAAAACAATTCCCCCCCCCCAAAAAATTTTAAAATTTTTTTTTTTTTTCCCCCCCCTTTTTTTTCAAAAAAAATTTTTAAATAAAATTTTTTAAAAAAAAAAAAAAATTTTTTTTTTTTGGGAAAAGGAAAAAAAAAGGTTTTTTTTTTTTTTAAAAAAAAAAAAATTCCCCTTTTTTCAAAAAAAAAAAATTTTTTCCCAAAAAACAAAAAAAAGGCCCCCTTTTTTTAAAAAAGGGGAAAAAAAAAAATTTTTCAAAAAAAAAAGGGAAAAAATTTTTTTTTACCTTTTTGGGAAATTTTTCCCCAAAAAAAAAACCCCATGGCCCAAAAAAACCCCCCGGGGGGGGGGGAAAAAAAACCCATTTTTTTCCGGGTTAAAAAAAACCAATTTTTTTTGGGCTTTTTCCCAAAAAAAATTTTTAAAAAAACCCCCCCCCCTTTTTCCCAAAAACCCTTTAAAACTTTTTTTAAAAAAAAAAAAGGGGAAAAAAAAAACCCCCAAAAAAATTTTTTCTTTTTTTTTAAAAGGGGAAAAAAAAAAATTTTTTTTTCCTTTTTTTTTTTCCCGAAAAAAAAAAAAAAATAACCATTTTTTTTTAAAAAAAATAAAAAAAAAAATTTTTTATTTTTTTTCCCCCAAAAGGGGGGGGGGGCCCCCAAAAAAAAAAAAAAAGGGGGTTTAAAAAATAAAAAATTTTTCCCAAAATTTTTTTTTTAAAAAAAAAAAATTTTTTTTCCTTTTTAAAAAAGGTTTTTTTTTAAAAAAAAAATTTTTTCCCCAAAAACCCTTTTTTTTTTTGGGGGAAAGGGGGGGGGGGGTTTGAGGAAAAAAAAAAAAAAAATTTTTTAATAAAAAAAAAAAAAGGCAAAAAAAAAAAAATTTTAAATTTTAAATTTTTTAAATTTTTTTTAAAAAAATTTTTTCCCCAAAAAAAAATTTTTTTAAAAAAATAAAAAGGGAAAAAATTTTCCCCAAAAATTAAAAAAAAATTTTTTAAAAACTTTTTTAAAAGGGGGGGGGGTTTTTTTAATTCCCCCCCCCCAAAAAAGAAAGGGGCCCCAAAAAAATTTTTTTTTTTTAAAAAATTTTTTCCCCCTTTTCCAAAAATTTTTAAAAATTAAAAAATTTTTAAAAAAAAACCCCCAAAAAAAACCCTTTTTTTTTACCTTTTTTTTTTTAAAAAAAAACCCCCCCTTTTTTTGGGGCCCCCCCGGGCCTTAAAAAAAAGGGGTGTTTTTTTTGGGGGAAAAAAGGGGTTTTTTTTTTAAAAAAAAAAAAAAAAGGGGGGGGGAAAAAAAAATTTAAAAAAGATAAAAGGGGGGGAAAAAAAAAAAAAACAAAAAGGGAAAAAAAGGAAAAAAAAAAAAAAAAAAAAAAAAAAAAAAAAAAAAGGAAAAAAAAAAAAAAAAAAAAAAAAAAAGGGGGTAAAAAAAAAAAAAAGGGGGAAAAAAATGGGGGGGGAAAAAAAAAAAAAAAAAAAAAAAAAAAAAAAACAAAAAAAAAAAAAAAAAAAAAAAAAGAAAAAAAAAAAAAAGGAGGGAAAAAAAAAAAAAAAAAAAAAAAAAAAAAAAAAGGGGGGGAAACAAAAAAAAAAAAATTTTTTTAAAAAAAACAAAAAAAAAGTGGAAAAAAAAAAATAAAGGGGAAAAAAGGAAAACCCCCCAAAAAGAAAAATTAAAAACTCCTTTTTTTTTAAAGGGGGAAAAAATTTTTTTAATTTTGGGTTTTGGAAAATTGGCGGGGGGTAAATTTGGGGTTTAATTTAAAAAACGTAAATTTAACCCCCCCCGGGGAAAAACCCCAAAAAAATTTAAAAAAAAAAAAAATTTGGGAAAAAAACCCTAAAAAAAACCCCCTAAAAAAAAAAAAATTTTCCAAAAAACCAAAATTTAAGGAAACCCCCCCCCGGTTTTTTTTCCCCCCCCCCCCCCCCAAAGTAAAAAACCCCCCCTTTTTTTTTTTTTTAGGGGGGTTAAAACCCAAATTTTTAGTTTTTTCCCCCCCAAAAAAAAAACCCGGGGGAAAAAAAACAGTTTTTTGGTTTGGGGGTGGGAACCCCCCAAAAAAACCCCCCTTTTTTTTGGGGGGGAAAAAAAATTTTTTTTTTTTTTTTTTTAAAAAACCTTTTTTTGGAATTTTTGAAAAAAAATTTAAAAAGGGGAAAAATTTTTTTTTAAAAAAATTTTTAAAAAAAAAATTTTTTTTTTTAAAAAAAATTTTGGTTTAAAAATTTTTTAAATTTAAATTTGGGGGGGAAAAAAAAAATTTTTAAAAAAAAAAAAAGGGGGGAAAATTTGGGTTTTTTTTAAACTTTTTTAAAAAAAAACCCCCTTTTTAAAAAAAAAACCCAAAAAAAAAAAATTTTTAAAAATTTAAAAAAGTTTATTTTAAAAAACCCAAAAAACTTTTCAAAAAAATTTTAAAAAAAAAATTTTTTTTTGGGAAAAAAAAAAAAAGGGGGGAAATTTGAAAAAAAAAAAAATTTTTTTAAAAAATTTTTTTGCCTAAATTTTTTTTTTAAAAGGGGGTTTTTTTTATTTAAAAAACCCGGGTTTTTTTTTTTTTGCCCCCCCCCATTTTCCCCCCAAAAAAATTTTTTTTTCCCAAAACCCCCAAAATTAAATTTAAAATTTTTGGGGGGAAAATTTTTTTTTTTTAAAAAAAAAAATTTTTTTTAAAAAAAATTTTGGGGGGAAAAAAACCCAATTTAAGGGAAAAAATTTAAAAAAAAAAGAAAATTTTTTTTTTAAAAAAAACCCCCTTTTTTTTAAATTTTTAAAAAAAAACCCCGGGGAAAAAATTTTTAAAAATTTGGGGTTTTTTAAAATTTTTTAAAATTTTGGGAAAAAAAATTAAAAAAAAAATTTTTAAAAAAAAAAAATTTTTTTTTAAGGGAATTTTTTTTTAAAAAAAATTTTTTAAAATTTTGGTTTTTTTTTTTTTTTTCCCCCCAAA